>CP139505.1:359173979-359773979 GCA_021014915.2 Artemisia tridentata subsp. tridentata
GTTTGAAATTATTACCCGTCCCGGACATGTCTTTTCGATAACTGACATTTAGTTTTGTCAGTTCGAGGGTTATCACTGAGTCTTGAGATTCAAACCGCAAAGACTTTTAGATCACATTTTAATCACGTCCTCTCCCCCTTATATTTAATAAACACTTAATCTCCCCCTGAAAAATAGCATAAAGTGGTATTTTTGAAAACAGTTGACTAAAATGAAGCTTTTTGTGGAGAGACAGACAGATTTTTGCATGAAAATGGAACATTTTTCTTTTTATACTCCCCCTTAAACAAAGCATATAATTAAACGTTTGAGTTTAAAAGCATTTAAGGGTTTTAGAGGGAGTTGATGTGAGCACAAAATTTATAGAAAGATATTGAAAAATCTTTTTGAAACAATTTTGATTAAGTGCTCACGGGTTTAGCTTTTTGCCATTAACATTGCGAGTCCTGATCGGAAATAATCAGAAGTCATTCAATGTAGCGCGGGTTTCGTACTAAAATGCACAAAAGCCGTAATGAAGAAAAATTTGAGAAAATGACATGTTTTAGAAAAACATAAAAAAGAACTGTCGCTCAAGCATCTGTACATGCCCGTATCATTGTTGAATGTCATTTCTAGATACGTACAGAATATCGATTATACGAGAGACATGTCGTGAGAAGAATATTTTTGATTTTTGAGTTTTATATTTTTTATGTCTTTTTGAAATTTTCTATTTTTATATGTTTGATTTTGAACAAGTATATATTTACAAAAATATTTACATGCGAAGCTTTTTGATATAAATCAAGAAGATTCAAGAAGACTTTCTAACTCTTCGGGAGTTAGGCTTCGCATTCCAATTCGACGAACTAAATTTTCAAACCGCTCTTTTGGGAGGGCTTTAGTAAATAGATCGGCGAGTTGATATTCAGTCTTCACGAAAAACAATTCAACAGTACCCTCTTCAACGTGCTCTTTTATGAAGTGATAGCGGACTCTAATATGCTTGGTCTTCGAGTGTTGCACTGGGTTGCACGAGATGGCTATGGCACTTTTTGAATCGCAATACAAAGGTATGCGGTTGAAAGAGAAACCATAATTTGTGAGTTGTGTCCTCATCCATAGAACTTGGGCACAACACGCAGATAGAGACACATACTCGGCTTATGCTGTTGATAAAGCAATGCAGTCTTGTTTCCTTGATGACCAGCCTACTAGCTTTTCTCCCAGAAATTGCGCTCCGCCAGATGTACTCTTTGCTGTAACTTGGCATCCGGCATGGTCTGCATCTGAAAATGCTATTAGTGTAAACTCCGAATCCTTCGGATACCAAAGTCCTATGTTAATGGTTCTTCGTAGGTATCGAAAGATCCGTTTAACCTCTTAGAGGTGAAGTTCGGTAGGCCTTGCCTGAAACCGTGCAAGTAAGCAAACAGCAAAATGAATATTTGGTCGGCTTGCAGTTAAGTACATGAGAGACCCAATCATGCTCCGATATTTCTTCGGATCCATGGGTTTCCTATATAGGTCAGCGCCTATTTTGGGTGAAGTGACCATTGGAGTTCCAACAGAGTCACAATTGTCCATTCCCTGTTTTTTCAAAATCTCAAATGTGTATTTAGCCTGATTAAGTAAAATACCACGTGGGGATTGATGAATTTGTAAGCCTAAAAAGAATTTTAATTCACCCATCATGGACATTTCGAATTTGCTTTTCATGGGATTTTCAAAATGTTTTGAATGTTGCGGATTAGTGAACCCAAATATGATGTCGTCCACGTAAATCTGAACAATCAAAATATCATTTTTGTATTTTCTTGTAAACAAGGTTGGATCAATTGTTCCTTTGGTGAAATTATTATGAAGTAGAAAAGATGATAATTCGTCATACCACGCCCGTGGGGCTTGTTTCAAACCATAGATTGCTTTCTTTAGCTTGTAGACATATTCCAGATGATCTTTGTCAACGAAACCTGTGAAAAACTAGAAGGGGGGGTTGAATAGTTTTACGTCTTTTTAATTTTTATTAAAAACTTTGTTTATTTTTGAAGACTTAGATTCGACTTTATGTGAACTCAACTCTTGAACAATATGAACAAATATAAGTAGATCTAAATTAACAATGCAAGTAAAGTAATGAAATGAAATGAAAGAGAGAGATGGAAAGATCTAACCGCGAGACAAAGGATTTATAGTGGTTCGGCTACAAGGACACCTTCCTTGCCCTACTCCACTCCCCGAGCACCTAACCCGAGAGTTTTCTTCACTATATCAACAAGCTCCCTTATGGCGGAGAAAACCTTACACAACTTTCGCTTACACCGGTTTAACGACACAAAGCTAAATGTCGAGTTCTAATCGTAGCTAGAACCAATCTCACAACTTCACACAACTAATTCACAACTTCTTCACACCGGCTTCACAACTTCTTCACGAAGGCTTCACAACTTCTACACTACTTATATACTCTTCTACTTCTTCACACCTTCACTACTTACACACCTTAACTTCTTCACACCTTCACTACTTACACACTTTGACTTCTTCACACCTTCACTACTTACACACCAATCTAGCCTAACCAACTATACTCACACTAATCTAACAAGTATTCACAACTTATACAAATAAATGAATGATTTACAATAATGATACATCAACAACTTGGATGGAAGAAATACACCAAGTTGTAATACTTCTTGTCTTGAAGGATAGAAATATTCTTCTTTTGCTCTTGAGAGGTTGAAGCTTTGGATCACTTGAAACAAAAGCTTAAGAGTATATGATCAAAGGATTTAGAGAGATAGAAGAAGAGATTTAGAACAGAAAGTTTGAGGTGCAAAAGGTGAGAAAATGTCCAGGGGAAAGCCAGTATTTATAGGCAAAAACTGGACAGCTGGAGGAGCGTGCCGGCCCCCTTAAATAGGGGGGCGGTCCCCTTAAAATTAAGGGGACCGCCTTATATAATTAAGGGGGCCGCCCAGCATAACCGTTGCCCAGTTTTGTCTTTTTGTGGGGAAGGTTTTTCTGGAACATTTTTGCCATTTTTGGTTGAAAAGTTGAATTCATAAATTTATAATGGATTAAACCTTTTTATTTATTACCAAAAATATTTTTCTAAAAGATATAAAATGTTTTTGACATTTTATAAAAAATCTAGTGAATAAGAAAATGTTCCTTTGATCATATAATGCATTAAGCATTAGTTCATTCATACCTTAAGTGATTTGAGTTGTAGAAATAGATATTTACAACTAAATACTTGTTTACGTCATAATTTTCCGTTTAATGATTTTACATTTTGTGATTATCAAAACGTAGAGATATCGAAAAATATTAATAACGTGTTTAGGCATTATTTATATCAACAATCTCCCCCTTTTTGATGATTACAAAACCTAAACTCATTAAATTGAAAAATTAGTTTTTAGACAAGTATTTAGTGAGTTTACATCTATTTCTCCCTCTTTTTGTAGAATCAAAAAGGTTATGCCGACAAGTTTTAGGTATGAAATTTGTCGGGACGAGAACTCCCCCTTGATGTGTGCTCCCCCTCGTTTGAGGGCACCAAGGAGACGAGCTATGGAAATCTTGGCTACAAAAACAAGTTAAGAACATAAGGCATATATATGCATAGCAAAAATATTTAGAACAAACAACTAATCTTATTCATTCATTCAAGATGATCACATGAATCATCATTACATGACACAATATGCTTAAAATATAAAGGTTACAAAAGAAAAATACTAATGGTCCTAATATTGCCAAAGAGAGCGATTGGACTTGCTTGCGACACAAAAGGGTGAGGGTTTTTATTTTGGGGCGGAAAGAATGGGAATAGGGCTTAGTTATTTGATGGTGAGGGAAATGGAGCGGATGAAGTGGATCTAATAATGTTGTATCGGTTTAGGGGAGGAATAGGATGAGGACGAGTGAGTAGATATTCGATCCAAGAAATATCTTCACTTAATTAGAGAATTTGTTTTTGAAGGAAGATGCAACAAGGGCAATAGTGGGTGTGGTTTGTCACTTGATCTAAGTTGAGAGAGTGGGGTAAGAAATTTGAGTAGGGTGAGGATGGAGGTTGTCCCTTGTTGCGTTGTGCAAGATGCATAGCAAGGAGATCACTAAGATCGTGGATTTGGTTAAGCTCTTCATGAAACTTTTGCCTTTCCGAGGGAATGTGGATTTGATCATTTGGTGGGAATGGATGAAATTTGGGTGATGGATGACCAAAATGATGAGGATTTTCGAAGGTTTCATAGAAGTTGGTTTTGGGTTTAGAAGTGTAGTTTGGAATGAATGTGGATGTTTGGCCAACATGATAGGGATTGTGAAATGGTTCAATGGAATGATGTTGAGATCTTGGAGAGTAGTTGGGAATGAAAGTGGATGGAGGTGTTGGTTGTCTAGTCACACCATTAGTGATGGACTTGTTGTGAGGGTGAGGTTTTCTTTTCCACCCGGGTTTCATGGTCATCCTTGCTAGCTTTGAGGTTTTTGGTTTTGGGTTGATGGGAGAAGACATGATGGGATGAGTGAATATGGTGAGGAATGGGGTTATTTATAGTGGATGATTGATGTGATTAAGGATGGATAAACTTGTTGGGGTGATCATGACAGAATATGTTTGTGAATTTAGGGAAGTGTAGGATGAAATTGGCTAAAAAGCAGAAAAAGATTATGTGAACTCGTCCTGCAGATGGCCGGTCCCCTTAATTAGGGCCGGTCCCCTTAATAATTAAGGGGGTCGCCTTATGAATTAAGGGGGCCGCCCATCTGGTGTCATTCTGAGTCCAGAAATGAGTTTTTCTGCAGAAATAGGTAAGGAGGGCTATGTTTGGAGATTTTGGTTTTAGGCAAGTCCCACTCTTTAAGGCAAGAAAGTATGTAACATATTAATAATTATGCAAGACATATCAATTAAGCAAATAAGCAAGCAATTATATCTAGCAATCAAGAATATTGAGACTATTAATCACATAAGGCAAGGGGGAATAGACTAAAGGCATTAGAAACTAACAAGAAAATGATGGAACAAAAATGGAGTTGTGATATGCAATTTTGTTCTAGTGTGTGCCTATATGCAACAAATGTGGAGATGTGATTGTTTCGACTCCTAAATGCAAAAATTTCCTAAGAAACAATCCAAAGACTCCTTGATTTGATTTTGCTCAGTATATGAATATCAAAGATATATATTAGATTATATATTTTGACAATTCATGTGAGATTTTATGCATGAAAGAAAAGTGTTTTTAGCATTATTCAACAATGCAAGGAAAATGGTTTTCATGTGTTTTCCTAGATGTGAGAATGATTTGAATAAAATAGATTGGGTTTTGTATATAAATATGTTTATGCAAAAAAAAATGTATCCCAATCTTTAGGTTTGTGCAAAACAGATTCCTAGACACAGATGAGAGGAAGGCAGAAAGAAGAAAAAAAATTTAAATGTCATCAGATGGCCGGTCCCCTTAATAATTAAGGGGGCCGCCTTTATAACATTAAGGGGGCCGCCCATCTGATGGACCAAAAATGCGGAAAATTCAGTCAATTTGTTCCATCATTCCTAAGCCTAAACATAAGTGGTTAAAGAGTTCACGCTTAAGGGGTTTAGTAAATATGTCCGCTATATTATATTTCGATGCAACCTTTTCTATAGATATGTTTCCTTTTTGAACGTTATCACGAAGGAAATGGTGACGTATCTCTATATGTTTAGTCCTAGAGTGTTGAACGGGGTTCTTACTTAAATCTATAGCACCTTTGTTATCATACATAATTGGGACATTATCTAACCTAATGCCATAATCTACGAGAGCTTGTTTCATCCATAGTGCTTGTTGACATGCCTTTCCAGCGCTTACGTATTCGGCTTCTGTAGTAGAAATAGCAAGAGCGGTTTGCTTCTTTGAAAACCAAGATGTTAAGCAACATCCCATAAACGTGAAAATACCGCTAGTGCTCTTTCTATCCACGTAGTCTCCCGCATGATCCGAATCCGCATTGATAATGGTTTCTATGCCGGATCCCTTAGGATACCATAATCCTAAGTGTATAGAGCCTTTAATGTATCAGAAAATACGTTTAACTGCTTCTAGGTGAGAGGTTTTGGGATCCTCTTGAAAGCGAGCACAAAGGCAGACACTAAACATGATATCCAGTCTACTTGCCGTTAAGTATAGTAAACTACCTATCATCCCTCTATACTTAGTGTTTTCTACGGACTCACCTTCTTCTTCTCTTGTGAGTTTTACTTCCGTAGACATCGGTGTCTTCATAGGCTTAGAGTCTTCTAATCCAAATTTCTTAAGCATCTCCTTAATGTACTTAGATTGATTAAAAAATATTTCATCTTCTAATTGTTTTATTTGTAATCCTAGGAAGAAATTAAGTTCACCCATCATACTCATCTTAAACTCATCATGCATGATTTTGGCGAATTTATCACACATATCCTGACAAGTAGATCCAAATATAATGTCGTCGACATATATTTGAACAATGACGAGATTTGGGCTTTTCTTTTTCCTGAAAAGAGTGTTATCTACCATTCCCATGGAATAATCATGTTTAATGGGAAAAGCTTTTAATCGATCATACCAAGCCTTAGGAGCTTGTTTGAGTCCATATAAAGCTTTCTTGAGTCTATAAACATAATCAGGTTTTGCGAAGTCAATGAATCCTGGAGGTTGTGCCACGTATACCTCCTCATTGATAAAACCGTTAAGGAATGCACTTTTCACGTCCATTTGAAATAACTTAAAGTCTAGGGCGCATGGATAGGCAAGGAGTATTCTTATAGATTCTAATCTAGCTACGGGGGCATAAGTTTCGTCATAATCGATTTCTTCTTGTTGATTATAACCTTGGGCGACTAACCTAGCTTTGTTCCTAGTAACAATTCCATTTTCATCCAACTTATTTCTATATACCCATTTAGTTCCTATGATGGTCATGTTCATGGGATTTGGGACTAGTTCCCAAACGTCATTAGTCTTAAATTGATTTAGTTCTTCTTGCATAGCCATAACCCAACTTTCATCTTTTAAGGCTTCATTTATATTTTTAGGTTCTATTGTTGAGAGAAAACAAAAGAAATTATTTTTATCTTGAGCTTGTGATCTAAGGGTTCTTTGATTTAGGCTTCCTATTATATTATCTATTGGGTGTGATTTTGATTCCTTAATATTTACTATTTCGTTTTCTCCTAGTGTTATATTTTCATTATCATCACCTAAGGGTTTAGTTTTACTAACCTCAATAGCTTCTTCTTCAACTAGGTCATCATCTTCTAGAGGCAATGTTTTAGGTGGTGGTGGAGTTTCATCAAATGTTACATTCAAAGATTCTTCTATTTTCATAGTATTATATAAGCTTTACTGTTTTGCGAATACCCTAGAAAGATTCCTTCGTACGACTTAGGATCAAACTTAGTAAGGTAATCCTTTGTATTGAGAACAAAACATTTGCTCCCGAATACCCTAAAGTAATTTAGATTAGGTTTTCTACCTCTTAACAATTCATATGGGGTTTTTCCTAATATTCGCCTAATTGAGACTCTATTTATTATGTATGTTGACGTATCTACGGCGTGACACCAAAATTTTTGTGGGATAGATTGTTCATTTAGCATTGTTCTACTCATTTCTTGTAAGGAACGATTCTTTCTTTCTACTACCCCATTTGATTGTGGAGTGCGAGGAGCGGAGAAATTGTGAGATATACCATTTAAATCACAATATTTTCCGAACTGCACTTCGTTATCAAATTCCCGACCATGGTCCGTCCTAATAGATACTATGGAACATCCTAGTTTGCTTTGAATCATTTTACTAAATATTTCAAACTTATTAAAGGCTTCGGTTTTATCACTTAAAAATCTAGTCCACGTGTATCGTGAATAGTCGTCTACAATTACCAAGGTATATCGGTTAGCTCCGTAACTCCGCACTGCGGATGGACCAAAAAGGTCCATGTGTAATAATTCTAGGCATCTAGTGGTGGAGACTATATTCTTAGCTTTGTGACTAGCGTGTGCTTGTTTTCCCATTTTACAAGCATCGCAAAAGTGTTGGTCATATCTTAGGTTTGGCAAATTTTTAACTAATTCCTTAGAGGCTAGGGATTGTATTTGTTGCATATTAGCGTGACCTAATCTCCTATGCCACAATGTAGAGTTTTCATCTAATGTTGCTAGACATATTTTATCTTCCGGTTTATTTCCTAGTTTCATTACATATACGCCACCTTTCCTAATTCCTCTACCTATGACCTTTCCGTCCTTAACTATTTTGCTATCTCTATCGGTAAAGGTAACTCTACACTTATTATCACATATTTGTCCTATACTAAGCAAGTTGTATGTTAAATTATCTACATGCTCAACATTTTCAATAGTTAGAGAGTCTTGAGAAATCGTACCTTTGCCAATGATTTTACCACGAAAGTCACTACCGAAAATAACGTTACCTCCGTTGTAAGGCTTGTAAGAGGAGAATAGCTTGCGATTCCCCGTCATGTGTTTCGAGCATCCACTATCCTTAATCCGTTCGTCAGGCTCCAAATTTATTCCTAGGCATATTTCATCGGTAGCTTGAGCTACAAGACATTTTTCGTCGTTTGCTTTGTCCGCTTCATCTTTGTCGCTATCACTCCATGCTCCACTAACAAAGGCGCTTTGGTAATCATAACCCGGTGGCTTCGGACATTCGCCAATGAGATGGTTTGGACTTCCACATCTAAAGCACTTTCTTTTCCCGTAGTTATCATTCCTACTTCTTTGGAGCGATCTTCTTTCATCTCGTGGTTGTCTTGTGAATCTTCCTCGTCTCTTAAAGAATTTCTTAAACTCTCTTACGGCCATTGCATATTCTTCGTCTTCACTATCGTCACTTGAATCGTCATCATCACTAATTTCCTTTTTGACTTTTAGCGCAAGTGATTTTATTTGATCTTTCTTGCTCTTGACCGTTTCCGAATCTCTCTTTATAATTTCTTCATGAACCTTCAAGTTGCCGATAAGTTCATCAAGCGATAACGTCATCAAGTTCTTCGATTCTTCAATTGCCGTGACCTTCGCGCGCCATTTTGGATGTAATGCCCTAAGAAATTTCCTTACACAATTTTTGCTAGAAAAAGTCTCATCAAGTGCTTTTAAACTTGTGATGATAGTGTTAAATTTAGCCAATGCATTATCAATAGATTCCTCTTCAGGAATTGTAAATTGTTCATATTGTTGAACAAGAAGATCTATTTTGTTATCTTTGACTTGACTATTACCTTGGTGAGTGATTAGTAAAGAATCCCAAATTTCTTTTGCGGTTTGACACATAAAAATTCGTTCATATTCTTTACGTGGTAACGCATTATAAATTACCATTTTAGCCTCATTATTTTTTGCTAGTTTCTTTTTCAAATCATCATTTTGTTTTTCAAAAGGTACAATTTCATCTATTTTAGTTAAAGGATTATTTTGAATAGGGGGAAAATCACCATAGGTAATAACATGCCAAAGATCAAGATCTTTTGATTTCACATAAGTTTCGAATCTATTTTTCCAATAAAGAAAACCATCACTCTCCAATAGTGTTGGTATTTGCATGGATTGCCCTTCTAAATATTTTTCAGATTCCATAGATCGTTTCAAGTTTTAAAATACAGTATATTTTAAAAATCTTGTTTGACGTGACTCTTGATACCAATTGTGGAAAACTAGAAGGGGTGGTTGGATAGTTTTACGTCTTTTTAATTTTTATTAAAAACTTTGTTTATTTTTGAAGACTTAGATTCGACTTTATGTGAACTCAACTCTTGAACAATATGAACAAATATAAGTAGATCTAAGTTAACAATGCAAGTAAAGTAATGAAATGAAATGAAAGAGAGAGATGGAAAGATCTAACCGCGAGACAAAGGATTTATAGTGGTTCGGCTACAAGGACACCTTCCTTGCCCTACTCCACTCCCCGAGCACCTAACCCGAGAGTTTTCTTCATTATATCAACAAGCTCCTTATGGCGGAGAAAACCTTACACAACTTTCGCTTACACCGGTTTAACGACACAAAGCTAAATGTCGAGTTCTAATCGTAGCTAGAACCAATCTCACAACTTCACACAACTAATTCACAACTTCTTCACACCAGCTTCACAACTTCTTCACGACAGCTTCACATCTTCTACACTACTTATGTACTCTTCTACTTCTTCACACCTTCACTACTTACACACCTTAACTTCTTCACACCTTCACTACTTACACACCTTGACTTCTTCACACCTTCACTACTTACACACCAATCTAGCCTAACCAACTATACTCACACTAATCTAACAAGTATTCACAACTTATACAAATAAATGAATGATTTAGAATAATGATACATCAACAACTTGGATGGAAGAAATACACCAAGTTGTAATACTTGTCTTGAAGGATAGAAGTATTCTTCTTTTGCACTTGAGAGGTTGAAGCTTTGGATCACTTGAAACAAAAGCTTAAGAGTATATGATCAAAGGATTTAGAGAGATAGAAGAAGAGATTTAGAACAGAAAGTTTGAGGTGCAAAAGGTGAGAAAATGTCCTGGGGAAAGCCAGTATTTATAGGCAAAAACTGGACAGCTGGAGGAGCGTGCCGGCCCCCTTAAATAGGGGGGCGGTCCCCTTAAAATTAAGGGGGCCGCCTTATATAATTAAGGGGGCCGCCCAGCATAACTGTTGCCCAGTTTTGTCTTTTTGTGGGGAAAGTTTTTCTGAAACATTTTTGCCATTTTTGGTTGAAAATTTGAATTCATAAATTTATAATGGATTAAACCTTTTTATTTATTACCAAAAATGTTTTTCTAAAAGATATAAAATGTTTTTGACATTTTATAAAAAATCTAGTGATTAAGAAAATGTTCCTTTGATCATATAATGCATTAAGCATTAGTTCATTCATACCTTAAGTGATTTGAGTTGTAGAAATAGATATTTACAACTAAATACTTGTTTACGTCATAATTTTCCGTTTAATGATTTTACATTTTTTATTATCAAAACGTAGAGATATCGAAAAATATTAATAACGTGTTTAGGCATTATTTATATCAACAAAACCGTCTGGCTGACTCACGTACACTTCTTCTTTCAGAGTTACATTCATGAAAGCTGTCTTGATGTCCATCTGATAAACCGTGATGTTCTTGTGAGCCGCATAAGCTAAGAAAATCTTGACTGCTTCAAGCCTTGCAACTGGTGCGAATGACTCTTCAAAATCTATCCCTTCTTCTTTTTTTTGTATCCCTTTGCCACCAGACGAGCTTTGTTGCGAATTACAGTCATTTCTTTATCCTTTTTGTTTTTCCATAACCACTTAAGATCAATGACTAGTTTGTCAATTGGTCTTGGAACTAAATCCCAGGTGTCTTGGATTTGAAATTAAAGAAGTTTTTCCTGCATCGCTTCAATCCAGGCATTATCTGCCATTGCTTCCCGAATGTTCTTAGGTTCTATGAGACTGACTGAGCAGACATAGATGCACAAGTCGCAATCGGTGTTTAGTTGTTTTCTCTTCTGAATTGGTCTTGAGGGTTCACCAATAACCTGTTCAATCGGATGGTCTTTTGTCCACTGTAGTGTTGAAGGGTACCTTGGACTGAACGAATGTGTGTTAGACGGTTCATGTAATCTGGAAGATGATTCAGCAGATTCCGTTCCAAACGGGTTTTCAAAGACTTCGTAGTCTAACACAGCATTATTTTGTTCTTGCTCATCAATTCTTGGTAGAACAATTTCAATCACTGGAGTTGGTGGAGTAGATGTAGATGATGTTGATGTTGAGGGAGTTGGTGCGCCAGCTTCGAATGTTGTGGATGCATCTTGATTTGATGGAGGTGGTGGTGGTTGTTGATGTTGAGTGGATGCAGCGGAATGTTGGTTAGATGCATTTTTCGAAGCGCCACCGTAGTATTCATCGAACATAAACTCGAAGAAATTATCCAATTCCTGATTTGTGGGTTGTTCGTTATGAATTGATTGAGCTCCTTGAGGTGCGAGTCCCGAACTGATATGTCCGGAAGTCATTGGGTTAAGCGCGGGTTCTAGAGCGAGTCTATCTGAAGCCATTTGTGAAATTTCATCAAATTTCACATTCATCGTCTCCATGATCTTTTTCGTTCTCCTGTTATACACCCTGAATGCCCTCGAGTTTTCATAATAACCAATGAAGATTCCAATATCACCCTTAGCTTTCAACTTTCCCAGATCTTCTCTGTCATTTGTTGGATAACACAAAGCACCAAATACATGTAGGTAAGAGATATCGGGTTTGCGGTTGTTGACAAGTTCATATGGGGTTTTACTGAATCTTGGATGGATTAGGGAACGGTTTTGAGTAAAACAAGCAGTGGAGACAGCATCAGCCCATAAGAATAACGGTGCACTGGAATAAATCAGCATTGTGCGAGCAGCTTCCATAAGAGTTCTATTTCTTCTTTCAACTACCCCATTCTGCTGTGGAGTTCTAACAGCTGATGTCTGGTGTGTAATACCGGTTTCTTCAAAGAATGTTCTTAACTCCTGATTTACAAATTCCGTGCCATTGTCTGTTCTTACTATCCTAACTGGAGCTTGAAGTAGAACTTGAATACGCTTCAGGAAGGTGATGATGGTGCTTGGTACTTCGTCTTTTGATCTCAAAAACTTTACCCATGTATATCTTGAATAGTCGTCAACAATTACAAGAATATACTTTTTCCCATTTATGCTTTGAACTCTCATTGGGCCACATAAGTCCATTTGCAACAAATGCAACCTATCAACCGAACTAGGTACGGGTTTAGGTTTGAATGTTGCTCTTTTGCTCTTGCCTTGCTCACAAGATGGACATAGGTGTTCTTTGGTGTATTTAAACTTTGGAAGACCGGAGACAATGTTGTCTTTGGCAAGTTTGTTGATCGTGTCAAAGTTAAGATGGGACAAACATCTACGCCACAACCAGGATTTTGTTTCGCCAGCCCTGGTCATGAGACAAATTGGAGATGAAGAGGCCATTTGGTTTATGTCTATTGCATAGAGATTGGTGTCACGATTCCCAATTAAGAGAACATTTCCAACCAAATTTCTAACAAAGCAAGTGTTTCTCCTAAAAGCAACCTCTAAATCTGCATCACAAAACTGCCCGACAGAGAACAGATTGTGTCCCAACCCTTATACATAGTAAACCCGAGTGATCAAGTAATTTCCAAACCGTAGATCTCCATAACCCAGAATAGCTGCTACATGATCATTCCCAAATCGTACAGTCCCCATGAACTGCCACACAAAATTGATCAGCAGCTTCAGATTCCTGATCATGTGCTTGGAGCAACCCGAGTCGACGATCCAAAGACAAATTTCAATGACTTGCAAAGAACAGATGATTTTGTATATGGAAACCGTTTAACATTTGGTTCCAAGGGGTTAGAAGTAACAGATGTATTACACTTAGAACTGGTTTCCTTAGATGCATTGGGAACTATTTCTAATGTGCCATTCTTAAGTGCAAACTTTCTACCCGTTGGTTTCCATTCACAAAACTTGGTATGGTCCTTAGGTAACAGGCTGCTAGTGGTTTTCCTAGCTTTTGCAATAAGTCTTCGAATATATCTAGACTTAGCCCTAGTTACTAAAGGAACCTTTTTCTGTTCAGGCATATCATTCACATTCACAGTATCAGAAACAATATCATCACAAGCATTTACAGACAAAGTTTTCTTTTGCATTAAACAAACAGATGCATTACATGCATTCAAAACACTGGTCTTTTCATTGCATCCAGATGATATTTGTTTCTTATTTGAAAGCTTTAAATTCCTAGGGTGTTCTTCTACTTTCTTGCATGCACTCTCAGATTCAGGCAAGACACTAGTTTTCTTGGTATTGCTCCTAGAGTTGCTTTCTAATCCTGTAGAAGGTAAGGCACACTCATTAGAATTTATGGAGTTTTCCTTAGATGTTGTTGTAGCATTGCTAGACTCATTTGGATTATCTTTCTTACTTTTGTCTATCGCCCTATATGTTTTAGATGTAGAGGCAGACGCAGTAGTGGGACTAATCCTATAAATGCCAGGTGCTATTACATTCGATGTTTCGACAATAGCTTTCTCCTTTTGTTTCTCATTAGGCAAGGGGGTTAGTGGTGCAATACCCTTTGTTTACTCACCCTGCCCTTTTTGACTTGCAAGCTGAGACTTCAAAAAATCAATTTGACCTTGCATGTTTTTATAAGAGCGCTCATACGACAGTTTTTCATACTTGCATTCTTCCTTTTTCGTATCAAGTTGTTTAAAATATGTAACATTTTGTTTTTCAATCTTGGCAAGTGCCTTTTCATATTTTACAACAATTTCGGAAGTCTCAGCTCGAAGTCGTTCATCATCCTCAACAAAATATGTTTGGTAAATAATAGACATAGTGTCAGTCGATAGAGCTTCGAAGGAGAGAGAGTCATTTTGTTTTTCCAAAATCATTATGCGTTCCAAGTATTCATTAGCTTCCTTCACTAAGGATTTGTGGTCCTTAACGAATTCTGCTGACTCTTTCAAAAGATTGTGTTCCACATTTTGAACAACCGCATAGATTGCAGCAATGTGTGGATTAATGTCATTGTCAAACATTCTTTTTAGTTCAGTATGAAAACTTGAAAACCAGTATTTGTTGTTACTGTTTGTGTTGGATGCCACAATACGTTGAAGTGTTTCAATTCTTTGTTTAAGATCAACCAAATATAATCTAGCTGCACTTGTATCATAAGTGTTTTTAGATGCCATTTGTTGAATGTTAGACAGATGTTTTGAGACAAATATTTGTTTTGTGATAGCCACTGGTTTTTTGAAAACCAATGGTGACTCTTTTTGAACAAGATGAACCACAGAAAGTTTGTTAAGTTCATTATAGTCTGTGGGTTTTATTTCTCTGTTCAATTGTCGCATTTTGATTCTACTCTCTTCGGAAAGCTTAATCGTCTTGACAGAATCATAACCCGGAGGAGGATCATGCACATCATTTATAAGAGTACCATCATATAACACATTCTGTTCTTTCCGAGCCTTTTTGAGATTATAAGGGTTTTCACATCCAATTGCCATTTTCTTTAAAGTATGTAAAATCGGGTTTTTATCATTTATTAACAAATTAATTGTTTGCGCAGAATGTCCCGTTTTTACAAGTAAATCTTCCAACTTTGCAATGGTTTCCTTTTTGTCAGTAATCTCTTTAAGAAGATCCTTTTCACGTTTTGAAATCCTTTCATTCAACTCCTTCTTTTCTTTTTCAAGATTGGAATAAGTTGATTTTTGTTTTGAAAGCTGGATGGTTAGTTCAGAAATTTCTTTGTTAAGAGATTTGATTTGTAAATTCAAATTAACATCGAGAGTGTCAAATTTTATTTGCAAACGTTTCTCTCTTAACTCAGAATCTCTTAAGCTAACCTCAAGATCTATCTGACATTTGTTGTGAAAATGAAAAGCTTTTTCATTATCCCTATAACTCTTAAGCTCAGCGGTCAATTTGTCATTCGCGGCCTTAACATCGCGATTGATCTTTTTAACCTTTTCAATTTCCATACTACAATTTTGCAATAATGATTCAAACATAGCACGTGTTTCCTCATCATTATCAGTATGATGTGACTCGAATTCTTCATTAGGGTCCATATCTGGAGTTACCAAATTAGTATTGCTACAACTTGGTCCGTCCACGTATGTATCGTAAGTGAGATTAGGAGTCGCAGGATGCTGTTCATTTTGAGGTGACATATCAAACATTTCATTATTGTGACATGTAGCATATGGTTGTACCTCAGAAACCGTATTTGTGTTAAAAGCAGGAGGTGCTTCCGAATCCGTGTCGTACTTTGCCTCCTGGAGATTAGCCATAAAAATGCAGTTTGCATTGATGTCCTCTTGATCTTCAGAATTATCCATAATAGCCATGAAGTCATTCTCTTCTGCACTCAACTGAAGCCCAGCCGTTTCCTTCTGTGCCAACATTAATGCTTTCTGCAAATACACTGGATCCCTCTTTTTCGGCTTGTCGGGACAGTTCCTAGCCATGTGATCAATACCCTGACAGTTGAAGCATTTCATCACATTTCCCTGATTCATATTCCCAGCTCCCTGAGCAACATTCCCAAACTGATTCCCAGCATTCTGTACCCTTTGATTACCAACAGCTGTACCCATCTGATTCCCTGCATACTGACCCATCTGATTACCAACATACTGCCCTGCATTCTGATTACCCATCTGATATCTTGGAGCATATCCCTGCTGATTCCCATATCCCCCAACCATCTGTCCTTGGTGTCCCATGTTGAAACTCGGCTGTGCAATTTGCTTGTTGCGAGTGTTCGATGAGATTCGTTGATTGTTGTTGGTGGGTGTGGAGTAGCGTCCTTGGAATGCTTTTGTTAGGTAAGCAAAAGCTTGAGTCAAAGCAGTAGTTGACTCATCTTGATCATTAAGATCGGGTTCTTGGTGTTGCGGGTATTATTGTTGTGGGATTACCTGTTGTTGTTGTGGGTAGAACGGTGTTTGAGGATTGTATTGTTGTTTCATGAATTGTTGGGATGAAGATGAAGAGGGTTGTGCATTTACTGTTGCAGGTGTAGGTGATTGGACTATGAGTGCAAGAGGATCGTGTTGTTTTGCTTGTTTCTCTTTTCGGACTTCATTCACCTCTGCTTAGTTTTGTTTTAGGAAGTCATAGAGCTGATCATAGTTCACCTCGTGAAGGTTCTTTGTTTGGTTGACAATAGTGACATATCGTCCCCATTTCTCTGGTAGGTTGTTGATGAACTTGATGTTTTGAACAATTTGTTTAGGTGCCAAATTGTTTCTGATCAACTCATTCATTAGAGTACAAAACCGTGTGTAGTAAGATTCAATCTGTTCAGCTGGTGTGGATGTGAACTTCTCCCATTCAGTCAGAAGCTTGTTTTCCATGTCTTGTTTACCAATGTCTGTACCATAACAGAGTCTTTTGACTCGTTCCCACATTGCATGAGCAGTTTCACAACTGTCTACAGCACAGAATATTTCTTGTGGTAAACCAAGTTGGATTAAATGCATTGCCATGTCATCTGCTTCAATTTGCTTCCAATCTGCCAATGTGTATTCCTCTTCCGTTTGTGTCCGGAAGGTTGCTTCAATTGGAGGTGTTGCATCAGGATTCCCAGCTGTGACTTGAATCTGACGAGGCTTGAATGGACCTTCCTCTATGGATTTGATCAAGAGTCTACCTTGTCCTTGAGGCTTGGTTTTCATGTATCTTTTCATACGACTCGTTCATGGAAGATAACCACCTTTTTCTAACATTGGAGGACGGTTTTCTGAACACGCGGCATGAATATCTTGTTGTGTAGTCATCTTTGAAATATTGTATGATAAAGTGGATTGAGGATCTTTGCAACAAAATAGAAGATGTTGTTGTTGAAGGTTGAACTTGGTTGATGTTGTTGTGAAGCCTTGGTTTGTTGTTGATGATCGTTGAAGTTGTAGGTTTAAATGAACGAAACAAATTTAAATAAAGTTACAAAATTTGATTAGAGTATAATTAAGGCAAAGTCAAAAGTTTACAATTTCGACAAAGTTATGTAAATTACAATTTAGATAAAATGACAATTTCTATAGAAATTTCAATTTGACCACAATTTATATAAATTATGGCAAAATGTCAATTTAGATAGAAATATATCTAATTTATATAAATTGGTAATTTATATAAAATCTAACACTCTTATACAAGAGAGTAGATATCCATTTGTCGAAGTATTTTACACTCTTATACAAGGGTGAAAATACCGAGTTCACTTTTGAGTTGACGAAATTACGTTCGAATCAAATCCTTAAAAGTTATTTAACTTTGAAATCGTTTTACACAAGTACGAGGGCCAAAACTGCCAAATCTGAAAGTTCTCTAAGGCTGCTGGAAAGACAAGGACTGAAAATGCCAATTCTGAAATTTAGTTTTGTCTGATATCGCAAATGGTCTTTTGTCCGATATCGCAATTGAGACAGATCTCGGACAGCACTGAATTGCGAAGTCTAACGAGGGCTGATTTGCGATGAAATCTAGTGATGGACCAATTGCGATAAAATTATCGCAAATCGAATTGCGATAAACCTTGTCAGCTTCAATTGCGATAAAATACCCGAATTGCGATAAAACGTTGAAGTTCCCTGAATTGCGATAAAACGACTGTTGTGATGAATTTCGATATTCTGCAGGTTTTCACCAACTTTTTGTCCTTTTCTTTACTTGCCCATGCTTTCTTACACCTTGTAAGACTTTTCCTCACCTACTTACCAACTTCTATCAACTTTTCACTAACTTCGTTCAACTCAATAATTCACATATCAATCCAAGAACAAATCTTATACAAGATTTTTGGATTATATTCGATTGAAGAACTAGTGAACTTTCACAGCCCAAGTCGATATATCACAAAACAAACACAACTTAACCTTAATCTTTGTGGATCGAATAGAATAAAAACACAAGTTGTAAGTTTTCTAGTGAAAGAAAAATAACAAAGGGTGTTTTAATCTTTAGGATCAAACAAAAATAAAGATACTCCTACCTTGAACCTGGCTCTGATACCACTTGTAAAGGTCGACCTTCACCTTGAAGATGAACCGAACCACCTTTACTTTATCACACAAGAACTCGACAAGACCTTGATGACTCACAAACACATATTAAGAACAAGAGAAGTGGAGTGGATCATATGGTAAAACTATAGTCGAATGTATATTAGCTTGGAGAAGGAAATATACAAAGAACAATGTAAAACACACACACACTCTCTTTCACAGTTGGAGACATAATAGATAATGTGAGAGTGTGTGTGGCTTATATGAATCGACAGCCATCACATGGGTTGGATGGGCTTTTCATTTGTACTTTAAAGTGGGCTAAGTATATGCACTACACATATATACTAAGTAACTATCAACACTAATGCTACTAGCCCACTAAACTTAATACATATTATACATGACATTTTGGTTCTAAATAACAATGACCATCACTTCCTAAATAGCATTAATTAAATGCTAACAAACCATTACTTGCACTACTCACTAAGCATCAATAACTCTCGGTGAGTTTGTAGCCCCATTTTCTTTACTGTTTTATAAACCCTTGGGGGAGATACATGCTATGCTTTTGCGGACACAAGTGTTATTAAACTGTAGGTAGAGTTGCAAGTGTTTATTATTGACTAAGTACCTTTATTGCCAATTAAGTCCCTGTTTATCATGAACCATTAATTACTTAAGTGTAGGCACGAATATTGTGAATAGGCCTATGGGATTGACGAATCCCATTTGTGTTAGCCGGGTAGGTAAACAGACGCACTATATTTGAAGATGTGAGGTATTTGGAAAGATACCTATAGGGTAAATTGTTATCGATTATATTCCATTTGTATGTAGCCGGTTGGGTAACCAGATGCACAATAATTGATGTTGTGTTAAGGCATTGGTGTCATGAGCTTAGTGCAATAATAAACTGATTTTGACTTTGTATGTTATACAATAGTTGTTTAAAATATGAAATCTAGTGTGCCGTTGTTGTTTAGATAAACTTTATGAAGTCACCAACCTTTGTGTTGATTGTTTTAAGAATGTATCTCAGGTCCATAATGATCGAGGCTAGCACCGAGGAGCACGGATATTCTAGAGGGCTATAAATTTTATTATCACTCGAAAACTTATTTATGTAAACCGTGAAACTACTGGGACCTCATTTTCGTAAACTCTAATATTTATATAATTCGAATGATAAATGTTTTAAAAACGACTCCATTAGAGTTCATTTTCTATTGTTATAACTGTTGTGCCTTCGAGTAACACCCAGTTTGAATTCCGCTGCGTATCACGAAATTGGGGGTGTTACATGGACCCAGTGACGCACTGCACTTAACCTCCTAGACACTCAAGTATCTCTTGAAAGATGCTTGTTTCATTTCTCACGGAGAACCTCGCATAATCTATCGACCTCTCATTCCGAGATGTGTTGATATTGAAAAGGAGGCACTCTGCTCCATGCCTCCGACGACTTAAATCAGAACGCACTTAATCAAGTATAGATCCATGATATTCATCAAAAGATCTCTTAGGATACACTTTCCATAATCTACACTTGTGTTCGCCAAAAAGGACACAAGTTGTATAAGAGTCTTTTATAAGATCTTCGGATCTTGCCACTTTCATCATGGTGGTTGTTACTTGATTCAAACGGTCTACACTCGTGGACTGATACTTCGGTATACTTCAGCGGCTCACCTGAATTGTTGATGTACTTTGGTGCATTTGTGTAAGCCTTCTTGAGGGTATCCAATTCAGGAACAGCCTTTGTAAGGATTAGAGAGAGTCTTCGCACTATGCTGTTGATTATCTCGAAGTCTGAGCTTGTAACTGCTGGAAATCCGGCTAAGGAGATTCATCTCACGAATCGAGTCCTGAAAATGTGGATCAATACTTAGATTTTATCCAAATTACTGATAACTATCCTTAATGGGATTTGGACGGCTGATGTGCCCGACCAACGTGAATGGAATCAAGACGTTCACTAATAAAACAATCGCGAGTGAACAATTCTTTAAGAAAAGTTCACCGTGATCGATTGGAGATTATTACTAACCTTTTCTATGCAACTAATGGCAAATGTACCTTGGAGGGAGACCGTTACCACCATTATGATCTTCATCTGCCTCTTACTTCTACATGCTCATACCAACATCACAATGAAAGATAAAGATCAACAAATGTCAAAGAAAGTTCTCACGAAAGATCAAAGTAAAGTAAAGTTCAGAATGATTATGTGTCAAAGTCAAAGAAACTACAAAGTTAAGAGACAAAGATCAAATAAAAGAAATGAGAACTATACAAGTATGAAGATTCAAAGTCAAAAGAAGTATGAGCATGTTTAAAAAGACATAAAGAAACCAGAGATAAAGATGTTGATGAAAGCAAGGTGAAACCAACATATGATAACAACAACAAGAACAAAGAACAAAGAAGCAATGAACTAAAGACGTCTCATGCAAAGAAAGTCAAAGATCAAGAAAAAGACGTCAAATGACTTAAGTATTGAAATGACCAACCCTTAGGGGGAGATTGTTCGGATTACGTGTAATCATTATAAAGTGTCAGTCATTTATTATATTTAATAAGTCGTAAACTATAAGGCTTGTATGTTAGTTACAAGGTCCGCTCATGTAGCAAGCCCATGAGCGGCCCATTAGTTATTATTAGGGTAACTCCCATGATACTATGTACTACTATAAATACCACTTCTCTTGAAGAGAATGGTGTTGGTTCTTTTTTATTCAATGTTTATTTCTCTTTCACAAGTTCCTTCCATCTCTCTCTTTCTTACTTTCCCTCTCTAGAATTATCATATCTTACTAAGTAACAATGTTAGATTAGGGATACAACACCTATAAATACCTCTCATGGCTCTCCATGAGGAGTGTGAGAAAATAGTGTAGCATTTCATTAATTCTTATCTAATAAAACACTTTTTCTTTCACCTTTCTCTCTTTAGAACTATGTATTATTTTGATCAACCTCGACCTCCCGAAGGTGTTTCTTGATGATAACAGAAAGCTAATTGCTCTTCTGTTATAACTTCCCACTCATCATCATCATAAGGGTTATCATCATAATCATATTTCCAACACACGTATTTTGCTTGATACATCACACGTAATATAACATTAATTTTTAAGTTTGAACACTCGACATGTTGTCATAGAATGAGCATAAATATTGGTGTATAACTTCAAATGATTAATTTTTTTTAGCATTAGAAAATACACATTCTTAGCTTTCTACCCAAATATGAAACGTAGTTTTTGAACTCCAAATCAATATAGTTTATTCATAGATGTTGGAGAACACATAAGAAATATTTTTTGAAATTCAAACCCGCTTGATGCATCACATCTGATATAACACTAATCTGTAAGTTCAAACAACTAGCATGATGGCATGACATGAGCAATTAAATAATTGTATAGAACTGATAACGCCCATTTTGTACATGTTTTTAGTCGAGTTATTTATATATTTTTGCATGTTATTTAGTTATATTTGTGAACATTTTGCACTTAAAAAGTATAAAAGATGAATTCAGGTACATGTATCTCTAAAATGTGGAGAATAGTGAAAAGACGAAGAAAAAGACGTCAAAGAAATAAAATATGCAAAAAAGAAGATATCGCCCAAAGACACGACCTTTGGAAGACCTTTAAAAGATGAAGGACTTAAGGAATAATTGTTTCCGAGCATAAAGAAGAGAAGGAAAAATAATTCGAAGGAAGAAAGAATGAAAACCGTGTAACGAACGAAGCTTAAAAGAGAAAGAAAAGTGCGTGCAGGAATTGCCACACGAGTAGAGATTCCAACCGCGAAATCATGTGGTCAACCACAAGGTTGACACCAACCGCAGGTTTGAGATCCCAACTGCGCGGTCGGAGGCATCTGGTGCTGAATAGTTGCATTTAATGGAGTTTTAACTATCTTTATTACCCAAGTCCGATCATTTTACCCCCTTATGGGACTTTTTTTTTTTTTTTAGGTGTTAAGAAAACTTAAATACAAGGGGGACTGAGGACTAACAACGCACAATACATACTTGAACACTCTTGATCATCCTTACAACATAGGACTTGATCATACCATTTTTACTTATCCCAAAAGACTTTGAAATCCTGCCATTTTAAGAAGAGTACTATGTCACACCCCCAAACTGTCACAGCGGAAACGTTGTCCGGGCGTGTCGTTCATAGCACAAAGACAAGAATATAAAGAACGACCTCTATGTAAGGATCGACCTCCCTTTCTTTATCACACAAACACACGACACAATAGATGATGACACACAAGATCTATGTATATAACTGTCACACCTCACCGATGGCGGAAACGCGAGTGCAACATCATGGATATCGTCACAACACATGGCGTCTATATAGAGAATTACTATATGCAAATAAATTGAGCAAAGTACAGACACAAAGTGTCGTAACGATACCCCAAAATAAAACAACCAAAACAAACTCCAAGGTGTCTCCATTCAAACATAAAGTAATAATGAAAAATATTCGAGTATCACAAACAAAGTTCACTTAATCAAACTAAATTCAAAGATAAGCCATCCTCAATGCAAACTAGGTCTCTTCTAATCGCGCCCTTCTATCTTAGCTTTAGAATGCTCACCTGAAACTGATGCTTAAAACGTCAACATAATGTTGGTGAGATTCATAGGTTTAAGACACATAAAACACCTCGATTATCGATTTACTGTGATTATAAAACATAGTATAGCATTTCAGGACAGTAAAAGATATATATAGTTATTATACACTAACATGCAATCATAGCTTACGGGACGGAACGTGCCCACCGATCCAAATATAAATTGGGACGGAACGTGCCCACCGATCCAAACACCACATAAATTGGGACGGAACGCGCCCACCGATCCAATATAATTCCCCTTCCGGCCGGACATAATAATAACGAGTAGAGCCACTAGGGCATCTTCCCACTCGTATAATCACCACAAATAAACACCATAATAACATGTAGTATAAGTATAATAACAATTACACGTCCATGCATTTTATAACCACATAATCACAGTAACCCAAAACAATTTAAACAAGCATCATCTCCATCCCAAGTTTAAAACAAAGTAAAAATATGGGACTATGAACTCACCTCAAATCCGCAGCTTCCAAGTTATCAACACACAAATCTATATCACAAAAATAACAATCACGTTACACGCGACTAAGCTAAAAGCCATAGTCCATGTAACACACATATGATGGATGTCTAAGGTTCATATAACCCACCTTGGATTACCTAGACCCCATGCTAATCACTACCCAATACTTGATACTCACTAAATCCCTTTATTAAAACTTTCAAAAAACACAGATTTATAGGGTACATTCACCCACATAAAATCACAGAGAATAACGCTTCACAACTCACACCAAAAATTAACCATGATCCTTCATAAGCATACAAGCTTTTCCCAGAAGGCCATGTAATAAAAACCCACACAAGTACTCAATGAAAAATCAAACATGTCATCTATCCAGATTCGGATCTGATCGGACATCAAAAAGTTTTGACCTCTTAGACACACTCGCACAACTTGTTATCACCTAATTTTCGCGTAGAAGTCAAATATAGTATAAAACTTAATTCCCACATAAGGCCTAACCCTAATTACACTTTAAAAGTCACCATTGACCTCAATACTTTTACCCTAATTCTGTCCCGATTTAACTGTTTTAACACCTTAACTTACAAAAATCGTTTGACTGACCTCCCGACCTCAAAATTGATCGTGGTTGGACTTTTTGGAAAGCTCTTTCTCTGAAATATAATTTAGACATAAAATTCGTGATCTAACTCATAACCATCTATTAATTACAATCGTATCTTTACAGCCTATTAATTCTGCCAGATTCATAACTCATTAATTAACATATTTAAAACCCTAATTTTTTCACCAATCATCATAATATTATAAATAAATGATCCCAACATGTTTTATAATAATAATTTACAGAATTTTACATAAACCCTAATCCATCATATTATTGTTACATGAATTTTAATAATTAATTAAGCATAAGTACTAAGAATTATACCTTGATCTTGATTTTTAGGCTTCAATAATTAAACCCTAAATTTTCTTCTCCCTTCTCTCTTGACCTTGATCGAAATTCTCAAATGGTAGGTTAGGGTTGTTTTGGTTTTGTATTTATAATGCCCCATAGAAAATTCTAGATAACTTTTATTTGGTAAGTGTATTTTGATTAAAATTTGATTTCCTAATTCCCCTAAAACACTTAATTTGGCCGCCCCTTTTAATTTTATATATATATATATATATATATATATATATATATATATATATATATATATATATATATATATATATATATATATATATTATTAAATTTAATTATTACACTTAAAACCTTATACTCTTTATATTTTATAAGAACCCTATACCGAAATTAACACCTTACGCGATAAACTTCCGATTTTACGACAACCCGGAAAAATATCATTTTCAAAATAAAGTTTCCAAAAATAGATTTTCACACTTATATTTAATATAACCCATAAAAATAATATCCACGTAACTTACTAACGCTCAAATAGTTGAACGAAGACTTGTTACGCAAAACCACCAAAACACCAAAATTACACAACTCATTTCTACACCACCAAGGCGATCAAAATGAACTTTCCCCCAAACTCACACTACTCAACATGATAAAATCTCACACCAAGGGATTTAGTGCCACTAGACGTACTTATTACCCATAAACCGCACAGATACCACATATAAGCACATAGTACACATCACATAAAAGTTAAATAGATTGAGACCATTAGTCAAACTAACCTGCTAAAATCACGGTTGTTACATCATCCCCCACTTAGGGAAATCGCGTCCCGAGATTTAACAGCTCGTCTCATCAACCTTCTCAGCAAACAACTTCGGGTACTTGGACCTCATCTGCTCCTCACGTTCCCAAGTAAACTCAGGACCCCGCTTGGAATTCCAACGTACCTTTACCAATGCTATCTTACCACATTTCCTACTCTTAACCTCTCGGTCCATAATCTCAACAGGTCCTCAACAAAATGAAGAGTCTTATCTACCTTAATCTTATCTAATGGCACATGCAAACTAGCATCCGCCAAACATTTCTTCAAATTAGATACGTGGAACGTATCATGCACACTACTTAATTCCTCAGGCAATCTTAACCGATATGCCACCGGCCCGATTCTTTCCGTAATTTCAAACGGTCCTACATACCTAGGTGCTAACTTGCCTTTCTTACCGAAACGCACAACACCTTTCCAAGGAGACACTTTCAACATCACAAAATCACCCACACTAAACTCCAAAGGCTTACGGCGATTATCCGCATAGCTCTTTTGGCGATCTCTTGCTGCCCTAAGTCTTTCCTTAATCTGAAACACCTTATCCGTAGTCTCTTTCACTATTTCAGGACCAATTAGTTGGCTTGTCCCAACCTCTTCCCATAAAATAGGTGATCTACACTTCCTTCCATACAACATTTCAAATGTTGCACATTATAGGAAAACTCAGCCAAAAGCAAATGAGTATCCCAGCTTCCTCCAAAATCAATAACACACGCCCTAAGTAAATCTTCCAAAGTCTGAATCGTTCGCTCACTTTGCCCATCAGTTTGTGGATGATAAGCAGTGCTCATATCCAATCATGTATTCAACGCCTTTTGCAACGATTGCCAAAATCGCGAGGTAAACCTACTATCGCAATCAGAGATAATCGACACAGGCACACCATGTCTCGCCACAATCTCATTAATTTAAATTCTTGCCAACTTCTCCATCTTATATTCCTCACGAATGGCCAGAAAATGTGCAGACTTCGTTAGTCTGTCCACTATGACCCGTATAGTGTCATGTCCATTACTAGTTCTAGGCAACTTAGTAATAAAATCCATTGTTATTCTTTCCCATTTCCACTCAGGAATCGGCGGTTGTTGTAGCAATCCTGAGGGTTTCTGATGTTCAGCCTTAACTTTCAAACAAGTTAGACATTTACTAACATATTCAGATATTTCCCTCTTCATTCCCGGCCACCAATACGCATCTCTAAGATCACAATACATCTTGTCAGATCCCGGATGAATTGAGTATCTCGTCTTATGAGCCTCAACCATGATCAACTTCCTTACATCTCCTACCAATGGAACCCATATTCTATCTAAGAAATACAGTCCACCATCCTCCTTTTTCTCCATTTGCTGATCCAATCCACGTAGCATCTCAGCAGTCGCATTTTCATCCTTAAGAGCTTCCCCTTGTGCTGCCAATATCTTACTCTTAATTCCCGACTGTAACGTCATACACATTGCTCGCACACGCTTAGACTTAATCCGCTCCTTTCTACTTAAAACATCAGCTACCAAATTCGCCTTTCCAAGATGGTAGCGAATCTCGCAATCATAATCACTAAATAACTCAATCCACCTTCTTTGTCGCATATTCAGCTCCTTCTGACTGAAAATATGCTGAAGACTCTTATGATCTGTATAAACAACACTCTTTGTGCCATACAGATAATTTCTCCAATTCTTAAAAGCAAATACTACCGCACCAAGCTCTAGATCATGAGTGGTATAATTCTTCTCATGAATCTTGAGTTGTCGGGATGCATAAGCTATCACCTTACCCCTTTGTATTAATACACACCCAAATCCTTGATTCGTCGCATCACAATACACAACGAAATCATCTAGCCCATCAGGTAACGTCAGAATATTACACAAACTATCCTTTAGTGACTGAAAAGCCACCTCCTACTCTTCTCCCCAAACATACTTCTTGTTCTTCTGAGTCAACAAAGTAAGGGGTTTAGCAATCTTCGAAAAATTCGCTATAAATCTTCGATAATATCCTGCCAATCCTAAGAATGATCGTATTTCGGAAGGCGTCGTAGGAGCCTTCCAATTCTTGATCGCTTCTATCTTACTAGGGTCCACATGTATTCCTTCACTATTCACCACATGTCCAAGAAAATGTACTTCCTCAAGCCAAAACTCACATTTTGAGAACTTGGCGCACAACTTCTCCTTCTCCAATAATCCAAGAATTAATCTCAGATGTTCTCCATGCTCCTCCTTCGTCTTGGAATAGATTAAAATGTCGTCTATGAACACAATCACGAACTTATCCAAGTAAGGCTTGCAAACGCGGTTCATCAAATCCATGAATATCGCAGGTGCATTTGTCAGCCCGAATGGCATAACCGGGAACTCAAAGTGTCCATAACGAGTTCTAAAGGCAGTCTTCAGAATATCCTCCTCATGCACTCTCAGCTGATGATACCCAGAACGTAGATCAATCTTCGAGAAAAACCGAGCTCCTTGTAGTTGGTCAAAAAGATCATCAATCCTAGGAAGAGGATATCGATACTTAACCGTTAACTTGTTCAGTTCCCGATAGTCAATACACATCTGGAACGAACCATCCTTTTTCTTAACAAATAACACAGGTGCTCCCTACGGAGAATGACTAGGTCGAATAAACCCCTTCTCCCGAAGTTCTTTCAACTGTGCGGACAACTCCTGCATTTCAGAGGGTGCTAAACGATATGGGGATTTCGCCACAGGTGCCGCTCCAAGAACCAACTCGATACGGAATTCAACTTGACGGATTTGAGGCAATCCGGACAAGTCCTCAGGAAAAACGCCAGGAAACTCACATACCACAGGAATCTCTTCTAACTTAAGTTCTTTAGCCTTAGCAGTCTTAAGGGTTTTCAAGTCCTTCCCTAAGCACTCTCATTGTATCCGAAGGAGACCACCACTCTCCAAAGGTATACGAACTACCTTTTCGTGGCATATGACCTCGGCCCTATGCTTAGACAACCAGCTCATCCCTATCACCACATCAAAACTCCCATGCCCAAAAGGTATCAAATCAATTGTGAACGGGATACTCTCTAGCACTATAGTACACCCACAAATAACCTTGTCAACTTCCGCTTCCCTACCGCTAGCGATCTCAATCACCATACTAGGTCTAAGTTCACTAGGCTCATCATTCAATAGTCTAGCAAACGAACCTACTTAAATATCACAACATTATTACCAATGGATAATCGTGGTATCAGCATATTATAGGTAGAATGAAATCTTACCACCCACACACTCCCACAAACAACGATTTCCCAAACGGTTAAGAGAATACATCTCTAACCATACAACCATCATCAACATGATATCACTAAACACCTACCACAACATATAACAACAAACATCAATCAATGTAATCATGGTCACAAATCTACGTGTGTGATACCCTTATAATTATGTTCGCGACCATAGTTATAAGGCCTATTCCACACGCATACTTGCTTCCAAAACTACACACCTCAATGATAACGCATATATACCACATAGCACCTAATACAAACACAATCCATGCTATCATACTTGCAAGTCCACTTGTGTTGTGAAGCATGTATAATTATGTTGGCCACCATAATTATCTATGCTTTCTTTCACAAGTGTACTTCTTCCTATGACCACACTTCATGCAAACAATCATCTCACATGGAACAATTCCAACGATCATGGAACAATTTCCAATGACCATTTTAACTCTATAGTCAAAATTACTTAGATAAAATTGATCCAATATTCAGGAGAAATCGTGCTCCAACACGGCTCCAAACGGCAAAAGATAATATAAGAATTCCAAAACATAACATAAAACAAAAGACGTCACACAATGGCTCCAGCTCCTCTCTCGCACTTGCCTCCCCACTCAGATTGGTTAAACTTACCACCTGCTATGGACTCCAGATCCAAATCCACGTCATTCCATCCTAACTCCCCATCATCTTTACTCAACCACCCATTCCTGTTTCTTTCTTCCAATTCCGCATGATCCACAAGTACATACAACTCACGAGGTCTAGACAGAATCACCTTTCCTTCATACGAGAAGCGAGGACACTTCCCAGAGTATTTGGTAATGGCTCCATCTCCAACGGTCACCGTGGTTGCGAACCTCTCCACTTCTTCTCAATCAATGTTTTCCATATACATCCCGTCCTTGCCCGAACATAGATTTATGCTAGCGGGAACTCGGATTCTACGGTTCGTCCGCTTCATCCTACCACTTCCCTTACGACCGGTAGCTGAATGATAGCCCAACGAAACTTCTTACGCGAGGGAGGTCGACGTATACATACTAAGTATGAGGGTCCAATCGGCGTCCGAAACTCGATGAAACTACTCATAAACTCAAGAGAAATCGACATATAAAACACCACACTTACACATAAGCCCTAAATGCAACTATATGAAGGATTCCTAGGTTATAGTCTAGGTTCAACCACCTACTTCTCTATAACCAAGTCTCTGATACCAATCTGTCACACCTCGCCGATGGCGGAAACGCGAGTGCAACATCATGGATATCGTCACAACACATGGCGTCTATATAGAGAATTACTATATGCAAATAAATTGAGCAAAGTACAGACACAAAGTGTCGTAACGATACCCCAAAATAAAACAACCAAAACAAACTCCAAGGTGTCTCCATTAAAACATAAAGTAATAATGAAAAATATTCGAGTATCACAAACAAAGTTCACTTAATCAAACTAAATTCAAAGATAAGCCATCCTCAATGCAAACTAGGTCTCTTCTAATCGCGCCCTTCTATCTTAGCTTTAGAATGCTCACCTGAAAATGATGCTTAAAACGTCAACATAATGTTGGTGAGATTCATAGGTTTAAGACACATAAAACACCTCGATTATCGATTTACTGTGATTATAAAACATAGTATAGCATTTCAGGACAGTAAAAGATATATATAGTTATTATACACTAACATGCAATCATAGCTTACGGGACGGAACGTGCCCACCGATCCAAATAAAAATTGGGACGGAACGTGCCCACCGATCCAAACACCACATAAATTGGGACGGAACGCGCCCACCGATCCAATATAATTCCCCTTCCGACTGGGCATTATATTAACGAGTAGAGCCACTAGGGCATCTTCCCACTCGTATAATCACCACAAATAAACACCATAATAACATGTAGTATAAGTATAATAACAATTACACGTCCATGCATTTTATAACCACATAATCACAGTAACCCAAAACAATTTAAACAAGCATCATCTCCATCCCAAGTTTAAAACAAAGTAAAAATATGGGACTATGAACTCACCTCAATTCCGCAGCTTCCAAGTTATCAACACACAAATCTATATCACAAAAATAACAATCACGTTACACGCGACTAAGCTAAAAGCCATAGTCCATGTAACACACATATGATGGATGTCTAAGGTTCATATAACCCACCTTGGATTACCTAGACCCCATGCTAATCACCACCCAATACTTGATACTCACTAAATCCCTTTATTAAAACTTTCAAAAAATGCAGATTTATAGGGTACATTCACCCACATAAAATCACAGCGAATAACGCTTCACAACTCACACCAAAAATTAACCATGATCCTTCATAAGCATAAAAGGTTGTCCCAGAAGGCCATGTACTAAAAACCCACACAAGTACTCAATGAAAAATCAAACATGTCATCTATCCAGATTCGGATCTGATCGGACATCAAAAAGTTTTGACCTCTTAGACACACTCGCACAACTTGTTATCGCCTAATTTTCGCGTGGAAGTCAAATATAATATAAAAATTAATTCCCACAGAAGGCCTAACCCTAATTACACTTTAAAAGTCACCATTGACCTCAATACTTTTACCCTAATTCTGTCCCGATTTAACTGTTTTAACACCTTAAATTACAAAAATCGTTTGACTGACCTCCCGACCTCAAAATTGATCGTGGTCGGACTTTTTGTAAAGCTCTTTCTCTGAACTATAATTTAGACATAAAATTCATGATCTAACTCATCACCATCTATTAATTACAATCGTATCTTTACAGCCTATTAATTCTGCCAGATTCATAACTCATTAATTAACATATTTAAAACCCTAATTTTTTCACCAATCATCATAATATTATAAATAAATGATCCCAACATGTTTTATAATAATAATTTACATAATTTTACATAAACCCTAATCCATCATATTATTGTTACATGAATTTTAATAATTAATTAAGCATAAGTACTAAGAATTATACCTTGATCTTGATTTTTAGGCTTCAATAATTAAACCCTAAATTTTTATTCTCCCTTCTCTCTTGACCTTGATCGAAATTCTCAAAGGGTAGGTTAGGGTTGTTTTGGTTTTGTATTTATAATGCCCCATAGAAAATTCTAGATAACTTTTATTTGGTAAGTGTATTTTGATTAAAATTTGATTTCCTAATTCCCCTAAAACACTTAATTTGGCCGCCCCTTTTAATTATATATATATATATATTTTTTATTTATTTTTTATTAAATTTAATTATTACACTTAAAACCTTATACTCTTTATATTTTATAAAAACCCTATACCGAAATTAACACCTTACGCGATAAATTTTCGATTTTACGACAACCCGGAAAAATATCATTTTCAAAATAAAGTTTCCAAAAATAGATTTTCACACTTATATTTAATATAACCCATAAAAATAATATCCACGTAACTTACTAACGCTAAAATAGTTGAACGAAGACTTGTTACGCAAAACCACCAAAACACCAAAATTACACCAGTCATTTCTACACCACCAAGGCAATCAAAATGAACTTTCCCCCAAACTCACACTACTCAACATGATAAAATCTCACACCAAGGGATATAGTGCCACCACACGTACTTATTACCCATAAACCGCACATATACCACATATAAGCACATAGTACACATCACATAAAAGTTAAATAGATTGAGACCATTAGTCAAACTAACCTGCTAAAATCACGGTTGGTACAATAACAAGAAGAGAAGTATGTGGATCGTATGTTAAAACTTCTAGTCGAATGATTATATCTTTGAAAGAGAAATAATACAAAGGACTATACAAGAAGAGTAGTATGTGGATCGTATGGAATAACTTGTAGTCGAATGATTATCACTTGTAAAAGAAATACTACAAAGACTCTATGGGAACACACACACACACTCTTTACACTAAACTATGAGGCATACACACTAGTGTGACACTAGACTTGATAGAATGAGAGTGTGTGTGTTTATATTTGCCCTAAGGTTGGCGCCCTATGGGCTTTGTGTGGGCTTGGTGTGGGCTAATGTTAGCATTATACTTATACATTTAAGTTACTAACATAACTAATGCCATTAGCCCACTTTATAGACTAATTGTTACATTTGACAATTAAGTTTCATTTGCAAATGACCATCATTTTCACATTTAATAAAATTAAATGCTAACACTCTATATGAGCAGTTTAGAAAGATACATCATCTGACTAATTAAAAAAAGGCAAAAGTTTCAAATACAAATGTTCTCAAGTCTCATAGTAACGTAAAAAGAGTTTTCGAAAAAACATAGTCAAATTAATGGCACGTTGCGAATTAACCACAGACCATTTTCAAGCATTGCGTCCATCCCATCTTTAGAATTAAACTTGAAGAAGAACACACCTTTAGAATTCTTCAATGATTTAACTAAACCAAACTTACTCCATGTATTCTTTACATAGTTCTCGACTACTGGGAACGCCACACATTAGCCCAAAAAGAAGCCATAAACCGAATTAATGAATCTTTCATGAACGACATTAACCGACTCCCTTGAAACAACAACATCCGCCCCATTTCCAGCCGATGCTAGCAATGTACGAAAGTTTGCACCTTTCTTACTCGTTTCACCCTTAGACAACTTAGCATACGTACATGTTTCCCTAGTATTTTCGTTCAAAACCGGTCCCTTGGGCTCATTTGATGCATTAGTTATTACAGGAGAAAAACCAAACCTGAATTATTAACCAAACCAGCCCTCTCTTCAATCCATATCTCACTCGAAGTATCCAACGTAGGGCTGAGCATAAGGTTCAAAACTGACCAAACGGGAAAAAACCGAGCTGACCCGAAAACCCTTCGGTTCAGTTCGACCCCAAATCCACAAAAACACACCTAAACCGAACCGAACCAAAGGACCCGATATAAAACCGAACCGACCATATTCGGTTCTGTTCCGGTTTTGGTTTTTCACGATTTTCGGTTTACGATTTTGTCGGATTGGGTCGGGTCGGGTCGATTTTAGACCGATGCTCAGCCCAACGTATTCAACTCTTGATTAGTACCATAATTTTGTTCCAATCACATGTTAACATTATCCGAGTTACCAACAGCCTCATTAGCACGATTGTTAACCATGCCTGGATCGTCCCCTATCGAATTTTCCTTCTCCTTAACCCCCTTTCCTCTCCCTCTCCTTTTCGGACTCAAAAAACCTTTCTCCATATTCAAAGAATACAAACCATACATAAAAAAGCCAACCGCAATACCAGAAAGCCCTACCCAACGAGTAAACAACCAACCAACAAACGGGTGCAAGGAAAAAAGAAAAAAAAAAAAACCCAAACCAATCGAAATCAGTTAGGGTTAATCCAGAAACACAAATTCTCACATGCCAAAATGCAACCAAACACCAATAATAATGATACGATCAGTACAGCAATTAGAAACCCTTAAAAACGATTTGAAAAAAACCCTAAAAAACGATATAAACCCTAATATTAATAAAAAACAAAATAGCGAATAGGAAAAGATAGATCATAGAACACGAATGTATATCATAATCCAAACATAGAACGATTCATGTTTAAGGTTAAATGATTAGGTTTTAGTCGATCAGAGGTGTAGGGTTTAGATATTCGCCCAGAGCGCCGGTTAGGGAGAATTTTTTTTTTTATTATTATTTTTTTTATTTTTTTTTTGTCATTTCTCAAGACCAAGTACTTTTTCTTCCTACTTACGTAGTATATAATCATGGAAAAGAAGAAAGTTTGATGTCATCAGAGATTTGATGGCATTGGCTGAATTATACCTATATACTAAAACCCAAAATTTGGGTGCTTCACAAAGTTGCACCAAACATAGTTTTAAACAGTAAAATGTGCTTAAAGTGATGGTACTTTAGTGTAAAATGAACAGTAGTACATTAGTGTAAAATGAACAGTAATACTTATCTATCTATCCTTCCCCCAATTATATTATTTCCCCAAAGCTGGAAGGCGATATTTCCCGCCCCTTCCCGAATCTTCTTGCTACCAATATCTGCCATACACCCAGCAGATTCAATCACAACACATAACTCCGACCACCAATGAGATTGTTGAGCTTTCTATTTCCAATTATTCAGTTTTTTTTTAATCAAGGTATGTAGTCCTTTATCTTTTTTTTTTCTTTTTGATTTGTGGTTAATTTGTGTTTAGTTCAAGTGGGTATTCATACGATTTTTTGTTTTGTGATCCGTGCGTTGTTTGACAAACAGATTAAGTTGCCGCCGCCTTTATGTTCGTTGTGGTGTTTTCGATTTTGTTTGATGGGAATCAGAGTTTGCAGAGATGGCAGTGGTGGCGCAGGAGGGATTCCGACGGGGTTGCTGGTAATCGTCTCTTATATCAAGGGGTTTTTTTTTTTTTTTTTTTTTTTTTTTTTTTTTTTTTTTTAATTAAGATTCAATCTTTTGTGATATAAACATAAATTTTCAATAGTTTTGTGGATTTTTCTTATTTCATACTCCCTCCGTCCCTAAATAAATGTCCACTTGGACTTTTTGCGGTCTTTATTATTCAACTTTGACCATAAATATTTTTGTTTGTGTTATATAATATTTGATGAAAATTATACCAATGAAAATACTTTTAAAACCCAATCCATTCATATATTTTACATCAAGTATTATATAACACAAACAAAAATATTTATGGTCAAAGTTGAATAATAAAGACCGCAAAAAGTCCAAGTGGACATTTATTTAGGGACGGAGGGAGTAACAAAGATACTACATGTGTGTATTTGATATAGATAATTCTTCGAGAAGACAGGGCATTAACGTGGTGCTATGGTCATTTATACATCAGTCTCCTATCATTTTCAACAGGTATTCGGTATGAAGTTGGTTGATCAGATGATGATTACGTTTGTTCCATCAACACCAATTGTTTGATGAAATGCTTAAATGAATCAAAAATTTTCAAATCTTTGAAACATTTGTGAACAGAAAAGTATGAAACCTTTAATAGAAGTGAAAATTTGTTACCTTACATTGTCCATTAAGTTTAATGCTTAAATGTGTTTGTTCATGTGGTTGGTTATGTTTTAGTATTTTAAAGATCTAATAAGCCTGTATTTCTTCTTGACAGATAGACAGCTCTATCACTCTTAATCCTTGCCTTGATTGGGTCCATGTCACTGCAATGCTTCTTTGAGAAAGGTTCGTACTCGATTTTATTTTTGTGTTAGCAGTAACTCCAATTGTGCTGCCATACTCTTTTATATTGTTTTGATAACTAAAGGTGAAAACTTTTGCAAAATCATTTGTAAACGGTTCTAATTAGGTTGTGTTCATATCAAATGAATCTGATAACAAAAATATAGCTGAAAGAGAACTGGTCTAACTTTCAAGCCGAACAAAGTTTGTTTTTGATGAGTTAAACATTTTTTATCGTATAAATTAGATATTGTAATCTGTATTTTTATTTTTTTGTGATCCTAATTAATGAATAAATCATGATTACAATAACATATAGATTACAATGATAACATTATAACAAAATGGGAGGGAAAAAAAAGTAATTGGAGTTAACCCTACCCGCCCCAACCTATCATGACCTATACTAAATGTCAACATAAACTGATTTGATTTCCTACCCAGCCCACCTGACCTTCCTATCTTAGATGTCAAGTTGGATAATTTTCAAATGCTTATTGCAATGTTACCATCAATAGGAAACAATAACTGCGTATCCTTGCTTATGCATTTTGGAATGGAGCAAAATAGAACAAGTAAGTTTTAAATCTACTTTCCAAAAAAAACCATAATGAGTAAGTCCTATTTGTCATTTCATGAATTTTGTCATTCATTTGCTTGACATTCAAAAGATGAAATAAATTTACTAATGGTTGCAGTTGGTTATAGAAGCTGCGCGTCATGAGCCAATGCGTGTACACAACCTGTCCTTGCCACCAATATCAAAGCCGCAGCGTTTCAGCAGTTGTATGCTCATGGCCAATCAAAGCTTACTGTTATATTGTACACCAATGACCTAACACAACGGTTACAGGTTATCTCATTGAATCATTTAACATGCCTCTTTTTTCTACATAAAAACCAATATGTTCTAAATGGTGAATGCTTTGAATGTTATCGACCAGGGCATTGGCCACAACTCCACAACACTACCCAAGTGCGAACCCAGGTATGTTGTTATTGATTAATTTTCATATAGATTTAAAAGAAGAGTTAATGGTGTTTAGGAGGCCAGTATAATGAACGATAGGAATGTATGATTTCAAGGAGAACTTGCTTGCAATGTTCTGTTACAAACATCACTAATTGATAATGGTCACTAAAAAATGGCTGTAGAATTGTTTATACTTTGTGTACTAAAATAGTTTTAGGCTATGCGGTAGATTAATTAGCACAATAATTTTATAGTTATAATCGTGTTTGGTTCGAGTTGCGGTTTCAGCATTGGAACTGAGTTGAGTTCACGTTTGGCAACGTGTTTACTAGAGTAGACTGGGCATACCTTGATTATACCATCAGATAGTATTTTCATTACTGATAATTTTAACACTCGAGAAGTTTTATCATCAATAAAAAAATATATATGGCTGAATTGAAGACTTGCAACACCTAACTCTGTAAATATGTTGTTATATTACTACAATGATACGCAACTTTTTTTCCCTTTCAAATTTACAATTTATCTTATTATATTGGTGTGTGAAGCATGATCTGTAGGAGATAATTGATGAAGAAGATGAGAAGATCAGAAGTTTGAAGGATAGGTTTCATGAAGATGTGTATAACGCCGATTCATGGTATGATACACATTGTTTTAGGTTCTTTTATTTGCCTCTATGGGTGTCATATATTTGTTTTGAAAATGCATTAACTTAGTGATATGTTTGTATTTGTTTTTGTTTAATACTGATGTTGTTATCTTGGTATTTTTGTGCAGCTTGCGGCTAAAATCACTTTCAGGACATTGGAGGTAATTTGTTTGTCGGTAGATGTTGTTGCGTCATGCTGCACATCGTGTTTTTTTTTTTTTTTTTTTTTTTTTTTTTGCCTATACGGGTGTCATGCAGTTGTTTTGTTATTTTTATTGGGTTGATGAGTCGATTACTTGGTTATGGTTAGTATTTGAAAACTGATCTTCATGTTGTTTTGCAAATTTGGGTCATGAATTTGGTGTTGCACAAACTGGGTAGCATAATCTGCAAATTTGCGAAGTCGGGTTGTACCGACTTTGGTAAGCGACTGTAAACCCATATGTGGTTAATCTTACACAATCTTGGTCTTTTTTTTCTTATATACTGTTAATTTCTTTGTTTTTTGTTTTTGTGATTTTTTTTTCAGGGTAAATTACAATATCTGATTAGATCGTGAGTGGTCTTTCGTTGGCTACGGAAGGAACCTCTAGACCATCGGTATGATTTCTGAACGGTTTCTTATTTGCTCCTACTTGGGTTTATTTGTTTGAGTAGCTTTAGCATATTCGATTACAAGTATTTTCTGTGTTAGTTGCTTTGGGTCGTTTAGTTTAAATGGTTTTTGGTACAAGTGGTGGTTCTTATTTCCAACAAATCAAACTTAACTGAAAATAAAATGGGTCATATTGCTCTAAACTTACAGGAAGGGTTAAAACCACCTATATTGGCTCATAAAATAAAACCAATATTATTTTTGTTCGTGTCAAGAAGTCTGTTCCGACTCATTGGAATCCATCGTTACTAGCAAGGTAAACATCAGTTTTATATATATCCAACTCCTGGAGAACTGAGAAAATATATAGATGATCTTGGAGATAGTCTGTTTTCATATGGGCGGAGTCCTTTTGAACTTTTAGTACGTCTTCAGTTTATTAGTTTCTTGCTTCTCGAACTATAACGTAAGTTTTGAATTGATAACACCACACCATTTTTTCGGGTGGCAGATGTCTTTAACCGTATGCTGCAGCCACACACCATGCAGTTCACCAACATTACAGAAACTTCAAGCAAGGATGTAAGTCAAATAAGTTAAACGGATTTTGTTAGCATATCAAGTAGAGGTCGGAATTTTAACCCATTTACTTATGACCGGGTCAATTTGGGTTTTGTTTTAGCTATATAAATGTCTAAAAGAACGTCGTATAAGATAACGAGTCAAACGAGTAAAAAATGTGTAAGGCGCCCAAAGTATATTGATAAAAATATACTTAACGTCAATCCAACCCGTTATGATTAATAAAAATATTGCCAGTTTTCACCCATAACGTGAACCACCCATCAAGTATCGACAACTGATGTATGACCTACATTGTAACAGGGCCTCACAATTATTGAGTGTAAAAGAGGCGGGGATGTATTTTCCAACAGTCACTGAAATTCGCTCCAAACAGTCGGTGCTAATCCTGAAGCAATGCTCTTCAAGTTCGTACCAATTACTTCTCTTCTTAATGGTGTGCAAGGGAGTGCATATCTTAGTCATGCGATCAACTTATATTTACGATGTAAGTCATTGAAGTAATAAATGTCATTTTGATAACTCTTTGATAGTCTTCTCACACGACCCGACAAATTTATGTTTTTATTTTTTTTATTTTAAATCCCGCTGCAACAATACTTTTTTTTTTTTTTTTTTTTTTTTTTTTTTTAAATCCCGCAGCATCGCGCGGGCTTCCCCGCTCGTTATTCCTAAACTCCAAGAATGGCTTGCACAAACGAGTTAAAGATCTTTACTAATGGGGCAGCCACAGGTACGCAGCCAAAGAGGTTTAATCGGATTGATATATATGTAGGAATATGTGAATCATAAATAAACTATAAACACATACTATCATCAAAAGCACGCAGCGGAATAGATCTACAAGAACAAGTAATTAATTAAATTAAATAGACACGTACCTTAATGATTCCTAGCAAGAACAAGGAATCTCTTGAACAAGAACAAGTAATATAAACCCTAATTGGGAATATATTGGGATCGATCACCACTCCAAGATCACAAGCTAAAGGAAGCTTGTCACTCGTTCCTGTACACACGTAATGATAGCGTTTCAATGAGAAAAGCTAGGTTCTTGATCACCAACAAGCCAAACACTTGCAAAGCTTTACTTGGGTCGAATATCCTAGTGGATATAAAAAATGTCGACCGGTTCTATGCTTAGGAGAAGAGAGGAAGAGAAGTTAGGCTTGTAGGGGATTCAAGATTAGGGAAAAACTAAAACACAATGGGATGTATTTATAGTTTTTCTTGCCTTGTCCTCCAAGCCAAACCAAACCGACCCTAAACCCTAAAGGGAAGGGTTCGGCCGGTTCTATGAATCCCACAAGGATTCTGTTTCCTTTTCTTCCACTTTGCACAATTAGTCATTTAACGGTCGTTAGTTAAAACCCCGTTAAGTACTAACCGTCGTTAAGTGTTTTATTGGTAAAATGAATAAATAAATATATGAAATATATTTAATTATTCATCATTGAAACTCTCACGTTATTGTGTGCAATCCCGAGCCTCGGGTTCGAAACTGGACATACGTATATTAATATTTATACACAAAAACTAACAGCTCCCACTTGGATAAACATTAATATAGTAATGACATGGGTCAGCCTAACTTAACCTTCCCAATGCCCCCAGCTCGATCCGAGTTGTGGTTCTCCTGGTAAAAACCACGTGTGATGAAATTAATCACCATACTTATCCTTTTGTTACTAATACCGCGTTAATTTGGATATGGATCTTTGTCATTCCACAATTAACATTAGTTTCTCGTTTATACGTATTTGATCAAGATTACCAAAACATCTGAACGTCTTCCAGATAGACTTTGGGCGTGGCCACGCAAACATCTTGTCAATCCTACGAGTGGCCAAGCAGTATTAAACTTCAACACAAAGTTGAAGGAACAAATCCTTTATTGACTGCGAGCATAACCCTCGAACTTCGCATCATTTCCGAAAATAGCCCTTATAACTACCTTTTACGGTTAGCGTTAGACCACCTTACAGAAAATAAGCTACATCCTCGGCAATTATCTGTCATCTCAAGTCTGAGGATAAATATTCATGATATACTTGATGACAACGATCCATAAAGTATAATCATGTGGTTGGGATAAGTCCTATATTCAATTTATCCAATATTGAATATCATGTGACATTGGTGTCTCAACCTACAGTCCATTCTACCAATCCTCACATTTGCCTTAGTTCAATAATATTCCCATATTATTAATTGACAACGGACTATTTAGAATAAAATATAATAATTTTACTCATGGATTTAAACATGCAAATATAGGACACAAATATTAATAATGAGAATAAACGCTATCCGCACTTTATTCCATTAAAATAATAATTGTTTACACGTCCCTTATCCAAATACTAACTAGATCGATGCATGACAATCTTCATTAATGAATTACGCCACAAGTCATGTTCCACATACTTTTGACAAGGCATAAATCAACTAATGTTGATCTATCGAAATTTTGAGAATACTTATTTCAATAATGAAATACTAGTATGTGTGCATTCATCTATCTAGATATTGCCACATACTTCATAAAATGCGTGGCATCCTCATGCACGAATTTATGACAACTAAACTACCAAACCTTTGTAGTTAAAGTATTCTAATTCTTTATGTATAATGCAACTATGCTCATATTGAGCACAACTAGTATACATGGTTTCTTAATAAGGATTAGCTCCCACCATGACTAGTATTGAGTGTCATCTCAATCTTACTAGCATCATTGTATCCAAACAACAATATGCTCTTTTAAAGTTCCGTAAACTTTAACATTCATCGTGTAATGTTTGATATCTTCAAATCCTTCAAGATTTGACCATAATATCAATCAAGCAATAACTTGCCATATGGTTCACATTTAGAATTTTGGAGCATGTCCAGGCTGAGGATGTAAATTCTAAACCATATCCATTACACTTAGTTATCTAATAATTTCCAATTAGATACTAATGTTGTCAATCATCTTGTATCCAAGCATGATACAACAAGCAACATGATGTACATGAATAATCCTTTTGTCAACCTTAGATTTATTCACGTCATATCTTTTCAAAAATATGTTTCTATCTAGATCTTCTAATAGAATATCATGTTCTTTTAGAATCAGTTATTTTTACCGCTTATGTTTATAATCAAATAAACATATATTTCAAGGTTTTATTTTCTATATGAAGTTTCATTCCAACCTAAAACTTAACATTTAATGTTAATGTCAATGGAATGTTACTTTCCATATGTTATTCAACATATATGAAATAAGAAAATAAATACATTACTCCCACTAGCTTTCAGGAATAAAAAAAAAAATATCTTATTTTAACTATAAATCACAACTAGATTTAATAGCTAAAAAATAAGTATATCTTTTAGATGCATGCATTAATCATATACAAATGATTTGCACTTTTGTATACTATTAAAGATTATTAGAATTCAAACACTCCTTTCAATTACTTTTCGTCCTCGCTCAAGTAATTACACAAGAAAGAGTTTTGATATTCCATTGTTAATTTCAATCACATTTAATTGCTTAATTGTGATTTCTATTAACAATGACTATTATAATCTTTATATATTTAATGTGCATAGAAAGAATTTCAATCACATTTAATTGCTTAATTGTGATTAATAATCTTTCCACATATTAAATATGTATACAAATTTGTCCATTATGATTTCTACACAAGAATTTTAAATCACTAGGATTTTTATTTCCTTTGTAGAAATTCATTTCCATTTTATAGTGTTACTATAGAGTTTAAGATTTAACTACGTTTCCAAACTAGTTATCTTTCTTGGACTGCATCTAATTATTCATAGTATGAGTAATTTGCCAAATAAACATTTGCAATTTATTAACAGGCATATCACGATCCTGTAACTCATATCCCTCAACATATTCTACAAATATTTGAGATATCCTTGCGGATCTATGAATAAGAATTCCATCATTTTTGAGATTTAACACTAACATGTTAAATCCTCATTATGATTTTGCTAGCGTATTTAGAAGATTATGTATCTTGTACCTTTTATCCTTTGAAGATAAAACTCCCACTTGCCTTTTGCAGTTTATAGATTACCTATAAATGCTTAGCAACTAGAGCAACACAATACTTGTTCTCTTTTGGGACTTTTACAAATACTTATTGACAGTTCTTAATCTTAATTTGTTAATAACCTACCCAATAAGTAGTTCAACAAATTCTGAACTTCAATTTTAAGACTTAATGTGATTTAACACATTCCATAATCAATGGTGTCTTATTAATCTTCTGGGTTGAGTCTAATTGAGTATTTTCAATCCATACTCAATTTTCTAACCTTGATATCTTTAGGAAGATTAGAAGATATAGTTATCTTTAATCAAACAATTTTCCAAGAGTTTGATTATCCTAATTGAACATACCATACATACTATGTATTTCATTAGGATTAATATTGTAAGTTAATCTTACAATATATAAGATAAATATACATGTCGTATTGGCTTACCTATTTACCAACTAAATCACTTTAATGGTACAATAGATTTTCCAAGCCAATTGCATGCTTTATAACAAGAGTGCCTTATAGCCCAAGCCACTTAATTTCTATGTCTTACCAAAAAGACATAAACTGTTATAATCCCAATCTATGTTATAAGTCATTAATCAACTTCATGACTTCTTGTATATGTCTTAAACATAACAAGTTAACGTCTTACTTCAGTATAAGTCTTATAGCAATAAAAGACTTCATATTTATATCTACAATATAAACATGTATAACTAAAGTAATTATGAAACCCACAACTTGGTTTCAATAGTATTTCAAGTTAATTTATTACTTCATATATTTATGTCATTCCAACAATACATAAATATTCTCATTAGAAGTAGTCTTATTATCATATTGACACTTGTTCTAATAATTATCTAATTTTAGAAACTTGTAAATTAACATAGTTTCATTTCATCAGCCGAGGCTGATAATGATGAAAGTATGTAATTTACCTTGTCATTAATATCTAGTAATGAAAGTAGATATTAACTTCAAGTGTTCTATAAATTAGAATGTGTATAAAACACATTAGAACATTAGTCTCTTACCTTGCAGTCAAGAGAACCATTTAAATCATATTCCTTTATGTTGTTGCTTGCACACAATAAGATTTCTCCCACTTGTGCATGGAACAACATCACGTATCAGATAAACAACACGTCAATAGTTTGCTTATTTTGATCAATATGATTGTGTCATAGATATAAGTAGATATAGAATCACCTCGTCTAGTAAGGAAACGTACACGACTATCCTTAATACCACAAGTGTCTATATTTGGAAAGTATTTTTCTCAAGAGATTCTAGAGATAATTCGGGAAACTACCAAGACTTGTAGCTCCCACTGAATTTAAGATTACTACATGAACTCATTATCCAGTAATTTCAGCACTATGCTCCCACTGAATTTGACAACATTATAAATGTTCCATAACCAGTAAAAGCAAATAGTGTGCTGCTTACTTTCCTACATCTTTGATGAATCCCTTACGTAACAGCTACTAAGGTACTTCAAAAATGTATTCTACTTTGTGAATGATGGAATATCCATCAATGCAATTAACTTGAAAGAATTGGGTATGCAATTTCTTCCTTAGTTAGGTCTACCATCCCCATCATGGTATGTAGCACCTTTAAATGGTTAAGGCATAATAACTAGACCAAACATTCTAGTTTGCCTTTTACCCATTTTGCGGTAATTAGTCTAGTTTCTAATTTAATAACTCTTAACCATGCAATTTCTTAAGAAATTCGTCATGAGTTATTTCTTAGAATTTAGACAATTCTAATTATCCTATTATACCTTTCTCACTCATGAAAAGGAATAGGATTCAGTCTCACTCTTCACACGGAAAGTGGACTCGGTTTATTCTTTTCAGCAAAAATTGACTCTATCCAAAGACCCCTAAGGGTGCAGATCAATTTACTACTAAAAGAATGTTCTATATTTACGGTTTTAACGTTGCATTAAATACTTTAAAAGAATTTTCAAAATTCAATTTAGTATTATTGATAATAACATTTCAAGAAAATTAAACACCCACGGTAAATAAAATTTCACCATTTAATTTTCATTGAAAATTAGGATCCAAATTGACGTCGTTTCATCACATCAGCTTTGGCTGCTAGCAATGAAAGTACTCAATAAGGTAGAGCTGCACTCAATTGCCAATATACAATTGCAATTCCTAGAATCATGGGACTTACATTATATTGCCAACATCAGTTGCAAAATGTAAACATGTTTCATCCCCAAATCTTTATGCCTTGACGCCGTCCCATCACATTCAGCTTTGGCTGCTAGTGATGAAAGTGCTCAATTAAGTTAACCAACTTAAGAAACTGTAAATTGACGTCGTTTCATCACATTCAACTTTGGCTGCTAGTGATGAAAGTGTTCAATTTACCCTTAGACAACAATCCTTTGAACATCAACATTCAGCTTTGGCTGCTAGTGATGTAGGATGAGGCCTTAGGTGTTCCTTTTTGTAGTTGGTTGGCATATTACTTAAATTTAAGGGTATTTAAAATTTTGATGTATGTTATCAAAAAAATATGTACAAAGATGTCATGCATTCATCTTTGTATCATATGTTTTCTACAAAAACCAGTTTACTCATTCGTAAGCTCAAATCATCAAAGTTTTTAATTGAGGCGTTGAGCAAATTACAACATTGCCTTAAAATGCTTCGTACTTTTTCATGGTGTACTTGGTAAGTCTATTATTGACGCACAGGCGAGCGGAGGGACGACAGCCGCCGAAGCTGGTTAAAACCATGCCCCTCTAAGGTCACAATTTAATGTGAACCAACCTTAAACCCACTTTATAGTTTGTCAATAATAGGTCCGCCGCTTCGACCACTTTTGTACAGTCGCATCAATCAACTAAAACTTGTGATTTTCTTGCTTAAAACAATTTATGTAGTAAATTATTAATTGCTAGTCTCGCCTGGGAGCAAATTACCGTGCGAAGCGAACCACTGTCGGCACATAAGACTTGGCAATTAAATGGTTTACTACAAAGGTTTCATAGTTATTAGGTTCATTTATTTTTATTTTGAAAATTACCCTCTTTTGTTGTTACAATCCATCATAATATTAAACACAAAAGATCAAGTAATTACAAAAAATAAATAAACACATAATAACAAATATATGATCATCAACGATATCATATAGCCACATGCAAACCTTTTTCAATAAATCCTATTAATAATTCTATGTGTAATTTAAATGTATGTAATTAACAAAACTCCCATTGGTTTTCGAGCTCATTGTGCCCAATGGTCCACAGACGCCAAATAATTTGGCCGCGTAAGTTTTAGTTAATTAGATACCACATTGCACATAACTTATTAATTAATATATATTGAGGTCTTCCCCAATTTTAAGATTTATTTAAATCATGTAGCAAACAATACAATACAAAATCATACAAATCACATCATGACAAAATATGCAAGATTTTGTCATGGATACCATATTGATCACATAATCATGTAGTACATATTATTTTGTCAATATCCATTGTACGTATCTTATTAATTAGTGACATCACATACAGTATTCACTAATTAATCCCTAAAAATTTCATGCAATCCTAGGGTTCCTCAAGTTTTAATTAAAAAACTAAAACCCTAATTTTTAATTAATATGGATCGAACCATATTAGGGTTTCATAAAAAAAATAAACAAACCCTAATTTTATAATTGCATGTAATCTCTACAAGATCCAATTTTTTAGGTTTAAGTAATTAATTACAAGTTCTAAACGAGGCTCATGATGCCACTGTAGGAATATGTGAATCATAAATAAACTATAAACACATACTATCATCAAAAGCACGCAGCGGAATAGATCTACAAGAACAAGTAATTAATTAAATTAAATAGACACGTACCTTAATGATTCCTAGCAAGAACAAGGAATCTCTTGAACAAGAACAAGTAATATAAACCCTAATTGGGAATATATTGGGATCGATCACCACTCCAAGATCACAAGCTAAAGGAAGCTTGTCACTCGTTCCTGTACACACGTAATGATAGCGTTTCAATGAGAAAAGCTAGGTTCTTGATCACCAACAAGCCAAACACTTGCAAAGCTTTACTTGGGTCGAATATCCTAGTGGATATAAAAAATGTCGACCGGTTCTATGCTTAGGAGAAGAGAGGAAGAGAAGTTAGGCTTGTAGGGGATTCAAGATTAGGGAAAAACTAAAACACAATGGGATGTATTTATAGTTTTTCTTGCCTTGTCCTCCAAGCCAAACCAAACCGACCCTAAACCCTAAAGGGAAGGGTTCGGCCGGTTCTATGAATCCCACAAGGATTCTGTTTCCTTTTCTTCCACTTTGCACAATTAGTCATTTAACGGTCGTTAGTTAAAACCCCGTTAAGTACTAACCGTCGTTAAGTGTTTTATTGGTAAAATGAATAAATAAATATATGAAATATATTTAATTATTCATCATTGAAACTCTCACGTTATTGTGTGCAATCCCGAGCCTCGGGTTCGAAACTGGACATACGTATATTAATATTTATACACAAAAACTAACAATATACACCTCACAACACAATAACAAAAGAAATTGAACAAAAGGCTAGGATATAAATATCAACATAGAAACCAATTTTATGGTCTTATCACTTCTTGTGGATGCCATACAATTTTCTCCCTAAATGAGAGCTCTCGGTATGTGTGCTACAACAGTGGATTCGGACCTCGAGTTTTGCCGATTAAAGTTTGGGCAGCAGGATTATCAGATTTGTTGCTGTAAATTATTGGGGTCGACTTTGCCTTTTTTTTTTTTTTTTTTTTTTTTTCTTTTTAACTTGAATACGTATGCAGCTGTTACCCAGGCTGAAAGTTAACCAGTTGCAAGCAATTAGCTCTGAAGATTAGAAAACTTGAATACCATTGCAATTATTTATTGTTAGTCGGCTTTTTGTATTTGTGTTGACAGATAGTTTGTAGCAAACATTTAGCTGGACCATAATTAGAAGCTATCATGTATATCAAATCTATACATGATTTTGATAGCATATCTTAGTTCAACTATTATGTTGTTTGTTTTCTAAATATCTTTTAGGATATCTGATAAGACATATAACCATATGCGGCAATTGGGATTCCTTAAAAAAAAAACGTATGAATAAACTTTTCGCGAAAAACCACTTGGTACCAAATTTAGCCCTTTTGAAATGTCAACCCTTTAACCACATTTAGATATCTAACCCTTTAATAACATGACATATGCATGCAATATTCAATTTAACTTATCACGACTATATAAACACTTCCTTGTGACTGCAAAAGCATATCATCAACACTTCAGTATAAGCATATATAACAACACACTAACAGATTAAAAAAAAACACATTAGAATGCCGGAGATTGAAGGTTCTCCAGGAAGCTCCATGCATGGAGTCACGGGCCGAGAACCTGTGCTCGCCTTCTCGGTCCAGTCTCCGATGGTGCAAACCGACCACAACGCAAAATTCGACTTACCTGTGGACTCCGAACATAAGGCAACAGTTTTTAAACTGTTTTCATTTGGAAACCCTCACATGAGAACATTTCATCTCTCATGGATATCTTTCTTTACCACATTTATCTCCACATTCGCTGCAGCTCCACTTGTCCCCATCATACGGGATAACCTCGATCTAACCAAAGCCGACATAGGGAACGCTGGTGTGGCCTCGGTTTCTGGTAGTATTTTCTCCAGGCTGGTGATGGGTGCAGTTTGTGACATGTTGGGACCACGCTACGGCTGTGCTTTCTTGATCATGCTTGCGGCACCAACTGTCTTCTGCATGTCATTTGTTAGTGATGCTACTGGTTACATAATAGTTAGATTCATGATTGGGTTCTCTTTGGCTACGTTTGTGTCGTGCCAGTACTGGATGAGTACAATGTTTAACAGCAAAATTATTGGGCTGGTAAATGGGACGGCAGCTGGATGGGGGAACATGGGTGGTGGTGCCACGCAACTCCTGATGCCCGTGTTGTTTGAGATAATTCAGAAAGCGGGTGCATCACCATTCGTAGCGTGGAGGATTGCATTTTTCATACCGGGGTGGCTTAATGTGATCATGGGGATATTGGTGTTAACTCTAGGTCAAGATTTACCTGATGGTAACCTTGGTGCCCTTCAGAAGAAGGGTGATGTTGCAAAAGATAAATTCGGCAAGGTACTTCAATATTTTGAATGACATACATATTTATCTAGAGTTTATACTCCGTATTTCACTTTTTTTTTTTTTTTTTTTTTTTTTTTTTTTTTTGTGGCTAATTTATTATTCGGTTTTAAGGTACTATGGTATGCCGTGACAAACTATCGGACATGGATCTTCGTACTTCTTTATGGTTATTCAATGGGTGTCGAGTTAACAATCGATAACGTCATTGCCGAATACTTCTATGATAGGTATATACTGTATTCTTATATTGTTAATAATACTTATTATCTACTTTTACACTATATAACTCGAACTAATTAAAAAAGAAAAACGTAAATGGTTAGCTAGTCGTAAGGCCATCACGAATGTGTTTCTATTTATCTAACAAATACTGGATATATTTCTTTGTTAGTATCTTTGCGTTGAGCACTTGACTCATTCCATGTAAAATACCAATCAAGTTTGTCAAAGATAAAAATCATTTAATACGTTTCTTTATAACGTTCTGAGTAACTTGCAATCATTTTGAGGCTATAACAACAACTTAAGTTATTCCGGTCTAACAGAAAATAATGTATTACAAATCTTGTACTTCAATAGTAGCATTTTTATTTTTATTTTTATTTTTATTTTATTTTATTTATTTATTTATTATTATTATTATTTTTTTCTGAGTGGCTCGATAGTAGTAACTCTAAGAGATAAAATTGTTCTTTAGACTGATTCATTTTTATTGTGTATAATTACAGATTCGAACTAAAGCTTCACCTTGCCGGGATTGTTGCGGCCTGCTTCGGGATGGCAAACCTTCTTGCTCGGCCATTCGGAGGGTTCACATCCGATTACATGGCGAAACGATTTGGAATGCGAGGTCGATTATGGAACCTATGGCTTCTCCAAACTGCAGGAGGTGTTTGTTGCGTCTTCCTTGGCCTAGTGAACTCGCTACCTTTAGCCATTACCTTTATGATGCTCTTCTCAATCGGAGCACAAGCCGCATGTGGTGCCACATTCGGTATCATTCCCTTCATTTCCCGAAGATCACTTGGTATCATATCGGGAATGACTGGGGCAGGTGGGAATTTTGGTTCAGGACTAACCCAATTGATATTTTTTGCGAATGCATCCCTTTCAACCCCTGATGGGTTGACGTATATGGGTATCATGATCATTTGTGCTACACTTCCGGTTGCTTTGGTTCACTTTCCGCAATGGGGAAGCATGTTTTTCCCTCCAAGTACACACATCGTCAAAGGTACCGAAGAGCATTATTATGTTTCAGAATGGACCGAGGAAGAGAGGAAGAAAGGGATGCATCAAGCAAGTATCAAGTTCGCTGAGAATAGCCGGACAGAGCGTGGAGGGAAGGTGGCATCGGCTCCTACACCACCTGAAAACACCCCCAACCATGTTTGATTTTCAACAGTTTTAAGATGCTATTAATAAAAACAATATAGCATGGTCAATGGAATAGCTTTTAGTTGCATCATTGTACTATAAAAATCGATATACTTGTTGTGTATTCGAATCTCAATGGTGATATAAATATCGTCTAAATTTATTAATTAATGAATCAAAGATATCGTTCAAAAAAATAGATTGCTGATACCGCGCGATTAAAACTGTAACTAATTTGAATTAAAAAAACAACGAACAAAATCTACCTATAAAGAGTTTCAACTCATCAACACATGTGATCCACCTTAATATTCTAGGAACTCGATGTCATATTCTTTTCTTACTTGCAATTCAGTTGACCAATAATACATGTATCTTGATTATGAGTATCTCTATATACATGGAGAAAGAATTAAGAGCTACAGTTGATCGGTGTTGGAAAACATAATCCATTAATCTTTGTTATGTTAGAATAGGGCTGCATATTTTGGTTAAGTCAATGACAGTTAGGAAGTTAGTTATTTTTAGTTATATGACATTTATGTTTAAAGGGCATGTCTGTTGGTTATCATGAACCATCACAACCTTTACAACATACCTGTTCGTTTAGTATAAATAGGGACGTGTATGTTTGTAATATTTCAACCCTTTTCAGTTTTATAATATCATATTATAAAGGGTTCAACCCAATCTTCTTGTTTCCTATTTCTTGAATGATGTTAATACAAACATGATGATTGTTTGATGTTATTCGATCCTGGAAATCAGACCTGTTGCAACGATTCTATAGTGGCATCAGAGACCACGGTTAAAAGATCCTGGAAGAACAGAAAGAAACCTGTGAAAGAAAGAAAGAAAGAGAAAGAAAGAGAAAGAAAGAGACACGAAGGAACCGCTGTCTCAAGAGAAGAGAAGGGGACGAAGCAGTCACAGAAAGAGAAAAAGAAAGAGACATGGCTGATCTTAGGGAAGATATGACGACATCAAAGGAAGATCATGTTGTTGCAGAAAGATTAGAAAGCAGAATGAGAAAGATGATTGGTTGGAAAACTATTTTAACAGTTTCAGTTTTTCGATTGTGCTAACCCCACCATGACGGCGTTAACCCGCTTAAATCTTGATCAAGTAAGAATCAAGAGAAGTCAGGCCGAAGATTGAAACTAAGATGGCGGCACTAACCATGTTGAAATTCGGTTCAAATAGAAAACGAAGAAGCCATAACGTGATCCACACCAAGGATCAAAACCAACCTTGAAGAAAGCATGAACAAGAAAAATCAAGGAACAAGAAGATTGAAGAAACAAAGATTAATAGATTAGGGGGGGAATATGTTGAAAAACATAATCCATTAATCTTTGTTATGTTAGAATAGGGCTGCATATTTTGGTTAAGTCAATGACAGTTAGGAAGTTAGTTATTTGTAGTTATATGACAGTTATGTTTACAGGGCATGTCTGTTGGTTATCATGAACCATCACAACCTTTACAACATACCTGTTCGTTTAGTATAAATATGGACATGTCTATTTGTAATATTTAAACCCTTTTCAGTTTTATAATATCATATTATAAAGGGTTCAACCCAATCTTCTTGTTTCCTATTTCTTGAATGATGTTAATACAAACATGATGATTGTTTGATGTTATTCGATCCTGGAAATCAAACCTGTTGCAACGATTCTACAATCGGGACAGATAGAATCGAGTATACTTTCACTACCACACAGTGTATGTTTTTACACGTTTTACTGATGATATCTCCACATATAAAAGTGTGTACAATTGTAAAATCCACATTTGGATCTTGTGTGAAGATATTGTGTCTCACAAAAGTTATCATATATTACTTGTCTCTTCACACTAAAAAGCGTGGATAAAAACTCCAGTTACATGTTTTAAAATGTGGACGAGCCGGAAGAAGTTCATACGGGTGAGTGTGGACAATCATAGAAACAACAGGCTTTCAAAATTGGACAATCATAAAAACTCCACACTTTCAAATGTGGAAAATTATACATAATATATATATATATATATATATATATATATATATATATATATATATATATATATAATATATATATATATATATATATATATATATATATATATATAGGGAAGGGTTATTTTCAGAACCAGAAAAAGGTCGAGAACTGCGAGAACCAGCATTAACCAATCAGATTTTTTTGAATATTTATTTTTATTATTTAATTCAAAAGGGCATAATAGTAAAATTACATTTTTTAATTTCTTTTTGCTTTTTTTTAATAAAAAAAACGTTTTTTAGTTCCTAAACTTTAGGATTTTTTTTTCATTTTTTTTTTTTTTTTTTTTTTTTTTTTGAAATAATTTTTATTTTCAGTATGTATGATTTCAAAAGTAAGGTGCATATGTGTTTTTTAATATAATGTATGTTTACGTATATTTGTAGTGTTCAATTTACGTGTATTTGGTAAGGTTCATATGTGTTTTTTTAGTTAATGTAAATTTATGTGTGTTTGTAGTGCATAGAATGGCAAACAAAAGTATTTTACATGTATTGTTTACAATTTAAAACAAAAACATTATATACAAAATTTAAAATCATGTGATAATACACTTCAAATACAAATTTCTAAAAGCAAAAATGTTGTCATATATGCACATGTATTTTCCCTCGTTGGACACTTTGTATTTCTTTGTATGTATATGTGCACTTGTATCTGCGGCTGCACTTGTGTCTTTAATCTTTAAATCTTTAGCTTAACTATCTTATCGCTAGATAGTATGTACAAAACACATGTGCACTCTTCATATTGCTCATCATACTCGTACCTGTAACCACAAAACACAAGTGCACACTTAAAATAGAACTAAACACAAAAAATCTTTATATCATAACTAAAAACATATATGCACTTTCAATATATTTAACTCCAAAACTATAAAAACACATATGCATTGTAGGCATGCCGAGGCTCTCCCAAGACCACAAGGTCTCGGCTAAGCCTCGTTACGGCCAATCTAACCTAAGGCTCGAGCTCAAAATCACAACCAAAACACGGACAATCTTACCATGCCGAGACTTTAGGATCTCGGCTCAAGTTGTATGCCACGAGTATCACCAAACTGAACCACAAGAAAAATCAAAAAACTCACGCCGAGACGTCTCGGTCTCGGTTCAATTCTCACACCAAACGGACCTAGTGGATTTCCCAAGCTAACTAAATCAACAATTAACCTAATGAGCTTATAAATAAGTCATACACCCCAAGATAAGCCATTGTATAAACTCGTATATGAGCTTATCCTCACGTACGCAACACAAAACACAAATCAAAACAAAAATTCGTGACACAAACGAGATGATACCATGAGTTTTCTTAACCATTTTTATGTTACAAATCGTTACGCAAAAGTTTTGAACAAACCCTAACCCAAAAATCTAGATCTAGCCTCACCGGTTCAAGTAGGGTCGTGAACCGGTGGTCTTACCACCAATACTTGACCGGATCTCATGCTTACCAAGAGAGAAGCAATAAAGAAGTGGCGGAGAGAGGTGGCGGCGCGTGACGAAGGGCTGTGAGGGCGTGTGCACCTCCAAAACGTGTTTACAAGGTCGATATAAGGGTGGGTGTGATGGTGTTTTATTTGTAGGGGTGGCGGTGAGCGACGATGGTGGTGGTATTTGTGGTGGTGATGGTAGGCGGCTAGGGTTTTCTTTGTGAGGGAGATGAGAAAAATGTATGTGATAACTGATTCATCATTAAATCAATATATTACGGTTTTCATCTTTTAGATTTAAATTGTCCATAATACCCTTATCTCTTGTACAAAATGTTACCTAATCTTTCATTTTATTACCTTTATGCCACAACTATTTACATCCATTGATCAATAAATTAATGGCTAAGATCGGTTTTCGCAGTTCTCGACCTTTTTTTGGTTTGGAAAATAACCCTACACTATATATATATATATATATATATATATATATATATATATATATTATATATATATACATATATAGGGTAGGGATACAATGAGAAGGAGCTTAAAATGAGAAGGGTAGGAAGGATTGTGGGAGTGACATGTGTTATCCCCATGCCACATCATCATGCCGCATCACGGTTACTGCATCGTGATGCAGTAAAAATTTTGGCGGGAAAATTTTTTTTTTTCCCGCCAAAAAAAAAAATTTTTTTGGGCAAAAAAATTTTTTTTTCCCGCCAAAATTTTTACTGCATCACGATGCAGTATAAATTTTTACTGCATTACGGTTACTGCATCACGATGCAGTATATTTTTTTACTTCATTACGATTACTGGATCACGATGCAGCATAATTTTTTACTGCATCACGATGAAGTAAAAATTTTGGCGGTGGCGGGAAAATTTTTTTTGGCGGAATGATGATGTGGCAAAGTGACACATGTCACTCCCACAATCCTTCCCACCCTTCTCATTTTAAGACCCCTTCTCATAATATCCCATCTCTATATATATATATATATATATATATATATATATATATATATATATATATATATATATATATATATATATATATATATATATGTATATATATATATAGGGAGACTTTCTTGCGAGAACCATCTTATCTGCGAGAACTGACAGAACCATCAAAAACATAAATGTACGCCTTTTAAAATAAAATAAAAATACATGCAAATCATCAATAATCGTAAGTATCCATTTATGTTCTTCAATATCATCGTGAACTCATCCTCTTTTTTCACAAAAACCTTACACACGGCCGCAATATTGTCATTGCACGCCTTATAAGAACATACATGCACACCTTTTAAGAAAAATTTTGTATTCCAATATTTTATCAAATTCTTTAGAACAACCATGTTTTTTCTAAAACATATATGTTGTTTTTAAAACATATGTGCAAAAATACAATTATTGAAGGCGTGCATGTATGTTTTTGGTGGTTCTGTCAGTTCTCGCAGATAAGATGGTTCTCGCAAAAAAGTCTCACTATATATATATATATATATATATATATATATATATATATATATATATATATATATATATATATATATATAAAAGTTCCACGCTTTTTGGTTTTGACAAACAAAAAGACTCCACACTTACAAGTGTGAAAATCAACAGTTAGTCACTTTCAAAATTTACATATATTACCCTTCAGCTTTTCAGGTTTTACATTACCATCTAGTAGTTTGCTACAAACTAGAAATCAATAATCGTAGTGCATAATTCAAAAACTACACTCTTTTAGGACTACATAATATCATACTTTACTTGATAGTTACTGTAGTAGTTACTAATAGTTAAAAAGGACGAATAAAAACCCTAAACCTCTGGTGACTACGTCTTTTGAATCTATGTTAAAGGGTAATACAGCAAAGAAGATTGTTAAGATTACGGAGATGAGGAATGATGATTGTGTGGCGGGTGCTAATGTTACCATTCCTTTGGAAGTTGTTGATGAGGTAAGTAATAGATTTGCTAATACGCTTAATGGTTATTGTTAGTTTTATAGATGTGTGTTAGGATCGAACTCGAGATCATGGGATTGCACACTTTACGTATGAGAGTTAAAGTTTAATAATTCAATTTAAAAGGTTATGTTTAATTATTAATTACACAAAATGTCTAACGACCGTTAGTATTTAACGAATAATGACTAACGACCGTTAACTAATAAAAGGAAAGTATTGTGTATGAATAATTGGCAAGTCAAGAAAGTTCCGGAAGCCCTCTTTGGGCTTGTGGCCGATCGGCATGGGATAGGGTTTCCTATTCCTTGTCTAACTTAAGCTCCAAGTTTCACATACTATACAAACAAGGTTAAGGGTTCAATGTTCGTATCTCTTGTACATACACACATAACCCTAATTCGTTATAGTACGTGTGTACAAGAACGTGAATCAAACACACTATTGTTTGATTCTTGGATTGAATTACAAAAAGGTAAGGGGTAATTCCAATAATCCACATAAACCCTAATTAGGGTTCATAAAGTTGATTGCTTGGAATTAGATTCTTGTTTGGCTAGAATCTTAAGGTACGCATACTTTTATGTTTGGTCAATTAGGTTACATATTATATGACCTTATACACTTCCGCATGTATACTTGATGTTTATCTTCTTTAATTATGTTGTTATATAATTCCAACAGTGGCATCACGAGCCTTAGATAATGTGTAATTAATTACCAAAACGCAATAAAAATGAATCTTGAATTGTGTTTATACATGTTGATCAAAATTTTAAGGTTAAATATTCGAACCCTAATTTTTTATTAAGGGCCGATTGCCCAAAATTATTTTTTTAGGGTTTTGGATTTTGTAATTTTAATTTGATTAGAAACGCTAGGATTGACATGTTTATGTGTTAATTGTATGCGATCTTGTGAGAACATGCTAATAATTGTTATGTAGAATCCATGAAAACGTGCATGTTTGGCATGGATTTATTGTCGATATAATTTAAATTGTTTAAATTGGCTATATGAATTAATTTTTAAGTTTTTCACATGTTTATTTATTGATAATTCTTGAATTGGGGAAGACCTCAATATAATTAAGTAATCAATTACGTGTTATGTGGTATATATTTAATTATGGCTTACGCAATTGATTCGTCAATGCATGTGGTTCACTTCCTTTGAAGTGAGGGCCTTAGTTGAATATATACAATATAAACCTAAAATTAATTATTAATAGGTTTTATCGAATAAAGTTTGCATGTGGCTACATGTTTACACATATTAATTGTTATGTTACGTGTGTTTATTTAGTTGTGTTATTTTTTTTTTAATACCTGTTTTTGTTTATTTTTTGTTAGACATGTTTATAAACAAAGGGTAATTTTTAAATAGAAAAATAATATGGACTAAATAATGGTGAAATAATTAATTGTTTTAGAAGAGTTAAATTTTTAATAGTTTAATTGAATGATGAGTTTTGTACCAATAGTTCGAACGACTCACCCAATTGTGACAAACTATAAGAGGAGTATAAGGAGGATTGACATTAAATTGTCAAACCGAAAGAAACGGGTTTTTAATTGGTTTTTAAAGCTGACCTTCGTTTCTTCGCTCCTTTGTGCGTCAAATTGGAGCTACCTAGTACGACTATTTATGTGTACAAAATCACCTTAAGGGTGAATTAGTTTTAATTCCATGCGCCACTTTGTGGTAATTATCCGAAACACTAAGTCTTGCCACTTATGCAAAAGTACGATATAATGGATGATAATTAAAGATAAATTCTTTGATTGGTGAACCGAATACCTCAATCAAAACTTTGATAATTTAATCTTATTGAATTGGTTGATAAAAAGTTTTTATTAAAACCTATGTTATGAAGTTGTATGCATGCTTCTTCATACAAGTTTTGATATACACATCAAAACTAGTACCCTTAAAATTAAGTTAATGCCATCTAATTAAAAGAACACTTGAAGTTGTGATTTACGTCATGTGAGAGCTTGAACTAGATTGCAATGGAAAGATAAATTCATACTTTCATTACTAGCAGATCAACTGATGTAATGTAACTATGTTAATTTGCAGTTCTTTAAATTAGACGACTTAATTGAGTTGTAAGTGAGAGATTAGACTCAAGGCATAAGATGGGAATAAAACATGCTTACATTGCAATAATGTTTGGCAATGTAAATTCCATATAGATCTAGGAATTGGAAATTGTTTGCCAATTATTGTTCGACAATTACCTTGTTGAATACTTTCATTACTAGCAGATCAACTGATGTAATAGAATTATGTCAATTAGGGTCCTAACTTTAAGAAAATTCTATGGTTTATATGAATATTAACCAATGGGTATTTAATTTTCTTAAAGATTGTATTATCAAAAATAATAAAATTGAATTTTGTAAATTCTTTTAAATGTATTAATGCAACATTAAACCATAAACGTGGGATATTCTTTTATTGGTAAATTGATCTACACCCGTAGGGGTTTTTTGTTAGAGTCAACTTTACTAAAAGGATAACCTAGTCTCCTTTTCATGAGAGAAGCATGAGACTTAATCCTATTCCTTTTCATGAATGAGAAAGGTATGATAGGAAAATTAGAATTGTCTAAATTATAAATACATAACTCATAGCAAACTTTAATAGTTAAGATTATTGCACATTTTATGAGTTATTAAATTAGAAGCTAGAACTAATTACCGCAAAATGGTAAAAGACAAACTAGTATATTTTATCTATTTACTTTTGTTTTGACCATTGAAAGGTACTGCATACAATTGTTGGAATGGTAGACCTATTAAGGAAGAAATTGCATGCACAATTTTTTAAGTTAATGACATAAATGGATAGTCCATTATTTACATAGTAGAATACACTCTTTTAATACCTAAGTAACTGTTACGTATGGGTGTCTTAAAGATGTAGTAAAGTAAATAGTACACTATTTGGTTTCACTGGTTATGAAATACTTATAATGTTGTCAAATCCAGTGGGAGTATTGTGTGTATTACTGAATAAGGAATTATTGTAATGATCTGTAATTCAGTGGGAGCTACAATCTTTTTCATCTTAGTAGTAATCCAGATTATCTCTAGAGTATCTCAAGATAATTACTTTCAAATTGTAGACACTTATGTTTTTAAGGATAGTCATGTACGTTTCCTTACTAGACAATGAAGTGGTTCTACATCTACTAATTATGCTTATATCTATGACACAATCATATTGATCACATAAACAAACGTATGCCGTGTTGTTTATCTGCTACATGATGTTGTTACATGCACAAGTGGGAGAAATCTTTATTTTGTGCAAGGTACAACACATAGGAATATGATTTAAAGGATTCTCTTGACTGCATGGTAAGAGACTAACGTTCTAACACATCTAATCCAAGAAACACTTGGTATTGCAATTTACGTTATGTGAGAGCTTAGCTAGATTGCAATAACAAGGTAAAACTCCATGTTACATGAGACAATCAAGAAAATTTGCAGTTTCTAAATTAGACACTTAATTAGAACATGTGTCAATATGATAACAAGACTACTTCAATTTGAATATTTATGAATTCTTGGAATGTCATAAATGAATGAAGTAATCTAATACTACTTCAATTTGGATATTTATGTATTCTTGGAATGACATAAATAAATGAAGTGATAAATTAACTTGAAATTACAATTGAAACCAAGAAGTGTTGTTCATGATTACTTTAGTTATACATGTTATGATTTCTTTGTAAAGTCACAAACATGAAGACTTTTAATTATTACGAGACTTATAATATAAAGTAAGATGTTAACTTGTTATGTCTTTTATTAAGACATATACATGAAGTCATTGAGTTAATCAATGATTTATAACGTATAGTGGAATTATAACAGTTTATGTCTTTTTCTTGAGAAATTGACATGATGTGACTTGGTCAAAAAGTACTTGAGTTATAAAGCATGCAATTGGCTTGGAAATTCTATTATACCATTAAGATGACTTAGTTAGTAAATAGATAAGCCAAAAGATATATGGTTATCTTACATATTGTTAGATTGTCTTGCAATATTAATTCTAATGAAATACCACAAGTTTATGGTGTGTTCAGTTAGGATAATCAAACTCTTGTTTGATTTAAGATAACTATATTTTCTTTTCTTCCAAATGTTATCAAGGTTAGAATATTGAGTATGGATTGGGCATACTTAATAAGACTCCAACCTAGAAGATTAATAAGACACCATTATATTATGGAATGTGATGATTCACATTAAGCCTTAAAATGAAATTATGAATTTGTTAAACTTCTGTTGAAGTAGGGTATTAACAAACTAATGTCAGGAATTGTCATTGTGCTTTGTAATGGCCCAAAAAGGGAATATTGTATTGTTACTCTATTTGCTAAGTATTTATAGATAGTCTCTAAATCACAAAAAGCAAGTGGAAGTTTTATTTTTAAAAGATAAAATTACAAAATACATGATCTTCTAAAATACACTAGTAAATATCATAATGAGGCTAAACATGTAAATGTTTGACCTCAAGATGATGGAATTCTCATTGATAGATCTGCAAGGATATCTCATATATTTGATTAATATGCTGAGGATTATGAGTTACATGATTATGGTAAACATGATAATCATTATGATGCAATACCAAATATTGAATTGGGTAAATTATTCATACAATGAATTTTAAGATCGATGTTGTCCATGAAGATAATCAATTTTGGAAACTTGGTTTATCTTGAACTCTATACTTAGACTAGATAAGGGAGATAAGTTTCTTCAAAGAGAAGGAAAACCCTAGTGGTTTAATTCTTTATGGAAAAATCATATGGACAATATTATACGCATATTTAATGCATGTCTTGTGACAAGATTATTAATCACACATAAGCAATTAACTGTGATTAAATATTCTATTCTAAGCACATTAAATATATATAAAGATTATGATTGTCATACTTATTTTCATTAATTTGAAAATTGACAATAGAATATCAAAACTCTTTCTTGAGTGATTACTTAAGCGAGGACGGTAAGTAATTGAAAGGTGTTTATGAATTCAACTAATCTTTAAAAGTATACAAAGTGCAAAAGCTGGAATTGTTCAAAAGATGGAAGATTTTGAAAATATTCCTTAATGTTTAAAAGATTTACTTTATTGTTTACTTCCTTCGTAAGTCTTGGACTCCTTATGCTTTAAAAGGAGGACGAGACATATTTTTTTAAGTGTGCACAGAAAAAGAAAACATGTGTAGTCAAACATTTTCAAGATGTCGTTGACTATGTGTTTGTAGCCCCAAGGTAATCAAGGTTTACCTTGATCCCTGCTAGATTGTAACCGTTCTAGAATTGACCATCTAGAATTGGGGTTTGGAGCAAAATGTATGAATGAAAAACCTTGTTGAATATCTTTGTTCTTATTCCACTTTGTTTCTATAACTTACGAACATTGATATTATCCTAGATAAAGGTCTAAACAACCTTCGCTTAAATGACCTAATGATTATTTTAGATTTAACAATTGGTATCAGAGCCTCGTGGCTCTTGATCTAGGGTTTGTTCAAGGTTTTGAAGTCGTTCTATAAAGTACAAGTGGTCGAATTGGCTGTTTTTGAAGTTAGGGTTTTTAGCGACACTAAAAAGTGTCGTCCAAACACTTTTTATTGGTAGCAGCAAAGAGATGCAAGAAGAAGCCGAATGAAAACCCTAATTCATTTAGGGTTTGATCAGTTCTTATTTAAAGTAGAAGCAGTAGGTACGTTTGGTGATTTGTTTCAGCAGGATGTATATATGAGGCACGAAGAGCACACCAAGGTTCATGATCGTTTCCAAGAAGGTATAGCAGCAGGTGATTAAATTGTATGAAGACGTGGCTAATTTGGTGAGAATAGGGTTTTGCTCAAACTCTAAATTGGTATAATCCTTTAATACTGCTCGTCATATTTTGTGCTACTATTGAATCTTATTACTACTAAAGGATGAAGCTTAACACTGCTCGTTCTAATTAGTACTGCTCATCACAATATTAATACTGCCATGCGTATATGGTTAATATTGCTACTACTATTTGTGCTGCCAAGAAATTAAAGAGTACAGTAGTAACTACTTTGTGTTGGTTGAATATTACTTACTACTGCTACTCATGGTTTGAGAACAAGTTCGTACTGTTTGGGCATAGAGGAAGTTTGTATTGCTCAGTTTGTTATTAGTACTGCTTGTTTAAGGGGAAGGTTTAATCTTCTTGGATTCGAGGTCATATGCAGCAGGTTAGCAGTTGGTACTGATTTTGGGCTCAAAAGAAGCTTAGTATTGTTCGTATATTATTAGTACTGCCAATGGTGTTGAAGGTTAGTATTGGTCATGTTTATTAGTACTGCTCGACAAGTACTGCTAGCTTTGGATGTTTGTACTGCTGCGTGACTTATTAGTACTGCTGGTAACTTAGTTAATACTGCAAGTATTAAAAAGTTAGTTCTATTGGCTTTATCAGATAACAGACAAGGAGTGAAGTTAGTACTGCTAGGCTTGTTCGACATCAGACAATACATGTTTTTAGCACGTTTGTTGGATCTCGGACATAACTGAATTTCTTTCAGTTTATTTTTATTGATTTATGGCTAGTTTTTTGTTTTATTTGAAGAATTGATTACGAAGGTGATTATTTATTACTTACTAGACGATGAAGAGCTTAGCTTGTAGATCCCTCCTGTGAAATTGTACCTTGATATGCAAAGAACCTTCAACAAAAATTTCAGCCCGATCCAACGGTTAACGAATGAGCTATCGCCTTTTGAAAACAGCTCTGCAGAAAGTTGCAAAAATTGAAACCAAAATCGATTTACTTCATCTTTCTTCGACTAAAAACTTTGTGAATCCCTAGATTACGAGCTCCCCAAGCTCTTATACCACCTGATAGAACTTATGCACGCCATCTATAAGTTCTTAGGACCGTTTAAGCTCAAGATTGATTAGATCTTATACCTAGGATGTAGGATTCTACGAAAAACCCTTGTAATTAACTTCAATAAATTAGGATGATCTTGTATTACCATTTAATAAACCCCATTCTTGCGGGGAAATTTAAACTTTTCCCTTATTGTTACTATTATCACGTTACGTTCTAACGATATATATATTAAATAACGACACGAACTCGAGACACAATTCGATCATAACACCACTTTTACCGAATGGCATCAAATGTCAATACTTGCATTTCCCTAAACTCATTTTAAACAAAATACATTTAACTACACTAATTACACCTAATCTAATTAATTCCCTAATCCTAAACCATAAACCAACCGGACCCTTATTTGTAGTCCACTACACGAGCCCAATAAACGAGCCCAACAACCTTTCCATGTTTACCCTTTTCTTTTCTCTCTTTTCTTTAAACCGATCGCTAGCACCTCATAAACACCCTCGCATCTCAAAAATGTCGAACCTAACCTATACATCTTTTTACACCATCGAATGCACCACCCAACTAACTACCATTGTGCAAAAACACAGCTGGAAATGTAGAGTGTTAGTACAGTAACGACAGTCACTTTGCTTGTCCCATTTTTTAACCAAACATATAAACATAGATTGCAAAACACAACCATTTCACACCCCACTTTTCCCTACAATCTCCTAACAATATTCTTAATCTATTTTGATACTTAAAAGAAGAAATGAACTGCAACAAGAGCATGTAGCTCGCTAGTCTCAATTCGGTACCAATGATAATGCAAACCGAATATAGGTACACTCCAAAAGCAAAAATACAAAGTACCAACTACCAAATATCTATCCCACACTCAACCAATGTCAGAAAATCTACTTAGGTGTCCCTCAAGCCACAGTAACACCAATGATAGAGTCAAATAGTCAATGCAACGTGTGTAAAAATCTGCCTATAAGATAGCCTATCCTATCTCATATTACCCTACCCACATATCACTTTCTTTCACTCTCAAACATACCTTAAAAAGCTTAGTTACTTTCTGTCGTGGGTTGGGAAGCACAACGAGTAGAAGAGAGTACGTATAAAAAACGTATTCGAAGCAGTGGACTGCCCTTCTTATCTTGCGTTTTCATTCGAACCCTATTGCCTCTTCACCACCTTTTCTAAGGTGTGGCATGTGCCTCTTGACTCCTTCTCCATCTCATCTCCACACGTTCCACCATAGGATCATGCATAGCACATAAATATATTTCGAACGTATCATGTTTCATTTGTTATTGTCATGTTAAAAAGGGGTTCCATGTGATGAACACAGCCCCAATAGAACACCACAAGATCACTATGTTTGAAACATCATAACATTGCATGACATACATACATATTCGAACACCTCACAGTTATTATGTATCGTTGTCACGTTTAAATAAAAGAGAAATAACGTCACGTTATAAACCCAACATGTTAGAGTCACTGCAACATTCATACTAGTTTCACTCGAACGTGTAAACCATGTAGTCTTCACATGCACATTAAATGTCGAACTATATACAAAAGTTTAAAGCTTTCATGCGAGACCCTAATGACCTTTACCCCTCCATATCTCGACTCAACAAGTCACCAAACGCGTAAAAATAAACCACGAACACACAAAGGTTACACGCTCAATAAATGTGTAATATATATACGAAAACTCCACCAAGCCTCTTAACCTTAAAACGAGCCCTAGCGCCTAATAAACACACGAGTATCTTGAAATCTCAACATATAACACCTATATTTCTTTATACGACCTATTTAAACACCCAACAAGCTATATTTTTCATGTATATAACGTGTCATGAAACACACAACTCGACACTCTAAACGGGACAAAGTATTTTGCAAAATCTGTTTTGGAAAACCCTTAATACTAACGAGTGGGCTGTAAAACCCAACTTGCTGATTTCATAAGCCACGAATAAGCTGATAATATGGCACTTTAGGAATAAGCTTTTAACTTAAAAATAAGCCCTTTTGATAACTCAAAACCGCTCCAAAGCCCATGGATTAAAAATGGTTAACGGGCCACTAAAATGGATCGATAAAAGCCCATTTAACGCAAAAATAAGCAAATGAACAAATAGGCAGTTAAAATAAGCTGAAAATCACTTAAATAAGTACTAGTAAAAATCACCACACTTTTCTTTACCTTTTTGTCATTTTTGGACTAAAAATGTAACGCGATTTAACCAAAAGGACTAAAACTGCCAAACTATGAAACATGCGGACTGAAGCTGTGAAAACAGTTTGTACAGGACTTAAAGTGACCATTGAATTAACTCCAAGCTTTATATGGACATATGGACAATTTTTGGACTATTTTTGGACTATGGACATAACAAGGACTAATGACGTAACGCGACCGCAGTTAGGGTAAAAGATGTAAAATCTGGAAAGAACAAGGATCTACTGTTTATAACTTGACATTCTCATTTTATTTTTCCATTTTGCACCACACCTTTACCTCATGTGCATTTTTACACATTCTGTTTGCATATTGTTTAATTTTCGAAACTTAGTAACATTAGAAACATTTCGAGTTAACATTTCATAGCATTTCATTCACTCTTCGAAGAAATAACCCTGTGGGAGCACTGACACAAAAATCAGGATAATCATATATGTAGCATTATTCTGAACTATAAGCATTTTGAATGTAACACACTCACTTTCAACGATCAGATCGTTGCACATCATTAGTTATTCACCACTCATACACACACACCACTAGAAATTAGTCAGATTCTCAGACATTTATATATTTACCAGGTTCCATATCGAATTTGTTATCATAATCACCCCTGAGTTTACTTTCACCATCACCAGTAACGCTTAAGGTGAGTCATGGCCTCACTTTTTAAATCATTTATATTTTAAAACCCGTGAGGGGGATACATGCTATAAACAGATCACAAGTATTTTTCTCTGTATGCTACCTGACTTGATATATGCCTAAGTTACCTTATTGCCACAAGACCCTTTATCATGAGCCATTAATCACTGCGGTGAACGCGAATATAATGAATAGATCTATTAGAGGCTGACGACCTATCCCACTAATACTTTGACGGAATGCTTTTTGCTAGTCGTATTAGTCGCGATGCATTATATTTGAGAAAAATAGGAATTGGCAAATCACCTATTACACGAGGGCAAAACTTTCATCATTAACTTGATGAACACCTCCGTTTATACGGTACTTTGTTAACGTTTGCATGTCATGAGACTTAGGGCAATATATGAACTGCGATATCAACTTTTAAACTGATTGTATCTCCAATACAATCCTACTTGTGGATCGAACTGATATTTAAACTTTAAACTCCATGATTTCACTCAACATTCTGTTGACTTTTTAAGCATGTATCTCAGGAAACTAGCGGAGTGGATCAAGGCATGGAGCGGGCACAAATCTATCTTAATTAAGGGTATAAATAAAGTTTGTAATTCAGTTAAAATAATGTTTCCTTGGAGAAACTGTGTGCACTCTGATATAAAACTTTGTAACTGAATTTATATTATGGACCTATGTTAATTAAAAACACCTTTCTTGGGCTACTTTCTATAATTTGACTTCGATCCTCTCGGTAATACCCCAATTAGACTTCCGCTGCTACATTAAGAATTTGGGGGTGTTACAGATTGGCATCAGAGCTTCAGTTATAGAGAACCATATGTTTTTAAACATTGGACTATAACTACATTTTTCAAACAAATTAATTTTACACCATGTTGCGTTAAGCCCTCCATGCCTGCTTGCTGCCGCGCTCAGTATATTATACATCAGGACTATCTGATACAAGTCTATGCATACTTGATAGTTACTTTGCACAACTAGATTATTTCATGCTTACATTACACCACTTGATGTTAGTAATTACTTATTTTACTATATATGGATTATTACAGTACCATGTCATTCATCACACATTTTAGTGTATCATCGGATTCGGATTCCGAAGGATCACTAGCATCAGTCACATCACCCGTACTTCCTGGTACCGTAGCACCAGAGATCGTGCCTGACGAGACCGAGCCCTTCGAGGAGGGTGAAGCCGCCGCCACACCCTTATTTGAGAACCCCCATGTGCCAGCTTTGCCAGCACCTACGTTGCCACCACACTTTGTTTATGACACATATTCTCCTTTCTATATACCACCCCCTGACGACTTGTACTTTGAGAGTCAGCAATGGCTCCCTGCAGATGATACACCACTAGAGTTTCATCAGACTGCACCGTCCCTACCACCTGACCACTTACTTGAGATGCATACCCAGACATACCCACTACCACCTCGTCAGCAGGACCCTATTCCTGCGGAGGATATTCCTTCATCGAGTCGACCTCGCATCTCAGACCAGATACACCCATCCTCACCATCACTGCCTTATCCTCCTGGTTTCACTCCCCCAGCTCAGATCCATGATGCTTGGGAAGGGTTCAGACCAGTAGTCACCCATACCCTCATACCATCTACAGTGGTGACACGACTGGAGAGTCACGGAGAGCAGATTGATTCGCTTCTTCGGATGATTGACCACGTACCATTGGATCCCCCAGGGACTATCAGTGACACTCTGCATAGGTTAGCTTCCAACCGAGCAGTGCTTGATGCAGATGCAGACAGATCTAGCAGACACCCGTTCTTACGCGATATCTATACGGAGAGAGGGACAGGACTTAGCTTGGGAGGCTCATCTTGCACAGCGTAGAGCCGACACGTTGGAGAACATCATGGGAGATATACAGATGGAGCATCAGGCGGAGATACAGAGACTCAGAGACCAGATCTCAAAGCTCACAAGGCGTACGGATGGACCTAATCATTAGACATAGTTAGTATTTTGTATAGTTTGAGGCATTGTAGCCGGCCACATGTGGCAATTAATAAAGACTCTTGTATCGTTTTGTTGTATAACTCAACTGATCAAGTTATTAATGTTATAATGTTGGTAGTAATGTACTATATATCTGTTGACTCATGTATTATGGTTGTTCGTATGTATTGTAATTGTATCCAGACATGTCGTGATGTTGCTTGTTACTATTATGATTCTCTAATCGTGTAGATACTGTAAAAACTTGGACACAGAAAGAATAGAAACTCAAAAATAAAATGGAGGAATTTAGAGAAAGTTGTTGAACTTTAGTTTTTATGATTAAATCATTTGTTCCTTAGCAATCCCATATCCATAAATTGATTAATTGCTTACGATGACATCCAAAGGCATCGTAATTGTTGAAAATATTCAATTTAATCACCATTTCACACCGTAATTACATTGTTCATATACGCATTCTTCAAATACTCAACTATTCTATCCGAATTCTAAATCTCTATTCTTGTGACATTAATAGAAAATGGAACATATCGAACACGAAACCACCAACCATACCGCAGCAATAACGCCTGAGGAGGTTCAGAGGATGATTGATGCCGGTATCGCCGCAGCACGCGAGGCTGATGCTGCAACCCGCTCGAGCAATAACATAGGAGCAACAACTAAAAGTGAGGCATCTACACAGCGTAAATGCACTTACAAAGAATTCATGAGTTGCCAGCCAACCATCTACAAGGGCATAGAAGGAGTGACAGAGTTAGCACAGTGGTTTGAAAGCATGGAAACAGTATTCATGAGAAGCAACTGCGCGGAAAACAACAAAGTCACTTTTGCTACTGGAACCTTAAGAGGAGATGCACTATCTTGGTGGAATGCTACTATCAAAACAATGGGCGCCGAAGCAGCATTTCAAATTTCTTGGACTGAACTGAAAAATAAGATGTTGAAAAAGTACTGTCCTCGGACAGAGGTCAGGAAGCTTGAAGATGAGTTTCACCAGTTAGTGGTGAGAAACAATGACATCAGTATATACAACCGGAGGTTTCAAGAATTATCTCTTCTGTGCCCACACATGGTACCTGACTTGGAAAAGATGTTGGAAAAATATGTGGAGGGACTACCTTCAAGTATTGAGGGAGACGTCACCGCATCAAACCCAAAAACCCTCGAAGCCGCATTCGTGTTTGCTCAGCGAATGATGAATCGAGTGCTTAAACGAGGTTCTAACTCCACAGTCATTGGACACAAGAGAAACTATGATAACCAGGGCAGCAGCAACCGGAATAGCAACAGATATTACAACCACAACAGGAGCTACCGCAGCAATGACCGAAACAACCGCAACAGAGACTACCAGCAAAGCCATAATGATCGACATCAACAACAAAACCGCCGCCAAGAAGCCGCCAGGGCTTATGTGGCCGCGCCTACTGAAGGGAAAATGTATGCTGGGACAAAACCCCAATGTAACCGGTGTAGGATGTATCATAGCGGACCCTGTACCGCAATCTGTGGCAACTGCCGAAGAGTAGGTCACGTGACCAAAGACTGCAGGGCCACAGGGGCAAATGCACACCCAGTAGCAGTAAAATGCCATGGTTGTGGTGAAATGGGACATTACAAGAGTAACTGCCCGAAGAACACCAACAATGTTGCCCGCGGAAGAGCCTACATACTTGGAGATGGAAATGCGCCGCAAAATCCCAATGTCACTACGGGTACTTTCTTACTGAATCAACATAGTGCTAAAATATTATTTGATTCTAGAGCCAATAAAAGCTTTGTATCTACTTCACTTGCTTTATTGCTTAATATTGCACCCGTAGAATTAGATACCTCGTACGAAATCGAAATAGCCGACGGAAAATTGCTAAGCACCAACACCGTACTCGAAAACTGCACCTTAACACTCCAAGACAAATCATTCCAAATTGATCTCATGCCCATCCAACTTGGAAGCTTTGACGCAATTGTGGGCATGGATTGGTTATCCAAACATCACGCCCGAATCATCTGCGACGAAAAAGTTATCCAAATCCCCTTAGACAATGAAACGCTCACCGTTCGTTGTGACTATTATAAAACTCAACTCAATATCATCTCGTACATCAAAACGGTGAAATACATAAATAAAGGATGTCACGCCTTTTTGGTCCAAATAATGGAAGAAAAATCGAAAGAAAAGGAGAAACGACTAGAAGAAGTGCCAGTTGTAAATGAGTTTGCAGAAGTATTCCCTGAAGACTTGCCAGGTGTTCCACCAACCCGGCAAGTAGAGTTTCGAATCGAATTAGTGCCTGGAGCAGCACCCGTTGCGAAAGCACCTTATCGATTAGCCCCTTCCCAAATGAAAGAATTATCTGAGCAGTTGAAAGAACTGTCAGATAAAGGATTCATCCAACCAAGCTCATCACCTTGGGGAGCACCAGTCCTGTTTGTCAAAAAGAAAGACGAAACATTCCGAATGTGCATCGATTATAGAGAGTTAAACAAACTCACAGTGAAAAATCGATACCCATTACCAAGGATTGACGATCTATTTGACCAACTACAAGGATCTAGTGTTTACTCAAAAATCGATCTAAGATCAGGATACCACCAATTAAGAGTCAGAGAAGAAGATGTTCCCAAACCAGCCTTTCGGACACGATACAGACATTACGAATTCCGAGTAATGCCATTTGGTCTTACCAACGCACCGGCAGTGTTCATGGATCTAATGAACCGCGTATGCAAGCCATACTTGGACAAGTTCATAATTGTATTCATCGACGACATTCTGATCTACTCACGTAACAAAAAAGAGCATGCTGAGCACTTGAGAACCATTTTGGGGTTACTCGAGCAAGAAAAACTGTATGAGAAATTTTCTAAATGTGATTTTTGGATCTCCATCGTTCAATTCTTAGGTCACATCATCAACAGTCAAGGTATTCACGTTGACCCCGCCAAGATCGAAGCAGTTAAAGGTTCGGCTTCGCCCACCACTCCAACTGAAATTCGACAATTTTTAGGACTCGCTGGTTACTATCGAAGGTTTATAGAGGGCTTTTCCAAAATCGCAAAACCTTTGACAAAACTCACTCAGAAAAACAAGAAATACATCTGGGGAGAGAAACAAGAATCAGCATTTCAACTTCTCAAACAAAAACTCTGTGAAGCACCAATTCTAGCACTACCGGACGGGAGCGACGACTTTGTAGTATATTGTGACGCATCGCATCATGGTTTAGGTGCGGTACTAATGCAAAGAAACAAAGTCATAGCTTACGCTTCTCGACAGCTCAAGAAAAATGAGGAAAATTATACCACTCATGATCTAGAACTAGGAGCAGTAGTATTCGCTCTTAAAATGTGGAGACATTACCTATACGGTACAAAGTGCACGGTATTCACCGATCACAAAAGTCTACAACACATACTAGATCAGAAGGAGCTGAACATGAGACAGCGCCGATGGTTGGAACTACTCAACGACTACGATTGTGAAATTCGCTACCACCCCGGTAAAGCGAATGTCGTGGCCGACGCATTAAGCAGGAAAGAAAGAATCAAACCTCTTAGAGTTCGATCGTTAGGAATGACAATCTATTCACCACTCCCATCTCAAATTCTCATAGCCCAATCGGAAGCACTTCAGGAAGAGAACCGACCTCACGAGAAGATCGATGGCATGCCGGAAAGTGAGAACGGATTCATATGAAGAGCCGATGGAATGTTATGCTTCAAGAAAAGATGCTGGATCCCTCTCTACGGAGGTATTCGAGATCTTATCATGCATGAATCTCACAAGTCTAAATATTCCATCCATCCCGGATCCAACAAGATGTACCAAGATCTCAAGCAACTTTACTGGTGGCCAAACATGAAAGCCGACATTGCAATGTATGTTGGGAAGTGTTTGACTTGTTCAAGAGTCAAGGTTGAAAGCAAAAAGCCATCTGGACTACTTGTACAACCTGAGATACCAGTTTGGAAATGGGAAAGAATCACTATAGATTTTATTACCAAGTTACCAAGAACGTCGACCGGATTAGACACCATCTGGGTTATCGTCGACCACTTTACTAAATCTGCTCATTTTCTGCCTATCAAAGAAACTGACGAGTTGGACACACTCGCGCAGTTGTACTTCAAAGAAATCATAATCCGACATGGAGTCCCAAACTCTATCATTTCAGAGAGGGATAGCCGATTCACTTCAGGATTTTGGCAATCCCTACAGAAAGCTCTCGGTACTCGATTGGACATGAGCACCGCCTATCATCCCCAGACTGATGGACAAAGTGAAAGGACAATCCAAACCTTGGAAGATATGCTTAGAGCATGTGTACTTGACTTCGGAAAAGGTTGGGACAAACACTTACCATTGGTTGAATTCTCTTACAACAATAGTTACCAAGCTAGCCTAAAGGCCGCGCCTTTTGAAGCACTATACGGGAGAAAGTGTAGATCACCTATCTGTTGGACGGAAGTTGGGGACATGCAACTTACCGGACAAGAACTAGTCCGCGACACGACAGAGAAGATATTCAAAATCAAACATCGTCTCCAAGCCGCTCGTGACAGACAGAAGAGTTATGCGGATGTGAGGAGGAAACCCATGGAATTTGAAGTTGGAGATAGAGTTATGTTAAAAGTATCGCCCTAGAAGGGAATGATACGCTTCGGAAAGCATGGAAAACTCAACCCAAGGTACATTGGATCATTTAACTCCTCGAGAGAATTGGTCCAGTTGCTTATAAATTAGAACTTCCAGAAGAACTCAGTAGGGTACACCCTACATTCCACGTATCCCAACTTAAGAAATGCCTATCGGACGAGACTCTCGTCATTCCGCTGAAAGAGATTAAACTGGACGACAAACTTGTATTCACAGAGGAACCCGTGGAGATAATGGATAAAGAGGTGAAACAACTTAAGCAAAACCGTATTCCTATTGTAAAGGTTAAATGGAACTCTAAGAAAGGACCAACATACACATGGGAACTCGAAGACCAAAATCATGAAAAAATATCCCCACCTATTCTCGTAAACCACTCTTATTAGCTATCTCAGACTTGAATTCCGGGACGAAATTCAGAATGAGGAAGGAGTACTGTAGGATTCTACGAAAACCCTTGTAATTAACTTCAATAAATTAGGATGATCTTGTATTACTGTTTAATAAACCCCATTCTTGCGGGGAAATTTAAACTTTTCCCTTATTGTTACTATTATCACGTTACGTTCTAACGATATATATATTAAATAACGACACGAACTCGAGACACAATTCGATCATAACACCACTTTTACCGAATGACATCAAATGTCAATACTTGCATTTCCCTAAACTCATTTTAAACAAAATACATTTAACTACACTAATTAAACCTAATTTAATTAATTCCCTAATCCTAAACCATAAACCAACCGGACCCTTATTTGTAGTCCACCACACGAGCCCAACAAACGAGCCCAACAACCTTTCTATGTTTACCCTTTTCTTTTCTCTCTTTTCTTTAAACCGATCGCTAGCACCTCATAAACACCCTCGCATCTCAAAAATGTCGAACCTAACCTATACATCTTTTTACACCATCGAATGCACCACCCAACTAACTACCATTGTGCAAAAACACAGCTGGAAATGTCGAGTGTTAGTACAGTAACGACAGTCACTTTGCTTGTCCCATTTTCGAACCAAACATATAAACATAGATTACAAAACACAACCATTTCACGCCCCACTTTTTCCTACAATCTCCTAACAATATTCTTAATCTATTTTGATACTTAAAAGAAGAAATGAACTGCAACAAGAGCATGTAGCTCGCTAGTCTCAATTCGGTAACAATGATAATGCAAACCGAATATAGGTACACTCCAAAAGCAAAAATACAAAGTACCAACTACCAAATATCTATCCCACACTCAACCAATGTCAGAAAATCTACTTAGGTGTCCCTCAAGCCACAGTAACACCAATGATAGAGTCAAATAGTCAATGCAACGTGTGTAAAAATCTGCCTATAAGATAGCCTATCCTATCTCATATTACCCTACCCACATATCACTTTCTTTCACTCTCAAACATACCTTAAAAAGCTTAGTTACTTTCTGTCGTGGGTTGGGAAGCACAACGAGTAGAAGAGAGTACGTATAAAAACGTATTCGAAGCAGTGGACTGCCCTTCTTATCTTGCGTTTTCATTCGAACCCTATTGCCTCTTCACCACCTTTTCTAAGGTGTGGCATGTGCCTCTTGACTCCTTCTCCATCTCATCTCCACACGTTCCACCATAGGATCATGCATAGCACATAAATATAGTTCGAACGTATCATGTTTCATTTGTTATTGTCATGTTAAAAAGGGGTTCCATGTGATGAACACAGCCCCAATAGAACACCACAAGATCACTATGTTTGAAACATCATAACATTGCATGACATACATACATATTCGAACACCTCACAGTTATTATGTATCGTTGTCACGTTTAAATAAAAGAGAAATAATGTCACGTTATAAACCCAACATGTTAGAGTCACTGCAACATTCATACTAGTTTCACTCGAACGTGTAAACAATGTAGTCTTCACATGCACATTAAATGTCGAACAATTTACAAAAGTTTAAAGCTTTCATGCGAGACCCTAATGACCTTTACCCCTCTATATCTCGACTCAACATGTCACCAAACGCGTAAAAATAAACCACGAACACATAAAGGTTACACGCTCAATAAATGTGTAATATATATACGAAAACTTCACCAAGCCTCTTAACCTTAAAACGAGCCCTAGCGCCTAATAAACACAAGAGTATCTTGAAATCTCAACATATAACACCTATATTTCTTTATACGACCTATTTAAACACCCAACAAGCTATATTTTTTATGTATATAACGTGTCATGAAACACACAACTCGACACTCTAAACGGGACAAAGTATTTTGCAAAATCTGTTTTGGAAAACCCTTAATACTAACGAGTGGGCTGTAAAACCCAACTCGCTGATTTCATAAGCCACGAATAAGCTGATAATATGGCACTTTAGGAATAAGCTTTTAACTTAAAAATAAGCCCTTTTGATAACTCAAAACCGCTCCAAAGCCCATGGATTAAAAATGGTTAACGGGCCACTAAAATGGATCGATAAAAGCCCATTTAACGCAAAAATAAGCAAATGAACAAATAGGCAGTTAAAATAAGCTGAAAATCACTTAAATAAGTACTAGTAAAAATCACCACACTTTTCTTTACCTTTTTGTCATTTTTAGACTAAAAATGTAACGCGACTTAACCAAAAGGACTAAAACTGCCAAACTATGAAACATGCGGACTGAAGCTGTGAAAATAGTTTGTACAGGACTTAAAGTGACCATTGAATTAACTCCAAGCTTTATATGGACATATGGACAATTTTTGGACTATTTTTGGACTATGGACATAACAAGGACTAACGACGTAACGCGACCGCATTTAGGGTAAAAGATGTAAAATCTGGAAAGAACAAGGATCTACTGTTTATAACTTGACATTCTCATTTTATTTTTCCATTTTGCACCACACCTTTACCTCATGTGCATTTTTACACATTCTGTTTGCATATTGTTTAATTTTCGAAACTTAGTAACATTAGAAACATTTCGAGTTAACATTTCATAGCATTTCATTCAGTCTTCGAAGAAATAACCCTGTGGGAGCACTGACACAACAATCAGGATAATCATATATGTAGCATTATTCTGAACTATAAGCATTTTGAATGTAACACACTCACTTTCAACGATCAGATCGTTGCACATCATTAGTTATTCACCACTCATACACACACACCACTAGAAATTAGTCAGATTCTCAGACATTTATATATTTACCAGGTTCCGTATCGAAGTTGTTATCATAATCACCCCTGAGTTTACTTTCACCATCACCAGTAACGCTTAAGGTGAGTCATGGCCTCACTTTTTAAATCATTTATATTTTAAAACCCGTGAGGGGGATACATGCTATAAACAGATCACAAGTATTTTTCTCTGTATGCTACCTGACTTGATATATGCCTAAGTTACCTTATTGCCACAAGACCCTTTATCATGAGCCATTAATCACTGCGGTGAACGCGAATATAATGAATAGATCTATTAGAGGCTGACGACCTATCCCACTAATACTTTGACGGAATGCTTTTTGCTAGTCGTATTAGTCGCGATGCATTATATTTGAGAAAAATAGGAATTGGCAAATCACCTATTACACGAGGGCAAAACTTTCATCATTAACTTGATGAACACCTCCGTTTATACGGTACTTTGTTAACGTTTGCGTGTCATGAGACTTAGGGCAATATATGAACTGCGATATCAACTTTTAAACTGATTGTATCTCCAATACAATCCTACTTGTGGATCGAACTGATATTTAAACTTTAAACTCCATGATTTCACTCAACATTCTGTTGACTTTTTAAGCATGTATCTCAGGAAACTAGCGGAGTGGATCAAGGCATGGAGCGGGCACAAATCTATCTTAATTAAGGGTGTAAAATAAAGTTTGTAATTCAGTTAAAATAATGTTTCCTTGGAGAAACTGTGTGCACTCTGATATAAAACTTTGTAACTGAATTTATATTATGGACCTATGTTAATTAAAAACGCCTTTCTTGGGCTACTTTCTATAATTTGACTTCGATCCTCTCGGTAATACCCCAATTAGACTTCCGCTGCTACATTAAGAATTTGGGGGTGTTACATAGGATAACAACAACAAAGATAAACATGCACAACGGAATAATCAAAGAACAATGTTATTGTATAAGGTTTCTTCGTCATCATCTCTAACAACTACAATTACAAACTAGCAGCCCCAATACTACGTGATCAAGTGTAGTACGGATACTAATCTAATAGGGATCAATTATCCTTGAGGCTGAACAAAACACTAAACCTAGGCGTTTACATAAGAAAACCCACGCCTGGTTTACCCCACACACACATATCCTGGTGTTTACATCTTGACACACATATAAAACAAACACCCTTAATCTCTTTATATAATAGAGATTAGGGTTACAAAGACTTCTAACATAATACATTTTAAACCCTTGTAGTTTCATTCTTCATCATTTGTAGAATTCTTCCTTTGTCTTCGTAAGTCCTTCATCTTTCATATGTTTTGTCTTATCAACTCAAATATATGACCCAACAGAATCATAAAACTACTTGACTAGACCGAACATCACATTATCGGTCCTCAATTATACATAGCCTAATTACCTATGTCTAATTCAGGAGGAATCATGTTATGTTGGGAGCAGTTATTTATAAATCTTATTACAAACAATTTTTCACATATATTCTTAAAAGTCAAAATGATACTCATCCTACACCATATACCGAAACGACGAATCAAACTACATCGCTGGCGATTCTAGACTTCAAAAGTTACCACACCTCTTCACCGACACCACTCCGACAGATAACACACACTGAATTTCAGGACAGAATTCCCTTTAAGGTGGTGAGACTGTAACATTCCGTATTTTTAGGTTACTATTCATCCTCGTTTTTTACTATTCACTTTTACTACTCACTCCCGTATTTTTATTTATCATTCTCGTAAATAAACCGATTTCCATGATAACATGAAAGTTTTACACTCTTCGGGTCATTTTTGCAAAAGTTATTAAGAAACCGGTTTCACAAAACCGTGTCTCAATTTTACGTTTTGGTCTAAACGACATTTAAACATCCCGATATGTAACACCCCGACCCGACAAGGCCAAGATATCACATTATGGCGTCATACAAAGCATACATTACGCAAGCGAAAGTCTTTTAAATAAATAACTAAGTCTCGAACATCAAGACTAGTATCAAAAGATAAATCCCAAATGCATAGTGGGTTAACCAAACAAAACCAAAGCAAAAAGATAATATTCTAAGTACTGAAAGAAATGAAAGTCCGAAACAATGGACAACGAAATGATAAATAATTAGGTCTTTAGGTCCTACTCTCTCTCATTCCCAAGCCCGTCGCCCCGCTTATTACCTGCCGCATAAGAAAAAAAAACATGCGGCTGAGCTTAAAAAGCCCAGTAAACAGATATATATACGAAACATAAACATAAAGGTAAATAAGCATAAGCAACGAAGGAAATAAGAATACAAAACGAAAAGCATAATCATGAAGAAGAACTAAGAATCAAGAGTGCATGAGAACTGAATAGAAAATGAATCAAGGAATGAAATGAAAACAAAGAAAGGTTCATATAAGGATGTGCCATAAGAACTCCATACATAATCTATCAAATCATACTAAAACAATACAAGTATACGAAGAGGGGAGACCTCTAAGTAAATAAAATAAAAATGTGAGAAGGAGTGCAAGGCACACACCACCTGGTCACCATAATCACATAAAACATAAACCTAGGATGCATCCATACGCTCCCTAACATAAGTGTGTATGTCAGTACTCGACTAAACACACATATAAAGTTGGCCAATAGTGCATGCAAAAATAAATCATAACATAAAGGGGAACGTCGTAGATCTATCACACCTCTACAGGAGTGTCATGCCTAAGGTGACATCAAAGACATGGTCATGGTACCTCCACAACTAGGTAAGCTCAGGCACAGATCTATCATAGCATACAACAATAACAAACTAGCATGGCAAGAGAAAACAAGATAGTAACTCAAGTAAGCATGGCAAACATAAGCATAGCATAGCAAAGACATTTAAATAAATGTCAGAATGAATAAACAAGAATGACAATCATACAATGAAAGTCATGAGTCAAATAAAGGGAATCATGTCAGGCATAGGATCAATGGAAAAATCCCTACTGAGAAGGGAAAGAATATATGTACCTTAACAAAGCACACAAGCAAAGCAATGAAATGAAAAGAAGCAGAAGATCACTCCTTCTTCACCCGATCTAAAATAATCATAAGTTCACTTATAAGTTTCTTAGTTTCTTAATCATAACGGTTTCATTTTAGTTTTCTTTCCATTTTAGGTAACCTTCCATATTTAGTAACTTTCCAAAAATAGTAAGTTTCCATATTTACTAACTTTCCAAAAATAGTAAGTTTCCATATTTAGAAACATTAGTTATTAACATTCAAATTTATCATTTACTCAAGTTTAAGGTATTAAAGATGACTATATTAGTAGCTTAAAGTTCGTAATACCATTTATATAAGTTTAGGGTTCATAATGTGGTTTTCATAATTTTAGGGTTTATTATGCAATTATAACAAGTTTAGGGGTTTTAGTGTCATTATGATGAGATTAGGGTATGAAATGTAAATGTTATAAGTTACAAGTTTTCACAAGTTAGGTCCTTTAGTTTTAAAAGAATGACCATTTAAACCCTTTAGTTTAGAAAAGTATACACATAACACCTTTTTAACTTTTTAAACCCTTAACAGTTTCTGTATATGATCTGGTCACGTTTTGTCGAATTTATGAACCTTATTAGCACTCAGAAATAAAATCCACAAAAATTCACACACTCACTTCAATTCCCTTAGAACTCACACTAATTTTCCCATAATTTATTATTTATTATTACTATAGTTTAAAAATCCCTTAAGCCAATTTGTCCAGATTTCTGTTCAGATTTGACACCCAAAAAGTTTGTATTTCAATACCCCATCTAAATAATTCATAAAAATCTATAAAAATTCCAGTAAGTGCTATACATATGAAATATTAATCCTGTAAAAGGGAATTCTCTAATTCGACATGGTTTGCAAATTAAAAATCAAAAACCTAGACTATTTTTCCATACATACGAATTCAGCTCGACACTTGATCTTGTAAAATAAAAAAGTGTACCTTCCTGACCTCTAAAAATTACAAGGCTTAGTTTTCCAGAAATCTATTTTCTTAAACTTACTTTTAGACTCAAGAATCACTCAAAAACACGTCACCATCATCAAGATACACCCCTTTCAATTCGACTTAATTTTCTGGACAGAAACTAGGTTTATGATTTCATGTGATCTATTAGGGTTTTTCATTTCCATTACTTATTTCTTGATATAAAGCCATTATGGTTGAGTTAGAACAGACCTAGGTCGACTCTTAAGTGGTCTTAACCAGTACATAGCAATTCGAATCAAAACAATAACAACATATCGATTACATTAGGGTTTTCATAGTCAATATTTCATGTCTTTAACTTATGATTTTATGTGTATTGAAAATGACAAGAACAACAAGAAACAAACGAGAATCAAACAAGAAGATGTGTATTGAACAAGGATGATACGTTTACCCTCGTAGCGTGATCAAAGGAACAAGAACACCACAAGGTTGAATCACCAACTTTCTCCTTCCTTCTTCTTGAGTGGTACGAACGAGAGATGGGAAAAAACAAAATATGGATCGATCAGATTTATTCATGAACGCGATGTAGAGATTGAAGTATATATAGTATTTGATTACCTTGATGATACGAATGGAACAATGAGAAAATAATGATCAAGCCTTCTTCTTCTTCCTTGTGGATCGAACAAAAGATTTTTAGGGTTTTTGGTTTGTTTTTCTTTTGAGCCGTATATGTGAGATGGAGGAGGAGAGATTTTAGGGTTTTGGTGAAGGAGAGAAAATTGTTTCGGTATTATAGTTTTGAGGTGAAACCGTGTGGTATGATTGATACAAATAAGGCAAGACCTTAATTGGTGGGATTCTAATTCAATGTGTGTTCTTATCCCTTCTTTACTTGGCCGAAAATTTGAAATATATGGCACCATGAAATCGACTAGCATATTAGATGTAGGGAATTTTTATTTTGTGACATTTAAATTATAGTGTAAGGTTTTTTTATTTGGTAGTTTAATTCATTAGTTAACTTAGGACATAATCATTTTAGGTTAAGTACAATGATGTTACTTACATAATTTTCATAAGTTCTTAAAATTTAAATTTAGAGGGCATTTTAGTCATTTCAGATTATAGTAATTTTGGGGTTTTACACGATATGTCCATCCAAGATTCTAAACAAGAAAAATATTTGTTTTTCATATCTTACGAGATTTCCACAAGTTTTGGATTTTTACATTTTTTGAATTATGCGTAACGCGATTCAACCCTTCCGGTTTTAGGTTTAACGAACATTTAACAACAAACGACACTAGAATAGGCCCAGTCTAGACATTATAAGCCTTTTAGGTTCATAAGAATCATATTGGAAAGTTACATTTCACGTTTTTCATTTTCACGTAAACTTGGTACATTTTGCGTTTTACTCGTATTTAACCGACGTTTCAGGATTTAACAGCGTTTACGCGCTCCGGTAAACTTATCACTCATTTAATATACTTTCATAGAGTATATTAATAAGTTTTAACTTTTCTTAGAAGTTTTATATTTTTAAGATACCCGGTTTTACGTTTCGTGATTTAAATACTTACCGTTAGCGATTACTGGGACAAAACTCATTCCGTAAAAGCAAGATAACATCAAAACTTCACCTAGTCATCCAAGATAAGCATATGAACGAAATAGATGCCTAGACACAAGCCTTTTTGGATTGAGATAAAGCCTTGATGAGTTTGGTCATTATATGTGTCCAAACTTCCTAAGTAAGCTTTGTAAAAGTCCAAGTTACTAATTCCACATTTTAGTATAAAAGCAACTCATTCTCTCCTTTGTTTCTCACCAAAAGCCTACCAAAATACATGCTCCAAGATAGATCCATCATTGGATTTTCAAGATTCAAGATTCATATCAATACTAAAGCTCTTGTCAAGCTTAACATGAATCAAGTTCTAGTTCCTTCTTTCCATTGGTGATTTTCAAGCTACAAAAGAAGGGTTTCTAGTAAAAGACATCAAGTATTTTCCCAAGTGATCTTAATTTAGTATCAAGAGGTTGAAGGATTTGGAAGCTAGGGTTCCTAGTTCTTGTTCTAGTTCTTTGATCCTTGATTTCCTTTCTTATTGAAAGTCAAAAGTTGTAAGAATGCCTAACACACTCTTGCTCAACACCATTTACATGTTTCTTATTCTTAATCTATGCTATAGAAGGTCATTATATTGTATTCATGATGTACAAAACCTTTAAAACAAGTTGAAAGACCCATATGTTAACTTATGTAAGCAAACAAGAAAAACTAGTGACTTATGTTATGAAAAATGAACAAAATAGAAAAGCCCTGACCTTTGTAAACTATCTACTGTTAAAAAGGGTTTTACAAGGAAAACGTAGTAATTTGAATCACCCAAAACGAGTACACGAGTCAAAAGTTATGATCAAAAGAAGTTAACGAAACGGAAAGACTGAAAACTGTAAATTTTGCTTACTGCATGAAATCCGAAGTTTTTTTAGGCACTTCTGTTCCGATTCATCAAAAAGTTAAAGCATGAAAGTTTTCCGGAATGATGTTTTACGTCTCATGAATGCGAACTCGGCCTGAAAACCCAAAACAAAGGCAGTATTTTGCAATAAATGGTAAAACGGTTTTTGATGTCAAAATTTAGGTTTTCACAAGATTAGTAATTAAAAAACATGTTATTTTCAAAACTAAATACTTACTAGACATAATAAACTTTATAATATAATAATCTTCATTCAAAATAAACTTTCCTAAGTTTATTCGACCTTCGGAATAGTAACTTTTGTAAAACAACAAGAACTTTTAAAAACCAATTGAGTTACTTACACTAGACCAAGGACCATATAACTTTTATTAGACGTTTAAATTTAACCAAAACTCACTTGCGGATTATGACCAAACTTACTTTGCAAACCATGTCACCACTTAACTTATATGTCACGTAATTAAACGAGCAAAAAATATGATTTTCCATATCGAACACTACAGAACTAGGGAGCTTCATGCGAGGGGTTTCATTTGGGTAAACGGATCGACGAGTTGCTGGATTGACGATTTAAAGTGTCCTAGCTCCTCGAACGTTTACTACATTACCTCTGAATTATGATGGCCCAAACAGTAGTACGAGATATATAATCAATAAATGTTTCATAAACCATTTCTATAAGACCACATACACAAACTACCATATAAAGCATCATGATCAATATAAATGACATATATAGGCTCGTTTATGCTTTCCATAAACTAAGACACGATACCATATTATAGGTTGCTCGTAGAGATTTTCACGACTCAACCATTACTTGCACTACTCACTAAGCATCAATAACTCACGGTGAGTTTGTAGCCCCATTTTCTTTACTGTTTTATAAACCCTTGGGGGAGATACATGCTATGCTTTTGCGGACACAAGTGTTATGAAACTGTATGTAGAATTGCATGAGTTTATTATTGACTAAGTACCTTTATTGCCAATTAAGTCCCTGTTTATCATGAACAATTAATTACTTAAGTATAGGTGCGAATATTGTGAATAGGCCTATGGGATTGACGAATCCCGTTTGTGTTAGCCGGGTAGGTAACCAGACGCACTATATTTGAAGATGTGAGGTATTTGGGAAGATACCTAGAGGGCAAATTGTTATCAATTATATTCCATTTGTGTAAGTCGGTTACGTAACCAGATGCACAATAATTGATGTTGTGTTAAGGCATTGGTGTCATGAGCTTAGTGCAATAATAAACATATTTTGACTTTGTATGTTGTACAATAGTTGTTTAAAATATGAAATCTTGTGTGCCGTTGTTATTTAAATAAACTTTATAAACTCACCAACCTTTGTGTTGACTGTTTTAAGAATGTATCTCAGCTCCATAATGATCGAGGCTGGCATGTAGGAGCACGAATATTCAAGAGGGCAATAAATTTTATTATCATTCGAAAACTTATTTATGTAAATCGTGAAACTACTGGGACCTCATTTTCGTAAACTCTGATATTTATATAATTTGAATGATAAATGTTTTAAAAACGACTCCATTAGAGTTCATTTTATATTGTTATAACTGTTGTGCCTTCGAGTAACACCCAGTTTGAATTCCGCTGCGTATCATGAAATTAGGGGTGTTACATGGACCCAGTGACACATTGCACTTAACCTCCTAGCCACTCAAGTATCTCTTGAAAGATGCTTATTTCATTTCTCACGGAGAACTTCGCATAATCTATCGACCTCTCATTCCGAGAGGTGTTGATATTGAAAAGGAGGCAATCTGCTCCATGATATTCATCAAAAGATCCCTTAGGATATTCATCAAAAGATCCCTTAGGATACACTTTCCATAATCTACAATTGTGTTCGCCAAAAAGGACACAAGTTGTATAAGAGTCTTTTATGAAATCTTCGGATCTTGCCACTTTCATCATGGCGGTTGTTACTTTATTCAAACGGTCTATAGTCGTGGAGTGATACTTCACTATACTTCAGTTGCTCACCTGAGTTGTTGATGTACTACGGTGCATTTGTGTAAGCCTTCTTGAGGGTGTCCAATTCAGGAATAGCCTTTGTAAGGATTAGAGAGAGTCTTCACACTATGCTGTTGATTATCTTGAAGTCTGAGCTTGTAACTACTGGAAATCCCGCTAAGGAGATTCATCTCACGAATCGAGTCCTGAAAATGTGGATCAGTACTTAGATTTTATCCAAATTACTGATAACTATCCTTAATGGGATTTGGACGGCTGATGTGCCCGACCAAGGTGAATCGAATCAAGACGTTCACTAGTAAAAAAATCATGAGCGAACAATTCTTTAAGAAATGTTCACCGTGATCGATTGGAGATTATTACTAACCTTTTCTATGCAGCTAATGGCAAATGTACCTTGGAGGGAGACCGTTACCTCCATTATGATCATCATCTGCCTCTCATTTTCACATTCTCATACCAACATCACAATGAAAGATAAAGATCAACAAATGTCAAACAAAGTTCTCACCAAAGATCAAAGTAAAGTAAAGTTCAGAATGATTATGCGTCAAAGTCAAAGAAACTACAAAGTTAAGAGACAATGATCAAAGCAAAGAAATGAGAACTATACAAGTATGAAGATTCATAGTCAAAAGAAGTATGAGCATGTTGAAAAAGACATAAAGACGCTAGAGATAAAGATGTTGATGAAAGCAAGGCGAAACCAACATATGATCACAACAACAAGAAAAAAGAACAAAAAAGCGATGAACTAAAGACGTCTCAAGCAAAGAAAGTCAAAGATCAAGATGTCAGACGACCTAAGTATTGAAATGACCAACCCATAGGGGGAGATTGTTGGGATTACATGTAATCATTATAAAGTGTCGGTCATTTAGTATATGTAATAAGTCGTAAACTATAAGGCTTGTATGTTAGTTACAGGGTCCGCTCATAAAGCAAGCCCATGAGCGGCCCATTAGTTATTATTAGGGTAACTCCCATGATACTATGTAGTACTATAAATACCACTTCTCTTGAAGAGAAGGGTGTTGGTTCTTGTTTATTCAAAGTTTATTTCTCTTTCACAAGTTCCTTCCATCTCTCTCTTTCTTACTTTCTCTCTCTAGAATTATCATATCTTACTAAGTAACAATGGTAGATTTGGGAAACAACACCTATAAATACCTCTCATGGCTCTCCATGAGGAGTGTGGGAAAATAGTGTAGCATTTCATTCATTCTTATCTAATAAAACACTTTTTCTTTAACCTTTCTCTCTCTAGAACTATGTATTATTTTGATCAACCTCGACCTCCCGAAGGTGTTTCTTGATGATAACAGAAAGCTAATTGCTCTTCCGTTATAACTTCACACTCATCATCATCATAAGGGTTATCATCATGATCATGTTTCCCACACTCGTATTTTGCTTGATACATCACACGTAATATAACATTAATTTTTAAGTTTGAACACTCGACATGTTGTCATAGAATGAGCATAAATATTGGAGTATAACTTCAAATGATTAATTGTTTTTAGCATTAGAAAATACACATTCTTAGCTTTCTACTCAAATTTGAAACATAGTTTTTGAACTCCAAATCAATATAGTTTATTCATAGATGTTGGAGAACACATAAGAAATAATTTTTGAAATTCAAACCCGCTTGATGCATCACATCTGATACAACACTAATCTGTAAGTTCAAACAATTAACATGATGGCATGACATGAGCAATTAAATAATTGTATAGAACTGATAACGCCCATTTTGTACATGTTTTTAGTCGAGTTATTTATATATTTTTGCATGTTATTTAGTTATATTTGTGAACATTTTGCACTTAAAAAGTATAAAAGATTAATTCAGGTACATGTATGACTAAAATGTGGAGAATAGTGAAAAGACGAAGAAAAAGACGTCAAAGAAAGATAATGTGCACAAAAGAAGATATCGCCCAAAGTCACGACCTTTGGAAGACCTTTAAAAGATGAAAGATTTAAGGAATAATTGTTTCCGAGCATAAAGAAGAGAAGGAAAAATGATTCGAAGGAAGAAAGAATCAAAACCGTGTAACGAACGAAACTTAAAAGAGAAAGAAAAGTGCTCGCAGGAGTTGCCACATGAGTACAGATTCCAACCGCAAAATCCTGCCATTTTTACTTATCCCAAAAGACTTTGAAATCCTGCCATTTTAAGAAGAGTACTATGTCACACCCCCAAAATGTCACAGCGGAAAGGTAGCCGGGGCGTGTCGTTCATAGCACAAAGACAAGAACATAAAGAACGACCTCTATATGAGCCGTTTAAAAAGATACATCATCTGACTAATTAAAAAAGGCAAAAGTTTCAAATACAAATGTTCTCAAGTCTCATAGTAACAAAAAAAGAGTTTTCGAAAAAACATAGTCAAATTAATGGCACGTTGCGAATTAAACATCAACCATTTTCAAGCATTGCGTCCATCCCGTCTTTAGAATTAAACTTGAAGAAGAACACACCTTTAGAATTCTTCATTGATTTAACTAAACCAAACTTACTCCAAGTATTCTTTACATAGTTCTCGACTATCGGGTATGCAACACATTTGCCCAAAAAGAATCCATAAACCGAATTAATGAATCTTTCATAAACAACATTAACCGATTCCCTTGAAACAGCAACATCCGCCCCGTTGCCAGCCGATGCTAGCAATGTACGAAAGTTTACACCTTGCTTACTCGTTTCACCCTTAGACAACTTAGCATGCGTACTTGTTTCCCTAGTATTTTCGTTCAAAACAGGTCCCTTGGGCTCATTTGATTCATTAGTTATTACAGGAGAAAAACCAAACCCCGATTATTAACCAAACCAGCCCTCTCTTCAATCCATATCTCACTCGAAGTATCCAACGTAGGGCTGAGCATAGAAGGTTCAAAACCGAACCGGACCAACAAAATCGACCAAACGTACAAAAACCGAGCCGACCCAAAAACCCTTCGGTTCGGTTTCAGTTTTTCAAGATATTCGGTTTCATTTCGGTTCGACCCCAAACCGACAAAAACACACCTAAACCGAACCGAACCGACGGACCCGATATAAAACCGAACCGACCATATTCGGTTCGGTTCCGGTTTTGGTTTTTCACGATTTTTGGTTTTCGATTTTGTCGGATTGGGTCGGGTCGGGTCGATTTTAGACCGATGCTCAGCGCAACGTATTCAACTCTTGATTAGTACCATAATTTTGTTCCAATCACATGTTAACATTATCCGAGTTACCAAAAGCCTCATTAGCACGATTGTTAACCATGCCTAGATCGTCCCCTATCGAATTTTCCTTCTCCTTAACTCCCTTTCCTCACCCTCTCCCTTTCGGACTCAAAAAAAAAATTCTCCATATTCAAAGAATACAAACCATACGTAAAATAGCCAACCGCAATACCAGAAAGCCCTACCCAATGAGTAAACAACCAACCAACAAACGGGTGCAAGAAGGAAAGAAAAAAAAAAGAAACCCAAACCAATCGAAATCAGTTAGGGTTAATCCAGAAACACAAATTCTCACACGCCAAAATGCAACCAAACACCAGTAATAATGATACGATCAGTACAACAATTAGAAACACTTAAAAACAATTTGAAAAAGAAACTCATTCTCTCCTTTGTTTCTCACCAAAAACCTGCCAAAATACATGCTCCAAGATAGATCCATCATTGGATTTTCAAGATTCAAGGTTCATATCAATACTAAAGCTCTTATCAAGCTTAATATGAATCAAGCTCTAGTTCCTTCATTCCATTGGTGATTTTCAAGCTACACAAGAAGGGTTTCTAGTAGAAGACATCAAGTGTTTTCCCAAGTGATCTTAAGTTAGTATTAAGAGGTTGAATGATTTGGAAGCTAGGGTTCCTAGTTCTTGTTCTAGTTCTTTGATCCTTGATTTCCTTTCTTATTGAAAGCCAAAAGTTGTAAGAAATCCAAACACACTCTTGCTCAACACCATTTACATGTTTCTTATTCTTAATCTATGCAATAAATGGTAATTATAACGTATTCATGATGTGCAAAACCTTTAAAACAAGTAGAAAGACTTATACGTTAACTTATGTAAGTAAACAAGTAAACTAGTGACTTATGCTATGAAAAATGACCAAAATAGAAAAGCCATGACCTTGGGAAACTAATTACTATTATAGAGGGTTTTACAAGGAAAACAGAGCAATTTGAATCACCCAAAACGAGTACACGAGTCAAAAGTTATGATCAAAAGAAGTTAACGAAACGGAAAATCTGAAAACTGTAAATTTTGCTTACTACATGAAATCCGAATTTTTTTGAGGCACTTATGGTCCGATTCATCAAAAACTTAAAACACGAAAGTCGTCCAGAATGATGTTTTACATCTCCAATATGAAAACTCGACCTGAAAACCCAAAACAAAGGCAGTTTTTCTGCTATAAATTGTAAAACAGTTTTTGATGTCAAAATTCGGTTTTTCACAAGATTCGTAATTAAAAACCATATTATTTTCAAAACTAAATAATTACTAGACATAATAAACTTTATAAAATAACAATTTTCATTCAAAATAAACTTTCCAAAGTTTATTCGACCTTCGGAATAGTAACTTTTGTAAAACAACAAGAACTTTTAAAAACCAATTGAGTTACTTACACTAGACCAATGACCATATAACTTTTATTAGACGTTTAAATTTTACCAAAACTCACTTGCGGATTATGACCAAACTTACTTTGCAAACCATGTCACCACTTAACTTATATATCACGTAATCAAACGAGCAAAACATATGATTTTCCATATCGAACACTACAAAACTAGGGAGCTTCATGCGAGGGGTTTCATTTGGGTAAAGGATCGACGAGTTGCTGGATTGATGATTTAAAGTGTCCTAGCTCCTCGAACGTTTACTAAATGACCTCTGAATTACGATGGCCCAAAAGGTAGTACGAGATATATAAACAATAAATGTTTCATAAACCATTTCTATAAGACGACATACACAAACTACCATATAAAGCATCATGATCAATATAAATGACATATATAGGCTCGTTTATGCTTTCCATAAACTAAGACACGATACCATATTATAGGTTGCTCGTAGAGATTTTCACGACTCAACCATTACTTGCACTACTCACTAAGCATCAATAACTCACGGTTAGTTTGTAGCCCCATTTTCCTTACTGTTTTATAAACCCTTGGGGGAGATACATGCTATGCTTTTGCAGACACAAGTGTTATAAAATTGTATATAGAATTTCATGTGTTTATTATTGACTAAGTACCTTTATTGCCAATTAAGTCCCTGTTTATCATGAACCATTAATTACTTAAGTGTAGGCACGAATATTGTGAATAGGCCTATGGGTTTGACGAATCCCGTTTGTTTTAGCCGGGTAGGTAACCAGACGCACTATATTTGAAGATGTGAGGTATTTGGCAAGATACCTATTGGGCAAATTGTTATCAATTATATTACATTTGTGTGTAGCCGGTTGGGCAACCAGATCCACAATAATTGATGTTGTGTTAAGGTATTGGTGTCATGAGCTTAGTGCAATAATAAACTGATTTTGACTTTATATGTTGTACAATAGTTGTTTAAAATATGAAATCTTGTGTGTCGTTGTTATTTAAATAAACTTTATGAACTCACCAACCTTTGTGTTGATTTTTTTAAGAATGTATCAGAGGTCCATACAGATCATGGCTGGCATGGAGGAGCACGGATATTCAAGAGGGCTATAAATTTTATTATCATTCGAAATCTTATTTATGTAAACCGTGAAACTACTAGGACCTTCAAGTAACACCCAGTTTGAATTCCGCTGCATATCTCGAAATTGGGGGTGTTACATGGACCCAGTGATGCATTGCACTTAACCTCCTAGCCACTCAAGTATCTCTTGAAAGATGCTTGTTTCAGTTCTGACGGAGAACCTCGCATAATCTATCGACCTCTCATTCCGAGATGTGTTGATATTGAAAAGGAGGCACTCTGCTCTATGCCTCCGACGACTTAAATTAGAATGCACTTAATCAAGTATAGATCCATGATATTCATCGAAAGATCTCTTATGATACACTTTCCATAATCTACACTTGTGTTCGCCAAAAAGGACACAAGTTATATAAGAGACTTTTATGAAATCTTCAGATCTTGCCACTTTCATCATGGTGGTTGTTACTTGATTCAAATGGTCTACAGTTGTGGACTGATACTTAGGTATACTTCAGCGGCTCACCTGCATTGTTGACGTACTTCGGTACATTTGTGTAAGCCTTCTTGAGGGTATCCAATTCAGGAACAACCTTTGTAAGTATTAGAGAGAGTCTTCACACTATGTTGTTGATTATCTCAAAGTCTGAGCTTGTAACTGCTGGAAATCCTGCTAAGGAGATTCATCACATGAATCAAGTCCTGAAAATGTGGGTCAGTACTTAGATTTTATCCAAATTACTGATAACTATCCTTAATGGGATTTGGACGGCTGATGTGCCCGACCAAGGTGAATGAAATCAAGACATTCACTAATAAAACAATCATGAGGGAACAATTCTTTAATAAAAGTTCGCTGTGATCGATTGGAGATAATTACTAACCTTTTCTATGCAGCTAATGGCAAATGTACCTTGGAGGGAGACCGTTACCACCATTATGATCACCATCTGCCTCTTATTTCCACATGCTCATACCAACATCACAATGAAATATAAAGATCAACAAATGTCAAAGAAAGTTCTCACCAAAGATCAAAGTAAAGTAAAGTTCAGAATGATTATGCGTCAAAGTCAAAGAAACTAGAAAGTTAAGAGACAAAGATCAAAGCAAAGAAATGAGAACTATACAAGTATGAAGATTCAAAGTCAAAAGAAGTATGAGCATGTTGAAAATGACATAAAGAAACCAGAGATAAAGATGTTGATGAAAGCAACGTGAAACCAACGTATGATCACAACAACAAGAACAACGAACAATGAAGCAATGAACTAAAGACGTCTCAAGCAAAGAAAGTCAAAGATCAAGATAAAGACGTCAAACAACCTAAGTATTGAAATGACCAAACCTTAGGGGGAGATTTTTGGGATTACGTGTAATCATTATAAAGTGTCGGTCAATTAGTATATGTAATAAGTCGTAAACTATAAGGCTTGTATGTTAGTTACAAGGTCCGCTCATGATACTACGTAGTACTATAAATACCACTTCTCTTGAAGAGAAGGGTGTAAGTTCTTGTTTATTCAAAGTTTATTTTTCTTTCACAAGTTCATTCCATCTCTCTCTAGAATTATCATATCTTACTAAGTAACAATGGTAGATTAGGGATACAACACCTATAAATACCTCTCATGGCTCTCCATGAGGAGTGTGAGAAAATAGTGTAGCATTTCATTCATTCTTATCTAATAAAACACTTTTTCTTTCACCTTTCTCTCTCTAGAACTATGTATTATTTTGATCAACCTCGACCTCCCGAAGGTGTTTCTTGATGATAACAGAAAGCTTATTGCTCTTCCGTTAAAACTTCACACTCATCATCATCATAATGGTTATCATCATAATCATGTTTCCAACACACGTATTTTGCTTGATACATCACACGTAATATAACATTAATTTTTAAGTTTGAACACTCGACATGTTGTCATAGAATGAGCATAAATATTGGTGTATAACTTTAAATGATTAATTTATTCATAATCATGTTTCCAACGCAGTTTTTGAACTCCAAATCAATATAGTTTATTCATAGATGTTGGAGAACACATAAGAAATATTTTTTGAAATTCAAACCCGCTTGATGCATCACATCTGATACAACACTAATCTGTAAGTTCAAACAATTAACATGATGGCATGACATGAGCAATTAAATAATTGTATAGAACTGATAACGCCCATTTTGTACATGTTTTTAGTCGAGTTATTTATATATTTTTGCATGTTATTTAGTTATATTTGGGAACATTTTGCACTTAAAAAGTGTAAAAGATTAATTTAGGTACATGTATGACTAAAATGTGGAGAATAGTGAAAAGACAAAGAAAAAGATGTCAAAGAAAGATAATGTGCACAAAAGAAGATATCGCCCAAAGTCACGACCTTTGGAAGACCTTTAAAAGATTAAAGATATAAGGAATAATTGTTTTCGAGCATAAAGAAGAGAAGGAAAAATGATTCGAAGGAAGAAAGAATCAAAACCGTGTTACGAACGAAGCTTAAAAGAGAAAGAAAAGTATGTGCAGGAATTGCCACACGAGTACAGATTCCAACCGCAAAATCATATAGCAACCGCGAAATCATGTGGTCAACCGCAGGTTTGAGATCCCAATTGTGCGGTCGGATGCATCTGGTGCTGAATTGTTGCATTTAATGGAGTTTTAACTATCTTTATTACCCAAGTCCGATCATTTTACACCCTTAGAGGATGTTTTTTTTTATCAATCATGGGGTGTTAAGAAAACTTAAATACATGGGGGACTGAGGACTAACAACACAGAAGACATTCTTGAACACACTTGATCATCCATACAACATAGGACTTGATCATACCATTTTTACTTATCCCAAAAGACCTTGAAATCCTGCCATTTTAAGAAGAGTACTATGTCACACCCCCAGAATGTCACAGCGGAAAGGTAGCCCGTGTCGTTCATAGCACAAAGACAAGAATATAAAGAACGACCTTTATATGAGCCGTTTAAAAAGGTACATCATCTGACTAATTAAAAAAGGCAAAAGTTTCAAATACAAATGTTCTCAAGTCTCGTAGTAACATAAAAAGAGTTTTCGAAAAAACATAGTCAAATTAATGGCACGTTGCGAATTAACCACAGACCATTTTCAAGCATTGCGTCCATCCCGTCTTTAGAATTAAACTTGAAGATGAACACACCTTTAGAATTCATCAATGATTTAACTAAACCAAACTTACTCCAAGTATTCTTTACATAGTTCTCGACTACCGGGTACGCCACACATTTGCCCAAAAAGAAGCCATAAACCGAATTGATGAATCTTTCATGAACGACATTAACCGATTCCCTTGAAACAACAACATCCGCCCCATTGTCAGCCCATGCTAGCAATGTACGAAATTTTGCACCTTTCTTACTCGTTTCACCCTTAGACAACTTAGCATACGTACGTGTTTCCCTAGTATTTTCGATCAAAATAGGTCCCTTGGGCTCATTTGATGCATTAGTTATTACAGGAGAAAAACCAAACCCGGATTATTAACCAAACCAGCCCTCTCTTCAATCCATATCTCACTCGAAGTATCCAACGTAGAGCGGAGCATAGAAGGTTCAAAACCGAACCGGACCAACAAAACCGACCAAACGGACAAAAACCGAGCCGGCCCGAAAACCCTTCGGTTCGGTTCGACCCCAAACCGACAAAAACACACCTAAACCGAACCGAACAGACGAACCCGATATAAAACAGAACCGACCATATTCGGTTCTGTTCCAGTTTTGGTTTTTCACGATTTTTGGTTTTCGATTTTGTCGGATTGGGTCAGGTCGGGTCGATTTTAGATCGATGCTCAGCCCAACGTATTCAACTCTTGATTAGTGCCATAATTTTGTTCCAATCACATGTTAACATTATCCGAGTTACCAACAGCCTCATTAGCACGATTGTTAACCATGCCTGGATCGTCCCCTATCGAATTTTCCTTCTCCTTATCCCCATTTCCTCTCCCTCTCCCTTTTTGACTAAAAAAACCTTTCTCCATATACAAAGAATAAAAACCATACGTAAAAAAGCCAACCGCAATAACAGAAAGCCATACCTAACGAGTAAACAACCAACCAACAAACGGGTGCAAGAAGGGGGAAAAAAAAAAAAAAAAAAAAAAAAAAAAAAAAAAAAAAAAAAAAAAAAAAAACAAACCAATCGAAATCAGTTAGGGTTAATCCAGAAACACAAATTCTCACATGCCAAAATGCAACCAAACACTAATAATAATGATACGATCAGTGCAGCAATTAGAAACACTTAAAAACTATTTGAAAAAAAAACCCTAAAAAACGATATAAACCCTAATATTAATGAAAAGCAAAATAGCGAATAGGAAAAGATAGATCATAGAACACGAATGTATATCATAATCCAAACATAGAACGATGCATGTTTAAGGTTAAATGATTAGGTTTTAGTCGATCAGAGGTTTAGGGTTTAGATATTCGCCCAGAGCGCCGGTTAGGGAGATTTTTTTTATTTTTTTTTATTTATTATTTTTTTATTTATTTATTTTTTTTTTTTTTGTCATTTCTCAAGACCAAGTACTTTTTCTTCCTACTTACGTAGTATATAATCATGGAAAAGAAGAAAGTTTGATGTCATCAGAGATTTGATGGCATTGGCTGAATTAATCCTAAACTCCAAGAATGGCTTGCACAAACGAGTTAAAGATCTTTACTAATGGGGCAGCCACAGGTACGCAGCCAAAGAGGTTTAATCGGCTTGATATATACACCTCACAACACAATAATAAAAGAAATTGAACAAAAGGCTAGGATATAAATATCAACATAGAAACCAATTTTATGGTCTTATCACTTCTTGTGGATGCCATACAATTTTCTCCCTAAATGAGAGCTCTCGGTATGTGTGCTACAACAGTGGATTCGGACCTCGATTTTTGCCGATTAAAGTTTGGGCAGCAGGATTATCAGATTTGTTGCTGTAAATTATTGGGGTCGACTTTGCCTTTTTTTTTTTTTTTTTTTACTTGAATACGTATGCAGCTGTTACCCAGGCTGAAAGTTAACCAGTTGCAAGCAATTAGCTCTGAAGATTAGAAAACTTGAATACCATTGCAATTATTTATTGTTAGTCGGCTTTTTGTATTTGTGTTGACAGATAGTTTGTAGCAAACATTTAGCTGGACCATAAGTTAGAAGCTATCATGTATATCAAATCAATATATGATTTTGATAGCATATCTTAGTTCAACTATTATATTGTTTGTTTTCTAAATATCTTTTAGGATATCTGATAAGACATATAACCATATGCGGCAATTGGGATTCCTTAAAAAAAAACGTATGAGAAAACTTTTCGAGAAAAACCACTTGGTACCAAATTTAACCCTTTTGAAATGTCAACCCTTTAACCACATTTAGATATCTAACCCTTTAACAACATGACATATGCATGCAATATTCAATTTAACTTATCACGACTATATAAACACTTCCTTGTGACTGCAAAAGCATATCATCAACACTTCAGTATAAGCATATATAACAACACACTAACAGATTAAAAAAAAAAAAACACATTAGAATGCCTGAGATTGAAGGTTCTCCAGGAAGCTCCATGCATGGAGTCACGGGCCGAGAACCTGTGCTCGCCTTCTCGGTCCAGTCTCCGATGGTGCAAACCGACCACAACGCAAAATTCGACTTACCTGTGGACTCCGAACATAAGGCAACAGTTTTTAAACTGTTTTCATTTGGAAACCCTCACATGAGAACATTTCATCTCTCATGGATATCTTTCTTTACCACATTTATCTCCACATTCGCTGCAGCTCCACTTGTCCCCATCATACGGGATAACCTCGATCTAACCAAAGCCGACATAGGGAACGCTGGTGTGGCCTCGGTTTCTGGTAGTATTTTCTCCAGGCTGGTGATGGGTGCAGTTTGTGACATGTTGGGACCACGCTACGGCTGTGCTTTCTTGATCATGCTTGCGGCACCAACTGTCTTCTGCATGTCATTTGTTAGTGATGCTACTGGTTACATAATAGTTAGATTCATGATTGGGTTCTCTTTGGCTACGTTTGTGTCGTGCCAGTACTGGATGAGTACAATGTTTAACAGCAAAATTATTGGGCTGGTAAATGGGACGGCAGCTGGATGGGGGAACATGGGTGGTGGTGCCACGCAACTCCTGATGCCCGTGTTGTTTGAGATAATTCAGAAAGCGGGTGCATCACCATTCGTAGCGTGGAGGATTGCATTTTTCATACCGGGGTGGCTTAATGTGATCATGGGGATATTGGTGTTAACTCTAGGTCAAGATTTACCTGATGGTAACCTTGGTGCCCTTCAGAAGAAGGGTGATGTTGCAAAAGATAAATTCGGCAAGGTACTTCAATATTTTGAATGACATACATATTTATCAAGAGTTTATACTTCGTATTTCACTTTTTTTTTTTTTTTTTTTTTTTTTTTTTTTTTTTTTTTTTTTTTTTTTTTTTTTTTTTGTGGCTAATTTATTATTCGGTTTTAAGGTACTATGGTATGCCGTGACAAACTATCGGACATGGATCTTCGTACTTCTTTATGGTTATTCAATGGGTGTCGAGTTAACAATCGATAACGTCATTGCCGAATACTTCTATGATAGGTATATACTGTATTCTTATATTGTTAATAATACTTATTATCTACTTTTACACTATATAACTCGAACTAATTAAAAAAGAAAAACGTAAATGGTTAGCTAGTCGTAAGGCCATCACGAATGTGTTTCTATTTATCTAACAAATACTGGATATATTTCTTTGTTAGTATCTTTGCGTTGAGCACTTGACTCATTCCATGTAAAATACCAATCAAGTTTGTCAAAGATAAAAATCATTTAATACGTTTCTTTATAACGTTCTGAGTAACTTGCAATCATTTTTAGGCTATAACAACAACTTAAGTTATTCCGGTCTAACAGAAAATAATGTATTACAAATCTTGTACTTCAATAGTAGTATTTTTATTTTTATTTTATTTTATTTTATTTATTTATTTATTATTATTATTATTATTTTCTGAGTGGCTCGATAGTAGTAACTCTAAGAGATAAAATTGTTCTTTAGACTGATTCATTTTTATTGTGTATAATTACAGATTCGAACTAAAGCTTCACCTTGCCGGGATTGTTGCGGCCTGCTTCGGGATGGCAAACCTTCTTGCTCGGCCATTCGGAGGGTTCACATCCGATTACATGGCGAAACGATTTGGAATGCGAGGTCGATTATGGAACCTATGGCTTCTCCAAACTGCAGGAGGTGTTTGTTGCGTCTTCCTTGGCCTAGTGAACTCGCTACCTTTAGCCATTACCTTTATGATGCTCTTCTCAATCGGAGCACAAGCCGCATGTGGTGCCACATTCGGTATCATTCCCTTCATTTCCCGAAGATCACTTGGTATCATATCGGGAATGACTGGGGCAGGTGGGAATTTTGGTTCAGGACTAACCCAATTGATATTTTTTGCGAATGCATCCCTTTCAACCCCTGATGGGTTGACGTATATGGGTATCATGATCATTTGTGCTACACTTCCGGTTGCTTTGGTTCACTTTCCGCAATGGGGAAGCATGTTTTTCCCACCAAGTACACACATCGTCAAAGGTACCGAAGAGCATTATTATGTTTCAGAATGGACCGAGGAAGAGAGGAAGAAAGGGATGCATCAAGCAAGTATCAAGTTCGCTGAGAATAGCCGGACAGAGCGTGGAGGGAAGGTGGCGTCGGCTCCTACACCACCTGAAAACACCCCCAACCATGTTTGATTTTCAACAGTTTTAAGATGCTATTAATAAAAACAATATAGCATGGTCAATATATGGAATAGCTTTTAGTTGCATCATTGTACTATAAAAATCGATATACTTGTTGTGTATTCGAATCTCAATGGTGATATAAATATCGTCTAAATTTATTAATTAATGAATCAAAGATATCATTCAAAAAAATAGATTGCTGATACCGCGCGATTAAAACTGTAACTAATATGAATTAAAAAAACAACGAACAAAATCTAACTATAAAGAGTTTCAACTCATCAACACATGTGATCCACCTTAATATTTTAGGAACTCGATGTCATCATTCTTTTCTTACTTGCAATTCAGTTGACCAATAATACATGTATCTTGATTAGGAGTATCTCTATATAAACGGAGAAAGAATTAGAGCTACAGTTGATCGGGACAGATAGAATCGAGTATACTTTCACTACCACACAGTGTATGTTTTTACACGTTTTACTGATGATATCTCCACATATAAAAGTGTACAATTGTAAAATCCACGTTTGGATTTTGTGTGTAGATATTGTGTCTCACAAAAGTTATCAGTTTTATAACTGTGGATATATTACTTGTCTCTTCACACTAAAAAGCGTGGATAAAAACTCCAGTTACATGTTTTAAAATGTGGACAAGCCGGAAGAAGTTCATACGGGTGAGTGTGGACAATCATAGAAACAACACGCTTTCAAAATTGGACAATCATAAAAACTCCACGCTTTCAAATGTGGAAAATTATATACTACCTCTGTCACAAAATAAATGTCCAGTTTGACTCTTTGAAGTCAAACTGGTTCAACTGTGACCTTATCTATTTTTGCGGTTGTTATATAATACTTGATGCAAAATATATGAATATATTAGTTTTTAAATATAATTTTCATTGGTATAATTTTTCATCAAGTATTATATAACACAAAAAATATATTTTTTAGCATTTAATTTATAAATGCAAAGTAATGGTCATTTGTAATATTGAAACTTGTGTGTTGTATGGTTAAGTTAGTCTAACAAAGTGGGCTTTTGATAGATAATATGTAAGATTTAATATATAAGTCTAATCCAACACAAAAGCCCACTCCAAGCCTATCAAAGCCCTTCAGGGCGTTTCATTTGTAAGAAAAGTACCACACTCTCATCTCATTTTCCAGTGGCATAATTGTGTGTGTCTCAAAGTGTGCCTCATTGTATTGTAAAGGTGAGAGTGTGTGTTCTCTAAGTTCTTTGTATGTTTCTTTCTTTTGAAGCTAATATACATTCGACCATATTTCCATAAGATCCACACTCTTCCTTAACTTGTTCTTGTTTTGAGTACCATTCGATCTATAGTTAGTTTGTGTGATAAATTAGTGATCTTTGTTCATTATAATATTTAAGGTTAAAGTTGAACCAATTTGACACAAAAAAGTCAAACTTGACACTTATTTTGAGACGGAGGGAGTATATAAAAAATCCACGCTTTTTGGTTTTGACAAACAAAAAGACTCCACACTTACAAGTGTGAAAATCAACAGTTAGTCATTTTCAAAATTTACATATATTACCCTTCAGCTTTTCAGGTTTTACATTATCATCTAGTAGTTTGCTGCAAACTAGAAATCATTAATCGTAGTACATAATTCAAAAACTACACTCTTTTAGGACTATATAATATCATACTTTACTTGATAGTTACTGTAGTAGTTACTAATAGTTAAAAAGGACGAATAAAAACCCTAAACCTCTGGTGACTATGGCGATTCCCTTCTCCCTTTCAATTCTAATCGACTCTCCTGCTTCTACATGATTTTAAGGCCTTATAACACTCATACTATTGTGGATTAATCGCTGGATTACTTCCCCTTAGTAGGTTTATTATTTGGTTGTTGATCGTGTAGTGTTAGGGTTTCGTTTTTTTACTTTAGGGTTTCGCTTGTAGTTTAATCGCTGGTCATTAATTCTTCAAAGCATTAATTTTTAATAATTATGTAGGTCGGTTTAAGGTTGTTGATGCGACTAAACCCTTTTTAGGGTTTAGTTTTTATTCTCCTTAATCGTTGTTAGTTGTTGCTGCTGTTCTTGTCTTCTACGATTATTAGTAAGTTTTTAGGGTTTCGTTTGTTCTTAGTTTTAGGGTTTCGTTTAATTGTTTCTTATTGCTTGTAACGATTCAAAGTGGTAATTCTGGTGTTCCGATGGTGTCGACTAATAAGGATAAGAATATCACAATCAATGTGCCATAAAGTTCTACTCCGGTTTGTAGTGAGTCTAGTGGTCAAGCTAAGATGGTTAGTGATGGTAATGTAGGTGACCAGTTGGAATCATCTTCTGTGGTGAGCTCCAAACCGGTTAGTCAAGATGTTCCTGTGGTGATCTCAATACTGGTTGCAAGTGGTTCTAGTGGTCCAACAAAGGTTAGTCAAGATGTTCCAGTCTCTACGTCTTTTGCATCTATGTTAAAGGGTAATACAGCAAATAAGATTTTTAAGATTACGGACACGAGGAATGATGATTGTGTGGCCGGTGCTAATGTTACCATTCCTTTTGGAAGTTATTGATGAGGTAAGTAATAGATTTGCTAATACGCTTTATGGTTATTTCATTGGAAAGCGACTTGCCTTTCCGATTGTTGAAAATTATGTTCGTAACACTTGGGCGAAATTTGGTTTGCAAAGGGTAATGCTTAATAATGGATTTTTTCTATTTTAATTTGCATCTAAAGAAGGTATGGAAAGGGTGTTGGAAGAAGGTCCGTGGTTGATCCGATTAGTTCCTATATTTTTAAATATTTGGATGCCTAACTGCAAATTAACTAAGGGTGAAATAACCTCGGCTCCTGTGTGGGTTAAGATCCACAATGTCCTGTCGGCTCCTGTGTGGCTTAAGTTGCCTATTCTGAAGTTGGTCTTAGTCTTATTATGACGCAACTTGGCTGTCCCATCATGCTTGATTCATATACTAGTCTGATGTGTCTCAAATCTTGGGGTCGTAACTCTTATACTCGTGCCCTTGTGGAAGTTTCATCTAAGGAAGCTTTGCTTGACTCACTCGTTGTGGCGATTCCATATCCTAATGGGCCTGGTCATTCAATGGAAACTCTTGATATTGAATATGAATGGAGACCACCAAGGTGTGAAACAGGTAAAAAAAATTTTACCACAATGATATAGGGTGTTTTAAAAGAGTGAGAACGGTTGAGAAACCGGTGGGTGATGATGATCGGTTTATTGAAGTTAATTCGAAGAAAGGAAAGGGTAAACAACAGGTTAAAAATCAGCTAGGTGATGGTGTGAGATTGCAAAAGCCAAAGGTTAAGTATCAGTTAAATAGGTTACTAAGACGAATACTGGTGGAGCTTCGTCTTCTAAGCCTCAAGTTCAACCATATGCAGGCATGCATGCCTCTACTTCTCAGCCAAGAATTGATTTGGAATTGCGTGATAAAGATCATACTTGTGGTACACCTCCTTTACATGATTTCCAAGGTAAGCACAATAACAAAGTGGATGATATTAACCTTTTTGAGTTGAAAAATAATTTTGATGTGCTTAAGGAGCAAGATTTTGTTTTGGAACCGGTGATTGATCCTACATGTGCTTTTGGTACCAATGGGGGGAATTCAAATTTGGCTAGTAATGGGGAAAATTCTAGTGGTTCTTTGTTCTGGATTGTTGAAACTAGTAGAACGAGTACTACTCCTATTGTTGAGAAAATTGGGAAGCTTAAAAAGCTAATTATTGATGGAAAAGTTACTCTTGTGGATGATGATGATGGTAAACCCCTAAAAAAAGTTGATTATCCGGGCGATCCTACATCTGATTCCGATATTAATATTGCTGACGGTAATGTTTTTAGTTCTGATAATATTCCTAGTTCTTCTAATACCCCTTGTCATTCTGATATTAATAGCACACCTAATCTGGGAAAAGAAGGAAAAAGGGTGGGTAATTCTTTTCTAAGGATGGCTATGGTCGTCTCTAACAGTGAGGATGATGATGATGAGGTGTTGGATTATCCCAACGTGACTAATTATTCTGGTGGTGGAGGGAACCCGAAGAGTCTTTTGGAGCAATGGAGAGAGGATACATACGACCACAATACTTATGACAATAGTTACTTTGATGATTGTGGTCTCTCTACAGCCGAACTAAAGGCTGCGGGCATCCCTTACATCAGACTTGGATAGGTTTTTCTTCTTTTGTTTTGCATAGATTTTGATGTGTCTTTTTTTGGGTAAAAGGTCAAAAGACCCAGTGAATATATTACTCCAAAAAAAGTTTAAGTACAAAGGATATGGGTAAATTCCCATATCTCAGCCCGTTACATAGGCGGAAAAACTTACATAACAAGACACTTCCGATTCTCTAAACAATAAAATAAACCACCACTCATAAGATAACATTTGAAGCCTACGAAAACAAAATTACTTCCTACCATGACCTTGGAGCTTGATATCATATATGTCATAAAAAGCTTCCAATTGCCCTGGAAGATCATAGATCTGATCCGCATAGTCATCGTAATCATCTTCAAGCTCATACCCACTGATGAACTCAAATAATTACATTTTATTACCATCATTTATCCTATTTATTTGACTTGTTTTATTATATTATCTGTGAGAATTGATACGTTAATGTTTACTTTTGTAATTCTCAGGTAAAAACAAGTATTATGTGAAACTTGGCGATTCTGGACTAATTATGGAGCAAAACAAGCAAGAAGTTAAGAGTCTACTGAAATGTACAAGATCAAGATCATTCTGCTACAGATACGCCGCATCTTACTTATTATATACGGCGCATCACTATCAAGATTTCACAAGCTACGATCCAAGACAGCAAGGACATGCGCCGCATCTAGAAATGGAGTTACGCCGCATCTTCTGGCAGTGTACGAATATTCCTGAATATATTAATCTTGGACCCCACGCGAAGTTAAGTCAATGCGCCGCATCTACTTATCCTATGCGCCGCATCTAGCCCTCAGACAGAAACTATAAATACCCCAAGACCAGACGAAATTCGGGGTTGGACAGTTTTAGAAGACCGAAGACCACAGAAACCCTAGGCCGAATTCAGTCGAAGTAGCAGCACAAGACACACCTTGAACGAAGATACAAGAGCTGTAAGAAGGTCCTGCATGTATTCAATTCATTAAGTAGTTTTGTTTTATTGTATTAGTACACTTTAATTGGTCAGGATTGATGGGCTTGTGTTATGTTATCATTCACTTCAACTCCCCTTAAAATTGCTTTCCCATTAATTAAAGTTTATATGTTGATGTCTTTGGTGACTTTTATTAGTGCATTGATAACCTCTGTGTCTAGCTGAGCATTGCTTGGGTCGCCATGCCCCTTCCTCGCCTATTTATTAGATCGCCTATGCATTCTATCGTCTGTAGAAAAGTAGGAAGAAAGATAAATAGGATAGTCATAAGTAATCATTAAGGGTTTACTCGCCGGTGCGTTGCATCGAACTATACACTTCATATAAAACTAGCAATAAAACAAGTGACAAGCTACTTAACTATCAGGACAGGTCTTCTTATTGTCTCAAGTATTTATCTGTGTACGTGTGTGCTACTCGCTGATTCGTGCTTATTAGTTTAGTTTATATTTAATCACAACCAAACCGTGCCAGTCTCTCAGGCTGAAACCCCCTTGCGTTAGATTAGGTTGTATAGCTAACTTAAGATATTAAAATACTGATTAGAATAACTAGATAATACGTTCCACTCTTAGTGATCGACACTCTACTTACCATTATATTCATACTGACCGGGTACACTGCTCGTTAAAGTGTGTGTTATTGATAAGTCGGCTAAATATAAATTTAAAACTTGAATACTGCTAAAACCACAACGACATATCGTGGATAAAATTAGAGCAATACCACGCACACACCAAGTTTTTGGCGCCGTTGCCGAGGAGTGAATTGTTATTATCTGTTAATTTGATTAGTATTTTAATTAGGTTTTTCTTTTTAATTTTTATTCTAACCGCTAACCGTGTTGTGTATTAGGTTAATTGCATTCATTGTATTATTTGCATATTTTCTGTTTTTGTGTGTTTTTATTTTTGTTTATTTTCGTTTGTTTTTATTTTTGTTTTTATTTTTAGTATTCTCTGTATTCTGCTATCGTTGTACTGAGCTAATATAAACGATACGGCGCATCTATTTTCTTAGATACGGCGTATTGCGTTTAATTTTTATAAAATACAACGCGTTTAATAAATTCGATACGACGCATCTTTCCCCAAGATACGGCGTATCTGTTTTTAATAAAAAAATTTCTAAACGATAACGCTATACGACGCATCTGCTTTAGCAGATACGGCGTATCTATTATTTTAATTAAAAACAGTTTTCGAATTATTAAACAGATACGACGCATCGATTTTTATCGATACGGCGCATCTTCTGAATCAAAAAAAATCTGGTATTTTGAAACATAACGAAAATACGGCGCATTAACTTTTGTTAATACGACGCATTTAATTTTAAATAAATATCGATTTTTGATAATTAAAATTGATACGGCGCATTCTAGATTCTAAGCGGCGTATCTATTTTCTGAATAAAAGTCTGATTAAATTTTAACGATTATAAGATACGGCGTATCCAACTTTTTGGATACGGCGCATCGTCTGCAGATATCAGTAACTTTAATTTTTCGTATTCCGTTTTCGTTGTTGATTTTCTGATATATTACTTTCTTGAACATACCCTACTGATGCTTTTGTGATAGTTTCAGGAAGTGCATGACCAGGAGTTCTACGAAGAACTTGATTACACCTTTCGAAGATCCTGAACGAGCCTTTCATTCGCTTAAAAGGCTTTTCAACACAAAAAGCTTTGATATCTCAAGTTCATTCGAGCTTGATTTTTTTTCTGATGAGAAAAAGGAAGTAGAAACAGAAACAATGGCGGAAAACACAACTACGGAGGAATACATGAACAGTACCCATGCTGATTACAGTTCAGGAGTTGCCAGACCAAAGTTTGATGATAAGTCAAAGTTTGAGTTGAAGGGTCAGTTTCTCAAGGAGCTAAGAGAAAATGCTTTCAGTGGATCGGAACATGAAGATGCTAATGAACATGTTGAAAAGGTCCTCGAGATTGTAGATTTGTTTACTACAGAAGGAGTCACTGACGATCAACTTATGCTAAGAATCCTTCCAATTTCGCTTAAAGGAGCTGCTGGTAAGTGGCTAAGGAATGAACCTGCTAGTTCAATCACAACGTGGGAAGATTTGAAGAGCAAATTCCTGAAAAGATATTGTCCACCTGCTAAAACTGCTAAAAAGATGGAGGCTATCAACAGTTTCAAGCAAGAGCCTGATGAAACTCTTTATCAAGCTTGGGAACGATTTAAAGACTTACTGGTGAAATGTCCTCAACACTATCTAACACCAATGCAGGAGATAATATTGTTTTATCAAGGATTGGACGTGCCTACTAGACAAATTTTGGATGCTAAGGGAGCTGTGCCTCAAATGAGTGCAGCTAATGCTAGGAAAGCTATCCAAGAAGCTGCTGATCATTCTCAAAAATGGCACGATGGAACCTCTACTAGATCTAAGAGCAACACTAATTTTGACGGGTTTGCTGCTATTCAAGCTCAATTGGATAAAATTAGTAGAGAGATGAAGAAGCGTGATGAAAAAGTGTATGCTACCCAAGTTGGATGTGAAAAATGCGAAGGACCTCACTACACTAAAGATTGCCCAAATAAGAATGAAAGTGAGACGTTTGAAGAAGCATACTACACACAATTTGGACAACCATTCCGACCTTCAGGAAGATTTAGGGAAGCTACTCCGGGATTCTATCAAAAGAACAACTTCAATCCCGCTTATCAAGAAAGGAGGCAGACTTTAGATGACACTCTAAAGCAAATTATGGCCGATGCTGCTAAGAGACATGAAGAGAACACTGCTATGATCAAGGAAATCCGAGCTTCAACGGACACTATTACAAGAAATCAAGGAGCTTCGATCAAAGCATTGGAACAACAAATTGGTCAAATGAGCAAAGTTCTTCAAGAAAGGGGATACGGAAGTTTACCTAGCTCAACTGAAACCAACCCAAGAGATCATGTCAAGGCCATAAGCACCACTGAAGAAGTCACTCCTAACATTCCTTTTCCTAGAAGACTGATGAATGGTAATGATGGTGCAAGACCCGAATTTTTCTTTAATTCTTCAATCAGTTTAAGGAGACTACTCAAAGAGAAGACAAAGATTGAAGAGGAGATCAAGGCTACCATGAAAGAAGAGAGCTCTGCAACCGACTTACATGCCTTGCCTCATAAAGAAAAGGACCCAGGAAGTTTTACTTTACCTTGTTCAATTAATGATATATCTTTCAATAATGTGTTAGCTGACTTAGGAGCTAGTGTTAGTGTAATGCCCCTTAATACATTCACTACCCTAGGACTAGGAAAATTAGCACCAACTAAGTTGCTTATTGAATTGGCTGATAAAACGGTAAAACGACCTGAAGGGATTGCTTATAATGTGCTAGTTAAGATTGAGAAGTTTGTTTTCCCTATAGACTTTGTTATATTAGATATGCCCGAGGATGTTAAGATTCCTTTAATCCTTGGAAGACCTTTCTTGTCTACCGCCCATGCTAAGATTGATGTGTTTAAAAGAAAAATCTCATTAATGGTAGGGAATAATAAACTAGTCTATAAGTCCCAAGATCCTGTTAAAAGCATAATTAGAGGCGTCTATGTGCTAGGATTAAGAGAACGTATGGACCTCGATCTTGAAGCTAGGCTTATGGGAGAAACATTGATTCAAAACAACTCAACTAATCCTAATCATGAGAACTTCGAGGAATTTATTGACCTTAATGTACCTACAGAACTTAGGCGCGATATTGTTAATGATTCTGATGATGAGTGGTATGATTGCGTAGTAATTAACAAACGTAGGAGGATAGTTGAGGATACAAATTTGAATAATGATGTGTTTATTGAACTACCACCCACCCTTGCATATTTAAGCCTCTATAATAATAAGAATTTCCCGTCTATTATTTTGTCATCTCTGCCCGAAAGGGACAGAACTTTGTTTATACAGATATTAAAGAAGAATGGCGTGGAAATTAAGGACAAACAAGGAGTGTTCAATATTACTGAATTGGCGATGAGGGAGCGCGATGCTTCCGACTCCTTCAATGATCGATATTAAAGAGCTGAACGTGAGTCTAACTTGAAGACTCTGGAATAAAGACAAGTGCTGACCGGGAGACAACCCGGAAAATTTTTACTATTCTGTTCTGTGTCGAGTCAGTCAGGCCCGCAGCAGATACGGCGCATCTCAATCCCAAGATGCGACGCATCTCCTGCACTGGTCATATCTTACTTTATTTTTCTGCATTTTTATTTTTGACTTTAAAACTTTTTATCAGTTTATTTTAATGCGGCGCATCCCTGGTTAAGGATGCGACGCATCTTCTATGCTGATTCGTATTTATTCCAGGCTCGATACGGCGTATCTTCTTCCATAAGATACGGCGTATCGACTGACCTGATGATTTTCAGTTTTAATTTTTAAGTTTTATTTTTACTAACTACTAATGTATTATGCAAGTTTGAACCTTTCTTAACTCAGGTGTGTTTAAGTCTTGATGGTATTATAGATTCCTGCATTTCCTGTGGATACATCAATTATGAAGCTTAAACGTTCTCATCCACAAGAAAGATGATTTTTGCTCTTATACTAATGGAGGATCATACCGAGCAAATCTCAGGGGAGTTTTTCTGTTCTAATTCTTTTATTTTCCAGTTTTTAACCTTTGATACAAACAACGAGGACGTTGTTTAACTTAAGTGGGGGGATTGGAGAATTAGAACACTTACTTGTCCTAAACTTTTTTAAAAATTTTGCTTAAAATGCGCTTAATATATCAAAATTAAATTTTTAGCATGTTTTTGTTTAAGATCTAAGTTGCATAGCTGCACACATAACATTATTTTCAAAAATTGTGATTTTTCAAAATTCACAAATCTATGAGTGTGCCGGTGACTTGTAAACTTTAGAACTTGGCTTGTATACTATTCGAGACCACCATAATAAGTATTATTTACATAATTGGAATGACTTGTCTAAATTGGTAAATTTCTAGGATTACACCCAAATAGCCTTTATATGTTATGTGATATTAACTAACTACACTGGTTAGTTAACCCCCGTATAAACCCTTTTGTTACTCTCACTTTTAGAGTAAGATACCCCTAGAAAAACACTCAGAGCCATTCCTTTCGTTTCATACACCTTTGTTATAATGTTTCGTTACACCCTTACACCTTAGCCTACCATGTAGATTAAAATCCGTGGTTGGTTAATTGCTTTAGGCAAAGTGTGTTTCCTTATATTACCTGTGTTCGTGTGCGTAATTCAATATCTTTGGTTAGGTCGGGAAATTGCACAATGCAATTGGAGTGAAAGTAAATATTGTATATCTTTGAGTTTGTTTTTCGTGTGTTTACCACTTTCACTATTACCGTTAATTCTGAAGTCATGAAAAGTATGGAAAAATTATCCAGAGTTATCATTATAGTGATGTGGTGAAAATTTACACATCTATGTTTATGTTTCAAGTTTAAAAAAAAAAAAAAAAAAAAAAAAAAAAAAAAAAAAAAAAAAAAAAAATCGAAAAAAATAGAAAATAAGAAGAAAAAGAAAAAGGAAAAGTTGGAAGTTTATTTTAACCAACTTATGTAAAGTTTTGTATTAAGTGGTCGATATCACCACTAGTTGTTGTATATTATATCTATGGATTGAATGGGAGTTGGACGTTATGGGAACGCCAATTAAGGTTATTCTTTGATTGAGATCTTGTTGAGTATAATTCGTGTCTACCTAAAGCGTGTGTTTCAAGTGTTAAAGCGTGAGTTATTCTATGATATGAGACTTATTCATAGGATGATTAGGATAGTGATTAACCACACTTAGGATTTTAATTTATCTGTTTTGTTTATTTTTCATTTTACACCAATTTGTATCCCAAATATTATCCATACCCTATATTATTCTTTATCCAAACCTTTGATTTATTGAGATTAGGGATTTGAGCAATCTTAAGTATCGTAGTCGTGGATTCGGCTATGAATTTATGATTTTGTCGCCCTTTTTGATATAATATTATTGGTGAAGATTACTTGGTCCTATCTTTAGCCTATTCGAGTTAAGGATTTGAGCAATTGCAAGTATCGTGTTCGTGGATTCGATCATGTATTTGTGATTTTGTTACCTTTTCTGGAATTTGAGATCGATAGAGATTAAGAAGAATGATTAACCCTTAACCTACAAACCCTTTTTACCGCTTTAGACTTGTTATTCCTTGGCTTTAGTGGGGGAGATGCGTATACTTGCCAAGCTTATGATAGAATATTCGTCACGACTGGATAGTTAAACGATTAGATTTGCATTTATCAAAATATTTTATTTTACTTCTAATTCGTTAAGTGTTTGGTAGTGTGATTATGACAAAAATGAATACATGCTTAAATATAAAAATAAATCCTAACATCTTTTAGGATACATTTTCATAAGATTAATTCTAAGGTTTACTTGGGGACAAGTAAACTTCAAGTGGGGGGATATTTGATGAACTCAAATAAGTACATTTTATTACCATCATTTATCCTATTTATTTGACTTGTTTTATTATATTATCTGTGAGAATTGATACGTTAATGTTTACTTTTGTAATTCTCAGGTAAAAACAAGTATTATGTGAAACTTGGCGATTCTGGACTAATTATGGAGCAAAACAAGCAAGAAGTTAAGAGTCTACTGAAATGTACAAGATCAAGATCATTCTGCTCCAGATACGCCGCATCTTACTTATTATATACGGCGCATCACTATCAAGATTTCACAAGCTACGATCCAAGACAGCAAGGACATGCGCCACATCTAGAAATGGAGTTACGCCGCATCTTCTGGCGGTGTACGAATATTCCTGAATATATTAATCTTGGACCCCACGCGAAGTTAAGTCAATGCGCCGCATCTACTTATCCTATGCGCCGCATCTAGCCCTCAGACAGAAACTATAAATACCCCAAGACCAGACAAAATTCGGGGTTGGACAGTTTTAGAAGACCGAAGACCACTGAAACCCTAGGCCGAATTCAGTCGAAGTAGCAGCACAAGACACACCTTGAACGAAGATACAAGAGCTGTAAGAAGGTCCTGCATGTATTTAATTCATTAAGTAGTTTTGTTTTATTGTATTAGTACACTTTAATTGGTCAGGATTGATGGGCTTGTGTTATGTTATCATTCACTTCAACTCCCCTTAAAATTGTTTTCCCATTAATTAAAGTTTATATGTTGATGTCTTTGGTGACTTTTATTAGTGCATTGATAACCTCTGTGTCTAGCTGAGCATTGCTTGGGTCGCCATGCCCCTTCCTCGCCTATTTATTAGATCGCCTATGCATTCTATCGTCTGTAGAAAAGTAGGAAGAAAGATAAATAGGATAGTCATAAGTAATCATTAAGGGTTTACTCGCCGATAAGATTAGAACCAACGAGAAAGGACTTAATCTCGGTGCGTTGCATCAAACTATACACTTCATATAAAACTAGCAATAAAACAAGTGACAAGCTACTTAACTATCAGGACAGGTCTTCTTATTGTCTCAAGTATTTTTCTGTGTACGTGTGTGCTACTCGCTGATTCGTGCTTATTAGTTTAGTTTATTATTTAATCATAACCAAACCGTGCCAGTCTCTCAGGCTGAAACCCCCTTGCGTTAGATTAGGTTGTATAGCTAACTTAAGATATTAAAATACTGATTAGGATAACTAAATAATACGTTCCACTCTTAGTGATCGACACTCTACTTACCATTATATTCATACTGACCGGGTACACTGCTCGTTAAAGTGTGTGTTATTGATATGTCGGCTTAATATAAATTTAAAACTTGAATACTGCTAAAACCACAACGACATATCGTGGATAAAATTAGAGCAATACCACGCACACACCACCCACCACCTGTCGATGAGAGGAAGTTAGCTAAAGGATTATCGTCCAGAATCACCTCCTCCTCATCACTGTCTGAATCAACTATCTCTCCCATCTTGGAAAATGGGTTAACCCTTTTAGTAGAAGAAGTATTCAAAGAAAAAGAAGAACTATGCTTACTAGCCGCAACGACATTACCTCCATCCACCTTAGCTTCCTTTTTATTACACGGATAATCAACCTTTTTAAGAGGATGACCATCAACATCCACAAGAGTAGCTTTCCCATCAATAATTAGCTTTTCAAGCTTCCCAATTTTCTCAATAATAGGAGTAGGACAAGGAATACCACTCTCATTAGTATCATCCATATCCTTAGCTTCCATTGTACTGCCAGAATTCACCTTAGCCCCAACCATGGTCACATCATTAGTAGGAAAACCACAATCATCAGTTTCAAACCTATTAAGGACATCAAACGTATTCGATGTAGCAATCTTTGTCCCACTCGTACAAGCCACTTCAGTGGCCTTCTTCTTAGTACCATCAACCTTCTTGGGCTCAGGAGGGGGTGCTTTAGGTTGATAATGAAACTTACGACCCACAACAGGTTTATAAATCCTCCTTTGCCCGGAACACTTTGGCTACCACTCTTACCCTTATTTTTTTTATTAACCGCCTGGAAACCATCTCTATCCTTATGCGTAGTTTAAACGGGAAGGGAAATATATTTAGGACAGTTGTCCAGGGTATGACCAAATAGCTTACAAGTGTCACACCTAGGCGGTTTCCACTCATATTCAGCCCGCACCTTTTCAATAGTAGAACCCGACCCATCAAGCAAGGTGATGTGTCGTAAGTGAGTACAAGTTTTAAATTTATAAAGGTCGAACTACCGAATCTAGGAACAACACATACGAGTAAGTGAACTCGTCCGTTATAGCAAGATTATGATGGCAAGTCGGGATCGTTCGCAGGGATTTGTGTAGTGAATCGAATTGCAAGCTACTAGAAGTAAATTCCTTAACAAGTAATGAAAAATAGAATAATTCAAATGATTAAAACTACACTTGCTTAGACTAGTATACTACTCTTTGATAAGCATGATTGTGATAACTTTGGATAATATGTTGGTTATGATAATTAGTTTGGTGAACTAATCTATTGTTTCTACAAATTAAACCTTTGTCAAGATTTTAGTTCACAAAAACAAGCATTACGTTTAACCACTCAATTCAAGATCAATTCAAGGTTCATAAGTTGGTGTACCTTAAACACAAAAATCTACTTTTGCTTATCAAATAGCTTAGGAAATGGTCAATACAAAAGGTAACCGATCATAGACAAAAGGTCACAATCGATAGTAAACTATTAATCTTTCGACCCTTGAAATAGTTTACCATCAATCCTATTTTTGATAGACAAAAGCATTCTCATTACAACCACAATTAACTTTCTTTGTTTAATCAATAATAATGGGTAAAAACAATCATTCATAGACAAATGATTATAACTAGTTGAATAACAATAGTTCTTTCGACCCTTAAGATAATTAGCAACTAGTTAAACTTGATTCAACAAATGTCACTACGAAACTTAATCACGATTGGATCTTAGAATCAACTTGAAATTGAATTAAAACATGTCATCACAATCATACGCAAATCAATAAGTAATACACATCATCTAAGCAAGTGCACAAAGGCACTAGCAACTCATAGCAAACATGAACATAATCTCAGAACTTTGAACATTAGAAACCATAATTGAAAGTCTTACAATGATTGGAAATAGATTACAAATGATAAGGTAATGATACCCAAAGTATTGATGTTGACTTCTTGATGTTTTGACCTCCAATTGTTGACTTCTTGAACTTCCAAAGCCTCCTGAACTTCTAGGACGAATTAGGACTTCTAAGAGAGTATCTTGATGATTGATATGAGAATGGTATATGAAATTGGTGAAAAGATTATGTGAATGGTTGTAAGATTGTGTTTCAAACTCTCCACAAAGGCCTCTATTTATACTCATCACAAGCCTAGGGTCATTAATGGTTCAACTTGGCCTCCAAGGAGTTTAGAAGAGCCTAGAATCGTTGGCTTAAGGATAGGAGTCTTATTGATGAAGTTTTGGAAAATCAGGCACCATCCAACCGATCGGTTGGTCTTCAAAATTAGCCTCCATCCGAATCGGTTGCGGGCAGCCTCCGATCGGATGGAGTGCTGCTGTTTTCTCTTTTTGTGGACTTTCGTTGTTTGGCTTGTTACTTCCTTTTTGGTCCTTGGTTCTTCATCCTAACTTGATCTTTTCTACATCTTTGAAGCTTATCAACATGAATACTTGGACCTTCATTCTTTGAAATGCCTTTTTGATTGGGTCTTGGCATAAGAATCTTCGCACTTTCATAAATATTTCCTTCTTTCTCATTTTTCTCATCTTTTTCTTCCTTTTTCCTGTTTTTGGCCACATATACTTTGCAAACACACTTTGGTACGATTTAGTAATAAAAGTATATAAATATAACCAAATAACATACATAAAAACACGAATAACGCTACTAAAAAAATGCACAATTTGAGCGTTATCATATTCCCCCACACTTAAACTTTGCCTGCCCTCAAGCAAATCTAGCAATAAAAACAATTATCCACATGGTACACAAATTTGTTTAAAAAGATGTGATGCAAATCTATCAAGTACGGGTACAAGTTAGATTCATCATTTTAAGCTTTTATGGTTGAAGCATCGAGATGTTTGACAATACCCAAATGATTTTCTTGCTTAATATACATTACTAAACACCTCACGAAAGGAAATGAAATATAATTCACTCAAAACTCTCATTTGTATGGTTGGTGGAGTATATAAGAGAAATCACACTCATTTGCTCAGTCATGATTTAAATATTACCATAAGCTTGTACAAGAAACAAAACTACACCGAAATGGTGTGAGCACCAAGTATAGATATCAAAGAGGGCTTTTATTCGGGTTTAAGGTTTCAAGGGTTAAGCAAGACTGATGTGCAACTACCTTATGCAAAACATAATAGATCGCTAACAACGAATTCTCGCATCACCAAATAACGGATGGCCACTAGGGTATATCTTAGATCGCTGACGCGCTATTCTCATAACGGATGGTCACTAAAATACACACTAGATCGCTAGCAACGTTATCTAATTTCTCAAGAAATCGGATGGTCACTACATGTCCATACACTTGATAATTTCACAAAGTCAAAAGGGTAGGGATAAGGCATGGGATATATTTTAGAAAAGGTTGAAAGTAACGAATATACAAACTAGTTAAAGTCTACTGCCCCGATGTTACTAGCTATTTCGAACCGCTATTATGCATTCTTGAAAAACTCCATACTTGATTGCACTTTACATTATTTCATAGCTCATTGGCTTATTTTGTCACCTTATTGTTGCGATGACTTATTCTCTCTCTTTTTTTTTTTCCTTTTTTTTTTTTTTTTTTTTTTTTTTTTTTGAACATGAACTTGTCATTTTATAGTTGCGATGATTTCATTTGGATAACTACTTTTGGAGTTTGCAACTTTCTTCGTACTTTCATGATTTTCCACATAACATCCATCTTGCCAAATAGCTAGCAACCAACCAAGACTTGACTAAGGGTAAGGCTAGGCTAAAGTGTAAAATCTTTTTGTATTTTTCTGGATTTTATCAAAAGAAAAAGATAGGCTCAGAGGGTGTAACTAGGGGTATCTAGCGTTAAAGATAAACGCTAACAAAAGGGTTCATACTGGTGGTTAACTAGTCAATGCAACTAGCTAAATATCAATTTGGAAGGCTTATTTGAGTTAAATCCTAAGGTTGCCTCTTATCACGCATATATACTTATATCACAAATGAAAAAGTGATCTCACAACGGTCTCGTAATGATTTACAAGCACAAGTTCTAGAATAAATAAATCCTAAGGTTGCCTCTTATCACGCATATATACTTATATCACAAATGAAAAAGTGATCTCACAACGGTCTCGTAATGATTTATAAGCACAAGTTCTAGAATAAATAAAATCACCGGCACACTCATAGCATAAGAATCAAAGCATTATTCTTAATCACGATTGGATCTCGTAATCGATAACATTAGTGGAAAGGGTTATAATATGTGCTAGCTAATGTTATCGATTCCAGAATGGATTGCAATATTAATCGGGACACATCTCAATTTTTCAAAAGTTACAGGTTTTACCAGTGGATAGATCCAGTTACTCTAATATATAATCCTTAAAATGACAAAGAACTAGATCACAAGGGCAAACAAAATTTAAAATTTAGCTCGGAATTTACAATTTATCCTTATTTTCCTATTCAACCCCCCCCCCCCCACACTTAAGTTAAGCATTGTCCTCAATGTAATAAACGAAAGGAATGAAAATAGGGAAATAAGAGAATAAACCATATTTTCTTGCTCCAGAAGATTTTTCGATCCAAGTGTCCATACTTTGTAATCATTACCTGCAGTAATCTTAAAACAAAAGAAACACACGAAATATGTCTACGTTTTATTAAAAGTTAGTGATACACCCCCACACTTAAGTTCAACTAAGGGATTAGAGAAACTTTGGGATATAATCACTTTTGAAAAATAAACTAAGAAGTAAAATCGCAAATAGAAAACACACGGGTTGCCTCCCGAGGAGCGCTTGTTTTATTAACGAGTCATCAGCCTGACTCAAACTTCCTTCTTGCTACGTTGGTGTAATTTTTGGTTTCTTCTTTGAGACTTTTGGAACATACACCACGTTTTCTATCACTATTCCTTCTCCAGTTTCATCTATGTTCTCCAATTTGATTCTTTCCCAATGTTTTGGAAGAGCATCATAGATAAATTCAGAATTTTCTTTGTAGTCTGTTGGAAAAGGTGTTAGAAATGTAATAGCTTCATATTCTGATTCTGGCGGAATTTCTTTAATAGAAACCTCGTTCATTTGCTCCTTATCATAATACAATTTAATTCGGTGGCCATTAACAATGAAACTTCCACCTTGTTTGTCATGTAATTCAACATACCCAGATGGAAATCCATGTTTCACTATATATGGGCCGAACCATTTTGGTTTTAGCTTAGGTGCTTTGAACTTGTATTTCATATTAAAAAGCAGAACTTTGTCTCCAGCTTTGAATTCTTTCCGGATTCTAAGCTTTCTGTCATGATACGCTTTGGTTCTAGCTTTGTAGAGCTTGGAGTTCTCGTAAGCTTGGAGTCTTAGTTCATCGAGTTCATGCAATTGCAAGAATCTCTTCTCTCCAGCTATTTTGAGATCAGGGTGACAGCTTCTGAGTGCCCAGTAAGTGCGATGTTCGATTTCGAACGGCAAATGACAGGTTTTTCCATACAAAAGTCTGTATGGTGTTGTACCAATTGGAGTTTTATAAGCCGTACGAAATGCCCACAGAGCATCATCGAGTATTCTTGACCAAACGGCAGGATTGTCTTTGACCATTTTTTCAAGTATTCTTTTTAAGGCTCTGTTGGTATTTTCGACTTGACCACTGGTCTGAGGGTGATAAGCCGTGGCGAAACGATGATGTACTCCGTATCGTTTCATAATTTTCTCCATTTGTTTGTTACAGAAATGGGTTCCTCGATCACTAATTAAAGCTTTGGGAATTCCATAACGAGCGAATAGCTTTTTGAGAAAATTGACAACAACTCGTGCATCATTTATGGGTAGAACTTCTGCTTCAGCCCATTTGGAAACGTAATCAATAGCAACGAGAATATATTCGTATTTGTGCGATTTAGGAAATGGTCCCATAAAATCGATTCCACAAATATTGAATATTTCACATACTTGAATGCTCTTTTGAGGCATTTCATCTCTACGAGAAAGACTACCGGATTTTTGGCAAGCATCGCAGTTTTGAACAAGAGTATGAGCTTCTTTAGAAATAGTCGGCCAATAGAATCCAGCATCAAAAACTTTTTTAGCTGTGGTGGAAGGACCATAGTGTCCCCCAGTCGGGCCATGATGGCATTCATCAAGAATTCTTCTTGTTTCAGAACCAGAAACACTTCTTCTTATCATTCCATCGGGACACATCTTGAAAAGATAGGGCTCTTCCCAATAGTAGTGTTTTAGTTCTGAAAAGAATTTACTTCGTTGGGCATGAGTTAATCCTTTTTTGAGAATTCCTCCAACGAGGTAATTTGCATAATCAGCAAACCATGGAATTTCTTTTTCATCGACTGTATCAACAGTCATGAGAGTTTCATCAGGAAAATAATCGTCAATCTCGTCTTCCTTTAACTCTTCCAAGTTTAGATTCTCAAGACGAGATAAATGATCAGCAGCTAGATTTTCTGCTCCTTTCTTATCTTTGATTTCGATGTCAAATTCTTGGAGTAGCAAAATCCATCAGATAAGACGCGGTTTTACATCTTCTTTGGCAAACAGATATTTGAGCGCTGAATGATCAGTGAACACAATTGTTTTTGAAAGCACAAGATAAGATCTGAACTTGTCGAAAGCAAAAACAACGGCTAACAATTCTTTCTCCGTAACCGTATAATTTTGTTGCGCATTGTTGAGTGTTTTGCTAGCAAAGTATATAGGACGAAAATGTTTTCCTTCACGTTGTCCTAATACAGCTCCAACCGCAAAATCGCTTGCGTCGCACATGAGCTCGAATGATAGTGACCAATTAGGTGAAACCATAATGGGTGCACTAGTCAGTTGGGTTTTCAATGTTTCGAATGCCTTCATGCAATCTGCATTGAAGTCAAAAATAGAATCTTTTTCTAGAAGTTTCGTCATTGGACGAGATACTTTGGAAAAGTCCTTAATGAAACGACGGTAAAAACCGGCATGTCCTAGAAAACTTCTAACGGCTTTAACGTTTTTGGAGGTGGTAATTTGGTGATAACATCGATTTTTGCTTTGTTAACCTCCATTCCTGCACTGGAAATTTTGTGTCCTAGCACAATTCCTTCAGTCACCATGAAATGGCATTTTTCCCAGTTGAGAACAAGATGTGCATCTTCGCATCTTTCGAGCATTTTGTCGAGATTAGAAAGACAAGCTTCAAATGAGCTTCCAAAAACTGAAAAGTCATCCATGAAAACTTCCATCAATGTTTCAATCATGTCTTGAAATATAGCAATCATACATCTTTGAAAAGTCGCAGGTGCATTACACAAACCAAAAGGCATACGCCGATAAGCGTAAGTTCCAAAGGGACATGTGAATGTAGTCTTTTCTTGATCAACAGGATCAATGGGAATTTGGAAATATCCTGAAAAACCATCAAGGAAACAAAAGTACTCGTTCCCTGCTAATCTCTCAAGCATTTGATCCATGAACGGTAAAGGAAAATGATCTTTTCTGGTGGCTTTGTTTAATTTTCTGTAATCAATACATACTCGCCATCCTGTGACAGTTCTAGCAGGAACTAATTCATTCCGTTCGTTAGTCACAACAGTCATTCATCCTTTTTTCGGAACACAGTGAACTGGACTCACCCAAGGACTATCCTCGAAGGGGTAAATGATACCGGCATCAAGAAGTTTGATGATTTCTTTTTTAACAACTTCTTTCATGTTGGGATTGAGTCGACGTTGTCTTTCTACAACGGGTTTTGCATCTTCTCCGAAATTGATTTTGTGTCTACAAAAATCAGGACTGATTCCTGGGATATCAGATGTTTTCCACGCAAAAGCTCTTTTATGCTTCTTGAGAACAGAAATGAGGCATTCTTTTTCCTTATCTTTGAGCAACGAAGATATGACTACTGGAAGAAGTGATTTATCCTCCAAGTAAGCATACTCAAGATTTTCGGGAAGTGGTTTCAGCTCAAGATCAGTTGGTGGTTCTTGAAGAGATGTTTTGATTCTCAATTGATCATTAAAAGTGATCTCCTCAAAATCTTCTTCTATTTCTCCTTCTTCAACTTCTGTTTCTTCTTCTTCAAACTTTACTTCCATAAAATCAGCGAATTCTTTATCAAAGTTTGTTTCACTAATTTTTTCTGAAGTAGTCATGAATGGATCCGAATCATCAAGTAATGCATCCAATTCCTCCTCAGTGACTTCATCGATTACATCAATGTTGAAACAAGTATCATCACTGGAATATGGATATTGCATTGCTTTATCGATTAAAAAGGTAATTTGATCATCTCCAACTCCAAGATTGAGTTCTTTTCCTTTTACTTTGATGATCGCATCAGCGGTGTTTAGGAAAGGTCTTCTGATGAACTCAAATAAGTACATTTTATTACCGTCATTTATCCTATTTATTTGACTTGTTTTATTATATTATGTATGAGAATTGATACTTAATTGTTTACTTTTGTAATTCTCAGGTAAAAATAAGTATTATGTGAAACTTGGCGATTTTGGACTAATTATGGAGCAAAACAAGCATGAAGTTAAGAGTCTACTGAAATGTACAAGATCAAGACATTCTGCTCCAGATACGCCGCATCTTACTTATTACATACGGCGCATCACTATCAAGATTTCACAAGATACGATCCAAGATACAAGAAGACATGCGCCGCATCTATAAATGGAGTTACGCCGCATCTTCTGGCGGTGTACGAATATTCTTGAATATATTAATCTTGGACCCCACGCGAAGTTAAGTCAATGCGCCGCATCTACTCATTAGATGCGCCGCATCTTACCCTCAGACAGAAACTATAAATACCCCAAGACCAGACGAATTTCGGGAGCATATAATATATACGAAGGACGAGACAGAAACCCTAGGACGAATTCAGTCGAAGTAGCAGCACAAGACACACCTTGAACGAAGATACAAGAGCTGTAAGAAGGTCCTGCATGTGTTTAATTCATTAAGTAGTTTTTTTTATTGCATTAGTAAACTTTAATTCATCAGGATTGGTGGCTTGTGTAATGTTACAACGGAAAGGTTGCACTCCCTTAAAACTGCTTTCCCATTAATTAAAGTTTATATGTTGTTGTCTTTGGTGACTTTTATTAGTGCATTGATAACCTCTGTGTCTAGCTGAGCGTTGATCGGGTCGCCATGCCTCTGCCCTCACCTATTTATTAGATCGCCTATGCATTCTATCGTCTGTAGAAAAGTAGGAAGAAACATAAATAGGATAGTCATAAGTAATCATTAAGGGTTTACTCGCCGATAAGATTAGAACCAACGAGAAAGGACTTAATCTCGGTGCGTTGCATCGAACTATACACTTCATATAAAACTAGCAATAAAACAAGTGACAAGCTACTTAACTATCAGGACAGGTCTTCTTATTGTCTCGAGTATTTATCTGTGTACGTGTGTGCTATTCGCTGATTCGTGCCTATTAGTTTAGTTTATTATTTAATTGCAACCAAAACGTGCCAGTCTCTCAGGCTGAACCCCCTTGCGTTAGATTAGGTTGTATAATTGACTTAAGATATTAAAATACTGATTAGAATAACTAGATAATACGTTCCACTCTTAGTGATCGACACTCTACTTACCAATATAAATTTAAAACTTGAATACTGCTAAAACCACAACGACATACCGTGGGTATAAATTAGAGCATACGCACGCACGCATCAAGTTTTTGGCGCCGTTGCCGGGGAGTGAATTGTTATTATCTGTTAATTTGATTAGTATTTTAATTAGGTTTTTCTTTTTAATTTTTAGATTTTAACCGCTAACCATGTTGTGTATTAGATTAATTGCATTCATTGTATTATTTGCATATTTTCTGTTTTGTGTGTTATTTGTTTTCTTTTATTTTTTGTTTATTTTCGTTTGTTTTTATTTTTGTTTTTATTTTTCGTATTTTCTGTATTCTGCTATCGTTGTACTGAGCTTATTCAAACGATACGGCGCATCAATTTTCTTAGATACGGCGTATTGCGTTTAATTTTTATAAAATACAACGCGTTTAATTAATTCGATACGACGCATCTTTCCCCAAGATACGGCGTATCTGTTTTTAATAAGAAATTTTTTCTAAGCGATAACGCGATACGACGCATCTGTTTTTACAGATACGGTGTATCTATTATTTTAATTAAAAACAGTTTTCGAATTATTAAACAGATACGACGCATCGATTTTTATCGATACGGCGTATCTTCTGAATCAAAAATCTTGTATTTTGAAACGTAACGAAAATATGGCGCATTAACTTTTGTTAATACGACGCATTTAATTTTAAATAAATATCAATTTTTGATAATTAAAACTGATACGGCGCATTCTAATTTATAAGCGGCGTATTTATTTTCTGAATAAAGTCTGACTAAATTTTAACGATTATAAGATACGGCGTATCCACTTTTTGGATACGACGCATCGTCTGAAGATATCAGCAACTTTTATTTTTCTTATCTCCGAACGGAAAATACTCTGACCCTTATACTAGGAAGCTTTTACTTTGAAATCTTCTTGTCTTTAATTTTCAGGAACAATGTTCGATATTTTCCCCAACTGGTTCGGAAGACCCCAAAGAAACCTTACCATGGAAGAGTTTGCACTACAAATCGCTCAAGCAAATGAAAAAGAACATCATGAAGCAAGAAACTTTATTAATGAATTCAAAGGCAGTCATGAGCTGTTACTAAAGGAACAAAACAACATGATTAATGGATTGGCAATTGAAGTGCACCAATTGTCAACGGTGCTTAACAAGATTCTTTTGGTAAAGCACGATTTGAAAGGGATTACAACTAGAGGCGGAAAGTCAACCTTTCAAATCGGAGAGACACCCGAGGATGACAGTACAAACAAGATTTCCCCTTAATTAGAGAAGAACCTTCTGTTGAACCTAAACGATCAACACTACCTTTCCCACATAGGGTAAGGAAGGAGAAAGAAGATGCCTATCAAAAGAAGTTCTTGGAAAATCTCAAGCAGCTGCAGCTAAGCATACCATTTATGGAAGCCCTAGTGCAAATGCCAAAATACGCTAAATATCTGAAGAGCTTACTTACAAACAAGTCCAAACTTGAAGAGGCTTGCACTGTAACAATGGGGGAAAGAAGCTCAGCAGCATTGCTCAACAAACTTCCATCTAAGGAAAAAGATCCAGGGAGTTTCACTATTCCTTGTCAAATTAAAAATTTACATATTGGAAATGCTTTAGCCGACCTAGGAGCTAGTATAAGCCTTATGCCCTCTTCTATGTATGAAAAATTAGGTCTTGGTGAACCAAAACCTACTAGGATGTGCTTAGAACTAGCTGATAGATCCATACAATACCCATTAGGAATAGCCGAAAATATATTAATAAAGGTTGATAAATTTGAACTACCTATCGACTTTGTTATCCTCGATATGCCTGAAAATTCTAGAACTCCTATAATATTAGGACGACCATTTTTAGCCACTACTAGGGCCATAATTGATGTTTTTAATAAAAAGATAACTCTTACCATAGGAAAAGATGAGGTTGAGTTTAACATGGAACAATCTATGAGTAAAGATAATTCCGATGACGATGAATGCTATAATATCGATGTTTCTGATGACACGATTAATCAATTTACTCAGAAATTGTTAAAAAGTAATTTGCTTGATTCTTTTCTGCTTAAAAATTTAGAAAACACAATTGCTATAGAAGATCAAGTTGATGAGAATACTATTGAATATAATTTAGCTGCTGACTCTGCTGTATGTAATGCCATACGGCGCATCGAAAATATCGATGCGGCGCATCTATCTGATGACAGCAGCAATATAATTAAAGAACGAGTTTATTCCGCTAGTGCTACTGAAATTGATAATGTTAAACCTGTGCTTAAGGATCTCCCTTCTACTTTGGAGTATGCCTATCTAAATGGGAACACTAATTCGCCCGTTATTATTGCATCTGACTTAACGCCAAAAGAAAAAGAATCACTTTTGCAGGTACTATATAAACGAAGAGGAGCATTAGCGTGGAGTATGTATGATATTAAGGGAATTAGCCCGTCATTCTGTACACATAAAATCCTCATGGAAGATGAATTCAAACCAACCATCCAACCCCAAAAGCGTTTGAATCCAAAAGTCCAAGACGTGGTGAAAAATGAAATCGTAAAATTACTTGACTCCGGACTTATCTACCCAATTTCCGACAGCTCGTGGGTCAGTCCTATCCACGTTGTACCAAAAAAAGGAGGAATGACGGTAGTACTCAATGACGATAATGAACTAATCCCTTCAAGAACTGTTACCGGATGGAGAGTTTGCATCGACTACCGCAAACTCAATGATGCTACGCGAAAAGATCACTTCCCTCTTCCATTTATTGATCAAATGTTAGAAAGACTGTCAGGTCATGATTATTATTGTTTTTTAGATGGTTTTTCAGGTTTCTTCCAAATACCAATTGCCCCTGAGGATCAAGAGAAGACGACTTTCACCTGCCCTTATGGAACCTTCGCCTATAGGAGAATGCCGTTCGGACTATGCAACGCCCCTGCTACTTTCCAACATTGTATGACGGCTATCTTCCATGATATGGTAGAAGACTTTATGGAAGTTTTCATGGACGACTTCTCGGTGTTCGGTAACTCATTTAGTGATTGTCTCTTTAAACTTGATAAAATGCTTGCTAGGTGTGAAGAAACTAACCTTGTTCTTAATTGGGAAAAACGTCATTTTATGGTTAGAGAGGGAATTGTGTTAGGACATAAGATTTCTGGGAAAGGTATAGAAGTCGACAAAGCAAAAATTGATGTAATTGCCAAACTACCTTATCCCACTAATGTAAAAGGTGTTAGAAGTTTTTTAGGGCATGCTGGCTTTTATCGTAGGTTCATAAAGGATTTTTCAAAGATATCTAGGCCTATGACCCAATTATTGCTAAAAAGATGCGAAGTTTGATTTTTCTGAAGATTGCAAAAAGGCATTTAATATACTTAAAGAAAAACTAACTTCCGCACCTATTATAATTTCGCCGAATTGGAATCTGCCTTTTGAACTAATGTGTGATGCTAGTGACTATGCTGTTGGAGCCGTACTTGGCCAAAAGATAGATAAGAAATTTAAGCCAATTTATTATGCTAGCAAAACATTGAATAATGCCCAAGAACATTACACCACCACGGAAAAAGAACTTTTAGCAGTAGTTTTTGCATTCGATAAATTTAGGTCGTATCTTATATTGTCAAAAACTATGGTTTACACTGACCATTTTGCTTTGAAGTATTTGTTCAATAAACAGGATGCCAAGCCAAGGCTCATTAGGTGGGTTTTATTGCTCCAAGGATTCGATATTGAAATTAAAGATAAAAAGGGTGCTGAGAATCTAGCTGCTGACCACTTATCTAGACTTGAAAACCCTGACATGGAGGTGCTTGATGAAAGGGAAATCGCTGATGACTTTCCTGATGAACACCTTATGATGGTAAGAATTAAGATCAATAATAATGAACCATGGTATGCCGACTATATAAACTTTATTGTTGCAAATGAAATTCCAAAAGGGCTAACATCCGACGAGAAAAGAAGGTTTCTAACTCGCGCTAGCGAGTATATTTGGGATGAACCTTATGCCTTTAAATTATGTCCTGACAATATTATACGAAGATGTGTAGATGGTGATGACATCCCAGCAATATTGGCACATTGCCATTCAGGGCCGACAGGGGGACATCACGGTGCAGTTATCACAAGAAGAAAAATCCTTGATGCGGGATTTTATTGGCCCACTATGTTGGATGATGCAAAAGATTATATAAAATGATGTGATGCGTGTCAACGATCCGGGAATATAACATCAAGAAACGAAATGCCGCAAAACTATATCCATGTATGTGAAGTTTTCGACATATGGGGATTGGACTTCATGGGACCGTTTCCTGAATCTAAAGGTAATAAATATATTTTGGTTGCTGTTGATTACGTATCAAAATGGGTCGAAGCGCAAGCATTACCAACAAACGACAGCAAGGTAGTACTTAAATTTTTGCAAAGTTTGTTCTCTAGGTTTGGAATTCCTAAAGCATTGATTAGTGATAGGGGAACACACTTTTGTAATCACCATCTGGGAAGAGCCTTGCAAAAATATGGAGTATATCATAGGGTTTCCACCGCATACCATCCTCAATCCAATGGGCAAACTGAAGTAACCAATAGGGCTATAAAGCGAATTCTTGAAAAAACGACTGGATATAATCCGAAAGGGTGGTCTGACAAGTTAAATGATGCTTTATGGGCATTCCGTACAGCCTATAAGACACCAACGGGATGCACTCCATTTCGTCTTGTATACGGAAAAGCATGCCACCTACCGGTCGAAATTGAACAAAGTGCATATTGGGCTTTGACGAATTGTAATATGGATATGGAAGCTGCAACGAAGAACCGTTTCATGGAACTTAATGAACTCTATGAACTAAGAGATGAGGCCTACAAAAATACTAAGATCTATAAAGAAAGAACTAAAAGATGGCATGACTCGAGGTTACATGGGGATAAACTGTTTACTCTTGGAGAGAAAGTGCTACTATTTAATTCCAGATTAAAGATGTATCCTGGTAAACTTAAATCAAGATGGACGGGTCCGTTCGTTGTCAAGAAAGTGTATCCATATGGAACTATTGAAATATGCGATAAAAATGGTTATATATTCAAAGTAAACGGGCAACGAGTGAAGAAATACTTTGATAATAAAATTGAGGATACTGAGAACGAGGTGGTGGAGTTTGAACGTGAAGTATTGGAATAAAGAGCTGAACGTGAGTCTAACTTGAAGACTCTGGAATAAAGACAAGTGCTGACCGGGAGACAACCCGGAAAATTTTTACTATTCTGTTCTGTGTCGAGTCAGTCAGGCCCGCAGCAGATACGGCGCATCTCAATCCCAAGATGCGACGCATCTCCTGCACTGGTCATATCTTACTTTATTTTTCTGCATTTTTACTTTTGACTTTAAAACTTTTTATCAGTTTATTTTAATGCGGCGCATCCCTGGTTAAGGATGCGACGCATCTTCTATTCTGATTCGTAATTATTCCAGGCTCGATACGGCGTATCTTCTTCCATAAGATACGGCGCATCGACTGACCTGATGATTTTCAGTTTTAATTTTTACATTTTATTTTTACTAACTAATAATGTATTATGCAAGTTTGAACCTTCTTAACTTAGGTGTGTTTAAAGTCTTGATGGTATTATAGATTCCTGCATTTCCTGTGGATACATCAAATATGAAGCTTAAACGTTCTCATCCACAAGAAAGATGATTTTTGCTCTTATACAAATAATGGAGGATCATACCGAGCAAATCTCAGGGGAGTTTTTCAGTTCTAATTCTTTTATTTTCCAGTTTTTAACCTTTGATACAAACAACAAGGACGTTGTTTAACTTAAGTGGGGGGATTGGAGAATTAGAACACTTACTTGTCCTAAACTTTTCAATAACTTATCCTAAACTTTTCAAAATATGCTTAAAATGTGCTTAATATATCAAAATTAAAAAAAATTTAGCATGTTTTTGTTTAAAGTCTAAGTTGCATAGCTGCACACATGACGTTATTTTCAAAAAATTGTGATTTTTCAAAAATTCACAAATCTATGAGTGTGCCGGTGACTTGTAAACTTTAGAACTTGGCTTGTATACTATTCGAGACCACCATAATAAGTATTATTTTATATAATTGGAATGACTTGTCTAAATTGGTAAATTTCTAGGATTACACCTAAATAGCCTATTATATGTTATGTGATATTAACTAACTACACTGGTTAGTTAACCCCCGTATAAACCCTTTTGTTACTCTCACTTTTAGAGTAAGATACCCCTAGAAAAACACTCAGAGCCATTCCTTTCGTTTCTTACACCTTTGTTATAATGTTTCGTTACACCCTTACACCTTAGCCTACCCTGTAGATTAAAATCCATGGTTGGTTAATTGCTTTAGGCAAAGTGTTTTTCCTTACATTACATGTGTTCGCGTGCGTAATTCATTATCTTTGGTTAGGTCGGGAAATTGCACAATGCAATTGGAGTGAAAATAAATATTGTATATCTTTGAGTTTATTTTTCGTGTGTTAAATACTTTCACTATTACCGTTATTTCTGAAGTCATGAAAAGTATGGAAAAATTATCCAGAGTTACCATTATAGTGATGTGGTGAAATTTTACACATCTATGTTTATGTTTCAAGTTTAAAAAAAAAAAAAAAAAAAAAAAAAAAAAAATGGAAAAAATAAGAAAAGAAAAAGAAAAAGTTTGAAGTTTGTTTTTACCAACTTATGTAAAGTTTTGTATTAAGTGGTCGATATCACCACTAGTTGTTGTATATCATATCTATGGATTGAATGGGAGTTGGACGTTATGGGAACGCCAACTAAAGGTTATTCTTTGATTAAGATCTTGTTGAGTATAATTCGTGTCTACCTAAAGCGTGTGTTTCAAGTGTTAAAGCGTGAGTTATTCTATGATATGAGTCTTATTCATGGGATGGTTGGGATAGTGATTAACCACACTTAGGATTTTAATTTATTTGTTTCGTTTATTTTATATTTTACACCAATTTGTATCCCAAATATTATCCATACCCTATATTATTCTTTATCCAAACCTTTGATTTATTGAGATTAGGGATTTGAGAAATCTTAAGTATCGTAGTCGTGGATTCGGCTATGTATTTATGATTTTGTCGCCCTTTTTGATATAATATTATTGGTGAAGATTACTTGGTCCTATCTTTAGCCTATTCGAGTTAAGGATTTGAACAATTGCAAGTATCGTGTTCGTGGATTCGATCATGTATTTTTGATTTTGTCGCCTTTTCTGGAAATTGAGATCGATAGAGATTAAGAAGAATGATTAACCCTTAAACCTACAAACCCTTTTTACCGCTTTAGACTTGTTATTCCTTGGCTTTAGTGGGGGAGATGTGTATACTTGCCAAGCTTATGATAGAATATTCGTCACGACTGGACACTTAAACGATTAGATTTGCTTTTATCAAAATATTTTATTTTATTCCTAATTCGTTAAGTGTTTGGTTGTGTGATTATCACAAAAATGAATACATGTTTAAATACAAAAATAAATCCTAATATCTTTTAGGATACATTTTCATAAGATTAATTCTAAGGTTTGCTTGGGGACAAGTAAAGTTCAAGTGGGGGGATATTTGATGAACTCAAATAAGTACATTTTATTACCGTTATTTATCCTATTTATTTGACTTGTTTTATTATATTATGTATGAGAATTGATACTTAATTGTTTACTTTTGTAATTCTCAGGTAAAAACAAGTATTATGCGAAACTTGGCAATTTTGGACTAATTATGGAGCAAAACAAGCATGAAGTTAAGAGTCTACTGAAATGTACAAGATCAAGACATTCTGCTCCAGATACGCCGCATCTTACTTATTACATACGGCGCATCACTATCAAGATTTCACAAGATACGATCCAAGATACAAGAAGACATGCGCCGCATCTATAGATGGAGTTACGCCGCATCTTCTGGCGGTGTACGAATATTCCTGAATATATTAATCTTGGACCCCAAGCGAAGTTAAGTCAATGCGCCGCATCTATTCATTAGATGCGCCGCATCTTACCCTCAGACAGAAGCTATAAATACTCCAAGACCAGATGAATTTCGGGAGCATATAATATATACGAAGGACGAGACAGAAACCCTAGGACGAATTCAGTCGAAGTAGCAGCACAAGACACACCTTGAACGAAGATACAGGAGCTGTAAGAAGGTCCTGCATGTGTTTAATTCATTAAGTAGTTTTGTTTTATTGCATTAGTAAACTTTAATTCATCAGGATTGGTGGCTTGTGTAATGTGACAACGGAAAGGTTGCACTCCCTTAAAACTGCTTTCCCATTAATTAAAGTTTATATGTTGATGTCTTTGGTAACTTTTATTAGTGCATTGATAACCTATGTGTCTAGCTGAGCGTTGATCGGGTCGCCATGCCTCTGCCCTCGCCTATTTATTAGATCGCCTATGCATTCTATCGTCTGTAGAAAAGTAGGAAGAAAGATAAATACGATAGTCATAAGTAATCATTAAGGGTTTACTCGCCGATAAGATTAGAACCAACGAGAAAGGACTTAATCTCGGTGCGTTGCATCGAACTATACACTTCATATAAAACTAGCAATAAAACAAGTGACAAGCTACTTAACTATCAGGACAGGTCTTCTTATTGTCTCGAGTATTTATCTGTGTACGTGTGTGCTATTCGCTGATTCGTGCCTATTAGTTTAGTTTATTATTTAATTGCAACCAAATCGTGCCAGTCTCTCAGACTGAACCCCCTTGCGTTAGATTAGGTTGTATAGCTAACTTAAGATATTAAAATACTGATTAGAATAACTAGATAATACGTTCCACTCTTAGTGATCGACACTCTACTTACCATTATATTCATACTGACCGGGTACACTGCTCGTTAAAGTGTGTGTGTTATTGATAAGTTGGCTAAATATAAATTTAAAACTTGAATACTGCTAAAACCACAACGACATACCGTGGGTATAAATTAGAGCATACGCACACGCGCATCATCTTCCTAAAATAAGAGGTACTCTACTATCTTCCTCCATTTCTAAGATCACAAAATCCACGGGAAAAATGAATTTACCAACTTGGACAAGCATATTCTCAGCAATTCCAACAGGATATTGGTAAGAATGATTTGCTAAGCGAATACTCGTCCTTGTAGGTTTCAAGGTATTGACGGAAAGTTTAGAATACAACGAATATGGCATCAAATTGATACTTGCACCTAGATCGGCTAAAGCATCGCATGTGATGTTGTTTCCTAACGTGCATGGAATCAGAAAACTTCCGGGATCTCTGAGTTTCGGTGGAATTTTGTTTTGAACAACGGCTGAACATTCTTCAATCAGAAAGGTAGCGGATATTTGCTCCAACTTGTTTTTTTTATTAAGAAGTTCTTCCAAAAATTTCTCATAATTGGGCATTCCAGCTAAAACATCAACGAAGGGAACATTAAGTCTAACCTCTTTGATTATTTCAACAAACTTCTTGTAGCGTTCTTCCATTTTTTCTTTCTTAAGGCTTTGAGGATATGGAATTTTTGGTGTATACGCCTTAACTGGTGGGATGGGTTTGGGTGGTGTTTTGTGGTATTTTCCTTTTTGGCTTCTTCTTCCTCCTCACTATCATCATCGATGATCGTGGTATCATTTGGATTGGGTGGTGGATCATAAGAAAGACCACTGCTTGTGAATACAGCATTGATATGCTCATTTCGAGTCTGTGGTGTACGATAAGTTTTATCGTTCGATCCAGATGATGTTGGTTTAGGGTTGGTTTGGGTATTACTTGGCAACGAACCAGATGGTCGGGAAGAAATTTGATCAGAAAGTCTACCAAATTTATTTTCAAGATCTTGAATAGATGCTTGATGATTTTTCTGACCTTGCTCAACTTTGGTTTTGAGATTGAAAAATTGGTTCTTGACGAACTCATTGGTTGATTTTTGAGCAGTTACGAATTCTCTCATCATTTTCTCAAAATCGGATTCTTCCGTTTTTTTGTCAGAGGTTTGTGGATTTTGATTGTCTACTCGTGGTTGAGAATCACGGTTGTTATCCCTTGGTTGGCGATCTTGCCAATTTACATAATTTCGTCCGTAATAATTTCCACGATAACCGCCTCCACGGTATCCTCCTTGGACATAATTGGCTTCTCCTTCTTTGGGTTGGTCCATTGGTTGGTCGTCACATTCTGATGACGGGTGATTACCTCCACAGTTGTTATAACCGTCTCGCATTTCTTTCATTTCTCCTTTAAGATCTTTGTATTGCGAGTCGATTTTGGAAGTCAATGTTTCCATTTTCTCCATGAGTTTAGAGGTATCGGAACTTTCAGCAAAAGCAACGGTTTTTCGTAAGGGTTTGGTTTTGGCATCTTTTGACCAGTCGAGTTTGAGAAGAACTCGGTCTTCTAGCAATTGGTATGCCTGGTTTGGAGTCTTATAAAGAAACATTCCTCCAGCATCAAGAATTCCTTGAGATGCTTCATCTAGTCCATGGTAGAAGATTTGGATAATGGTTCCTCGTCCTAAACCATGTCCATGACAACTACGAAGTAAATCTTTCATACGAAGCCAGGCTTCGACGAGTAATTCGTTAGGGTTTTGTGTGAAAGCACGAATTTCTCCCATGAGTCGGTCAAACATGGCAGGTGGAAAAAATCGGCTTACAAAAGCTTGCCTCATCTCCTCCCAAGTATTGATAGTTCCTGGGGTTAATTCATTATACCACACTTTTGCGTCTCTAGCAAGTGATGATGGAAAAAGTTTGAGTTTAATGGCATCCACATTGGTGTCGCCATATCGGAACATGCCACAAATTTCGATGAATTAGGCTATGTGTTTGTGAGGATCGGCCCTCGAACGGCCATCGAATTAACGGTCTTTGATCATAGAAAGATGGTGACCTTTCACGGTGAAATTGTCACCTAGGTTGACGGTAACAATAGCAGCTCCAGGAGTGGGTGCTACGGTTTGGTTGACTTCCCACATGGGTCTATCTTCAGCCATGGGAAAAGGTTGATCAGTAAATGGGTTATAAACGACTTTGGCTTCAAAAAGGTTATCAAACGGTGGGGTTCGTACTCTTGGTACACGATTGGCTAATGTAACAAATGGTTTTCTTTTTCTTCTTGGTTTTCGAACTAAACGTTCGGGATCTGAAAAAGGTGAAATTGGTTCTATTCCGGTTGATCGAGTGTTCATACAATTCCAAGAGAATCGAGGCAATGTCTAAACACACGAGCGAAGAATGGAAACAATTTGAAAAATCAAGGCTAAGGATCCGATCGGATGGAATGGAATACCGATCGGATAGAACTCTCGGTAGATTAAGTTTGGGGTGATCCGATCGGGTGGATGCTACTACCGATCGGATAAAGCTCTCGGTAAATTTTTAATCTTGGAATCCGATCGGTTGGGAGTGAATACCGATCGGATGGAACTCTCGGTAAATTTAAAAAATGGGAAACCGATCGGATGTATGGAATACCGATCGGATGGTCAGCTCGGAAAACTTTTTTTTTTTTATGAAAACGAACTATGAACTTCTAAAACCTACAGAAACACGATCAAAATCCCCGACAGCGGCGCCAAAAACTTGATGTGTCGTAAGTAAGTACAAGTTTTAAATTTATAAAGGTCGAATTACCGAATCTAGGAACAACACATACGAGCAAGTGAACTCATCCGTTATAGCAAGATTATGATGGTAAGTCGGGATCGTTCGCAGGGATTTGTGTAGTGAATCGAATTGTAAGCTACTAGAAGTAAATTCCTTAACAAGTAATGAAAAATAGAATAATTCAAATGATTAAAACAACACTTGCTTAGACTAGTATACTACTCTTTGATAAGCATGATTGTGATAATTTTGGACAACATGTTGTTTATGATAATTAGTTTGGTGAACTAATCTATTGTTTCTACAAATTAAACCTTCGTCAAGATTTTAGTTCATAAAAACAAGCATTACGTTTAACCACTCAATTCAAGATCAATTCAAGGTTCATAAGTTGGTGTACCTTAAACACAAAAATCTACTTTTGCTTATCAAAGAGCTTAGGAAATGGTCAATACAAAAGGTAACCGATCATAGACAAAAGGTTACAATCGATAGTAAACTATTAATCTTTCGACCCTTGAAATGGTTTACCATCAATCCTATTTTTGATAGACAAAAGCATTCTCATTACAACCACAATTAACTTTCTTTGTTTAATCAAGAATAATGGTTAAAAACAATCATTCATAGACAAATGATTATAACTAGTTGAATAACAATAGTTCTTTCGACCCTTAAGATAATTAGCAACTAGTTAAACTTGATTCAACAAATGTCACTACGAAACTTAATCACGATTGGATCTTAGAATCAACTTGAAATTGAATTAAAACATGTCATCACAATCATACGCAAATCAATAAGTAATACACATCATCTAAGCAAGTGCACAAAGGCACTAGCCACTCATAGCAAACATGAACATAATCTCAGAACTTTGAACATTAGAAACCATAATTGGAAGTCTTACAATGATTGGAAATAGATTACAAATGATAAGGTAATGATACCCAAAGTATTGATGTTGACTTCTTGATGTTTTGACCTCCAATTGTTGACTTCTTGAACTTCCAAAGCCTCCTGAACTTCTAGGACGAATTAGGACTTCTAAGAGAGTATCTTGATGATTGATATGAGAATGGTATATGAAATTGGTGAAAAGATTATGTGAATGGTTGTAAGATTGTGTTTCAAACTCTCCACAAAGGCCTCTATTTATACTCATCACAAGCCTAGGGTCATTAATGGTTCAACTTGGCCTCCAAGGAGTTTAGAAGAGCCTAAAATCGTTGGCTTAAGGATAGGAGTCTTAGTGATGAAGTTTTGGGAAATCAGGCACCATCCAACCGATCGGTATTGTGTCCAACCGATCGGTTGGTCTTCAAAATTAGCCTCCATCCGAATCGGTTGCGGGCAGCCTCCGATCGGATGGAGTGCTACTGTTTTCTCTTTTTGTGGACTTTCGTTGTTTGGCTTGTTACTTCCTTTTTGGTCCTTGGTTCTTCATCCTAACTTGATCTTTTCTACATCTTTGAAGCTTATCAACATGAATACTTTGACCTTCATTCTTTGAAATGCCTTTTTGATTGGGTCTTGGCATAAGAATCTTCGCACTTTCATAAATATTTCCTTCTTTCTCATTTTTCTCATCTTTTTCTTCCTTTTTCCTGTTTTTGGCCACATATACTTTGCAAACACACTTTGGTACGATTTAGTAACAAAAGTATATAAATATAACCAAATAACATACATAAAAACACGAATAACGCTACTAAAAATATGCACAATTTTAGTGTTATCACAAGGGTATCTCAACAGTGAGACTCTCCTTAAGCACCTCATCTGCCTTCACTTCAATCAAGCACCTAACAAAACTACTTCGGCCCAATGATTCTAAACACATTTGACTAGTGTAGGAATACAACATTTTCCGTCTACCAATCAATGTGTTTTTCCTAGTTCATGTTTGGTAGTTTATTTGTTTGTAGCTAGTTGATCATTTATGGTCAGTCATAAATGATCTAGTGGTTGTTCAAGCGGTTGCTTGAGGTTAATGTTGATTCCCTTTACCCAAACAAACTAATAGTTAAAAAGTAACAATTCAAAGTTTAGCCCATAAATAATGAACCAATTAGGTCCAATAGAAAATGGAAAATACGAATGATCATTTTTGAGCTGTCGATGTTTATAACTCTAAAAAGTCAAACAAAAAGGATCTTACTCTAAGATGTCACAGTGAATCGTGACCAAAATGACGGGTTCACGTAAGTCAAACGAAAAGGATCTTACTCTAAGAAGTTTCACCGAGTACATGTAACCAAGAATATGGCCTATCGGCCTGTTGTTAAACAAGGAAAGAAGAACGAGGCGTCTACATCAAAGACTAATGTAAATGATGCGACAACATCGAAACCACAAAACAAGGATGGAAAAGTGATAAACACGTCTAACTCTTTTGACGTGCTAAACTGTTTGGACAAAGGAAATAAATTGGTAAATGAGTCCATTATCCAATCGAATATAACATCTAATATGGCTAGTGTATTGGACGTGGGAAATAATGATGTAAATGAGCCCACTATTCAGTCGCATGGTATAACCAATGTGACTACAGTACCAAGGAAAAAATATGATTGTGGTACAAAAGAATATCGATGATACAAGGACTGATCAGACTGACGATCAAAATGGTAATCAAAGTCCAACTTCCTTAGCTAGAAAAATTCAAGATGTTGAAAAGCTAATGCTCGAGGGGAAACTCGTACTAGTGGGTGATGATGGAAATCCAATGACAGCGAAATCAGTGGGAACATGCACACAAGCGACTTCTCCAAGTTTAAATGCTGACGAGGATAGCGAGGATGAGGTGGAACATATTTATGATGAAATTGGGACTTTTATGGCTTTTAAGTCAAGTAGGTGTGGATATGGGACCAAGATCTTATACGAACGCTTAAAAGAAACTAAGCATGATCGTCTATATGATTCATATGATGATGATGATGAGGATGATGATGAGTGCAATACTCATGATCTAACTGAAGATCAATTGACTTTCTGTGACACTTGGGATATCAAGATTCGTGGTCGGAAGAAGGCATAGTTTATTTTTTGAGTCGTTTGAGTCAAATGCAATCAAGTTATAGTCGTTATTTCATTCATAAAAGTAGTTTTGTTTGTTCTGTTAGCCTTACCACCTACGTAACGCACTACTAGAATACTGAACAACAGCGACGAAAATTAGCGACCAAATTAGTCTGTCACAGAAAAATGGTTCACAGTGACGGATTAGCGATAGATTAACTACAAAATTGGCTTTGATAAATTTTGGTAAGTCCCTCTAAATATTTTGGTTTGTCCGCCTAAGTGTTTCACCAAAATTTTCATTCTCCCTCCATTTCCATTATCCCTCCATTTTAGGTATTCCTCATTATTCACTTTATTATTCACCCACACTTATACTTAGCTTTATTATTCTCCCCGTCCTCCCAAGTCACGGACCAAAGTTCCAAGTCATTCACCACCAATTTCAAGTCCACTAGTCTACAAATCAGGTATTTTAATGTCGTATATCTTCAGTTCCATAACTAATTTGAGGTGTACATGGGTCAATTTCTTGTTTTGGTGATTTTCGAATTTAGGGTTTATGTGAACCCGAATCTGTATAACCTTATAACGTTTGATATGCTACAATTGATGCTTATTACATGTATTTTTCGTGTATTAATTTCTCATTCCATGCTTAATTTGGAATATTACATGTATTTGTTATAGGACTTGTGATAAATTGTTTGGTTATGGTAAAAAAAAAAAAAAAAAATAGTTTGCATAGTTCTGGAAAAACGGCCTTGTAACCAAAAGGAAAAATGGTGAAACTTAATTTGGGGCTGTTTGAGTCACTTAAGGGTTGTTATGTCAGTTAAGTTTGTGAATTTGGGGCTATTTGAGTAACTAGAGGCTGTTTTAGTCACTTATTAACGTGTACAGGGGAATTGGGGAAGTGCTTAGTGACAGAGTCGGGTAGGGCTCAAAGATTGCCAAAATATTAATTTGTTTGAAATAAAATAAAATACTTTATATTCAAATTCAGTTGACTTTATGTCATTAAATAGTAAATGGTTATGTCATGTGCACAGTTAGATGAGGTCATTTTTTTTCTACTTCTTCGAAGTGGTGTTTACCAAACAAATGAGGAACATCTTTTTCAAAAGTAGTGGGTTAGCTATCATACATGAACACACACAGAGGGAAGTCCTTAATGATAGAACTAAAATATTTTCCAAAGTGTATATGATTATGTGAAATAAAAAAACTTCCTCGTACTTAAATTCAGTTTTCTAAATATCAGCATATCATCAATGGTTAGTAGCAATCTAGATGCCATGTGAAAAGATAAATGCAGTCATGTTCCTATTTAAGAAATAAATGTTTGAACACTTGTATTTCTGGTTTGTATAGACCAGTTAAGTTGTTATGTGCGACATATGTCATTTTAAACAATAAATGTTGTCGTGGTAGTTGTCAATGTGTCTGCAAGGTCAACTCTGAAAAGTTAAATTAATTGCTTGCCAATGATTAATTCTCAGAAGTTCTTGTGTTCTATATAAATGTTGTTATTATTATAATCATATGATTTGTGTGAACATGGCTGATTTCAAGTGTTTTGTGTTGACAGAGCAAATTTGAGTTTCAGTTGAGACTTCAGGAGTTCATCGAATTGGGACGTGGTGCAGACAAACTTCTGGCTGTTAAGTATGCTCGAAAGCACCTTGTACCATGGGCAGCTACATATATGAAAGAGTTTCAGAAAGTCTTTGTCACACTGGTTTTTAAAAGTGATACTGGATTAGAGAAATACAAGGTTAATGTTCTTGTATATACATGCTTTGTGGAGTGATTGTAAGCATTATTTAGTTTTATAAAATTGTGAGACTACAATAAGTTACAAAAACATACGTTTAACCAAAATTACTATATGCATATTTTAGTGTCCTCAAATCTATCAAAGTAGAAAAAGATTTCGATCATAGTTTTTTAAGTAATTGTTGCATTTGGGAAGGGATGAGTTTTGAACTACCTTGATCTGAATTACTTAGCATATAGAAACAGTAAGGATGGCATGGTTGAGTAACAGGTTAAAACCGGTAATTTTTTGGTACGGTCAAAATGGGTTGGGTCAGGTTGGCTTCAAAGACTGTTTGTTTTGTTTAATTGTTTTAGCGTGTCCAAATATGTTAATAAATATTATAATATCTCGGTGATATACTAAATCTTTTAATACAATAATTTAGAAGGTTTTAAGCATTTAATCTATTTTCTTTTTTGCTAATATTTTCTATTTGACCTGTTAGAGATAAAATTTCACCCGAATTATCCTGTTCACAAGTAAATGGGTCAAAGTTGCTACATCTATTAGCGATTTCATGTGGCTTGAATCATATTTGATTAAAGACAAACACAAATGTTGTTAATAATCATGTCTTTTTGTACTCGTTATCTGTGAATGTTCACTGGGTATTTAGTGCAATCACACTAACTGACTTTGGTCTTGCGGCAGGTCTTATATGAACCAAAGCAATGGGATTTCTTAACAGATCAATTCAAACAGGAGTTTTGTAAGTTATATAGCATGACTTTGGAGCCTCTGCTGAATATATATCTCCAAGCAGGCTTGTCTGCTCTGAAAACCCCGTATCCTAAATGTGTTCTTTTTTTTTTGTCATCTTTTTTTGTTTTCTTTAGGCTAATTGTGCACTGCTCCTTTTCTTTATTATAAATGTGGACTTGGTTTATGCCTTGACACGACTGCCTGGTAGATTTTGTTATGAGGATGATTGTACAAAAGAGGATCCTCTGTGTCAAGAGAACTTCAGGAAACTGGCAAATCCATTGCCCTTCTCCATGCAGCACCATTCGAAACTTGTGTGCTATATAACAAAAGAGCTAATGGATACAGAGAATCCGCCACTTGTCTTACCAAATGAATTATGAAATTTAATCTAAATTGTTTCCATTGTGTAGGTTTGTTGACAATCCAGGTTTTGTTCCTTCCATATCCTCTATGTTGAACTCATTTCATGGTCCTTGGAATGCTTGGACGGATGTTGATCAAGATTCCTGTGATGTATTGGAAACTCGTTTTAAGGTTTTACTTTACTACATATGCAAAACCTGGGGAGAGTGACAGCAGAACATATTGCATAAGCTATGAAGAGCGTAATAAGGATATTAAGTTTATTAATATAATTAATCTTTAAATGAAAACCTTCTCTAAGATAATGATTCTCATAGTGTGCGGTACTTGTAACAGTTTAGAAAATGACCTTTTAAGATAAATATAATGTCAGGTTGTGTGCTTTATCAGTTTGATAATTTTTCTGTTAAGATATTCAAATATTGAATACCCTTATAAGTGCTTTAATATGGCAACTTAAAGGTCATATATCAAACTGAACTTGTTTGCATTCTGGTGTTTAGATTGATTTTGGGATTTTAAATTTCGAAGTCACTGTAGACTTGCTCCTTATAACATGCTCCAGTTTTGAGTCATAAGGTTTACCGACGTCTGATTTGTCAAGCATCTTCTCTAGTTTTTTTAGTTTTTGTAGTACAAGCTGTATAATGTAATTTTTGAGCGATCTGGATCGAACTCAATTTCCTAGTTAACATATATTTCAAATAGATCAGTTATATTTGAAACTGTGGAATTTAATATCGGAGTATACTGGTACAGGTATAGATTCCCATGTTTCTGAAAACTCTTCTGCTTTTGGTGGAGATGAAAATTGGTATTACACGTCACCAGGTTTGCTTAAACTTTATCTAAACTTCTGATTAATAATGGAACATTTCAAGTGCTACCTGTAATTTCTTATATGTCTGATCTGCATTACACACTTGAGGATTGCTACATGTTATATTAATGGTTTCATAGTGTTGCATATTCCTCCTCCGTGCGGCCAACACATACATTTTATGTAAGCATACTTAACTATATCTTAAGCTCACAAGATAGGCAGACTGTTAACAGAATAAGTTTATTGTCCAATGATTCTCTAATATTTACGTTTATGTTTTATTGTGTGACAGGTTACTTGCTACCGAAACCATTTTAGGTAAGCAAAATTTGTTCTACATTTCCAGTTATGTGAACGATATTTAGTTAATGCTTTCAATATTTGTAAATTGTGTATTAAACATATTCATGCATGTAAACAGGGGTTTAAAGAGTTGGTTTTTGTTTAATGAAACATACCTTTTACCTTTGATAATGGTGATTTTAAAGCTACCAAATAAACAACGAGAGGAGGATCGTCATGAATGGCAAGATAACCTTAGGGAGTTCCAAAAGATTATGCTTGGAAGATCATCACATCCCCTTCTACCTAATAACCCTTAAGTCTTTGTAGTAGGATACCGTATATTAGCATTGTAGACATTTTATTATCTTGAAGTTGTAACTCGAATGTTTGATGGATATTTTACGAATTTTAGTATGAATTTGAATGAATGTATTATGCAATTTTTGGATCATTATGTAAATTATTCTCCTATCTACACAAGAATTCATAACTAGTTATTGTGGTAAACGTGATTAATATTTACCGTTGGAAATCAAATTTAGCGACAAAAAGTTTGTCACTAAGCCGTCACTTAATGGTCGAATCAAATTTAATTTTGGCAACTTTAAAAAGGCTCTAGTGAGGGGTCGGAGACCGAAAATCCGTTGCTGAAACTCTAAAACTTCTGTCGCAAAACTTGTTGCTAAAATTTTGCGAGGCCCTTTTTTGTGATGGAATATATCCGTCACAATTTCGTCGTTAAAGGGCTTTAGCGACCAAATAGCTATGCAAACTTTCGTTGCTGATGCCTGATTTTCTAGTAGTGACGGGATGAGATGTGGGATTTCACCCATATTCGTTGTACTTAAACGTTTTATGGAGTAACACATTTACTGGGGAAACCCTTTAACCCCAAAAAAAATCAAGTGCTTGCAAAAGTTCCGCATCAGTATAGTTCATCTCTTGTTCACCGTCTTCAACAATGTTATTTGCGTCATTTTGTTTCTTAGCAGCCAATCAAAACAACTTCATTTTTAACCAATACTTTAAGGTCCTAAACTTAACGTCCATAATTTTGAAAATGACATCATCCATAGATTCTAATTCAGATAAACTAAATCTAAACTGACAATGATACCGAATAAATGAAAGTGAGTAAATAAGTAAGATTATCATGAACAATAAAATTGGAACTACGTAAAAAAATTACCTGAAGTTCTAATACATGCCTGACACCACATCGTCTCTTGCATTCTCTCTCGTCATTGGTATCATGAGGGCACAAGTTAGGTTCTTTTAGTAGAAGGGTCATAGATCTTCTTCAAAGACTTCCTATGGCTTTTATTAGTTGATGCTTGTTGTTAACATGCATAAATATCTTTTCATCTTCTTTTAGCTTATACACCTCTTTGCATGCCATTTTCCGTGTCCATAAAATCTTTCCATGCACATCTATATGGTCATCATCCACTATTAAAGAAATTTTGAACATGCCTTAGCCAATTTTTAGTGACCAGAAATACTTTAACATACCTATTATTTCTACCTCGTATAACAACTTCATCTCATATTCATCAACTTCATCTTGTTCATTGTCCAAAAGAGACGAGGATGATGTGGACTTTAATCTCGACATTGCTCAGCCCGAAATATAACATACGAAAGCCTAAGGGTTAAACTCGTTAGATAGATAGTTTATAACCGAATGACGGTTATTGGTAGTTATGTATTTACCGAACAGTTACAATGGTTCGTGTGAACCATATATAAAACGCATACATGTAAACGTTAGAAACAGAAGATCGATAATACAATATTATTCAGTAAACACTTGCAACTTGTATCGATATTGGGACAACAATTGGCATCAGAGCCTACTTTACTGTGTATGCTCGTTGTTTTCAAATCTGTGAACGAAAGAAAACAAAACGCTGGGAAGAAAAAGGTCTCGGTGGAACGTGTTGTTAAACAAGCAACACCTGAATAATTTTGGAATCGTTGGAAGAAGATAGTGCACGATCAGAAACCAACGGAAGTTGCAAACGTGGAATAACTTCAATCAACTCTTGAAGAAGAAGAGGAACACGTTAAATTTTGAAGGAATATACGGCCAAACACCAAGCGATTTGGTGGGAGAACTTTGTTGGGGAAAGCCTATTAAGCGCGACACAAAGGAAAGGAAAAATTAACAACACTTCGTTTGATAAGAAGCGTAATACCGAAAAAGCTAGCGAACTTTTGTTGGGGACGGCTGCAAAACAGCGACACAGAAGGAAAGGAGAAAACTCACAACGCTTGTGTTGTATAAGCGTGTGATACCGAAAAAAAAAGATATTGTTGGGAACGTTTGTGGGTAACGGTTGTGATAGACCAACACGAAAAAAAAGACAACAACAACAATAGCGACGCTTGGAATTATAGGCGTGAGATCGAGAAGTTTTGTAGGAGACGACTAGGAATATCGACCCAAAAACAACAACAACACCAACATTTTGATGCTGTGGTGATACTAACGTGAGAAAGAAAGGAAGTAAAATTGTTGTGGGTATAGATGTTCAAGTACCGACACAAACGGGAATAAGGTTGTGTTTTAACACAACAACAAGATTAGAAATCTAAAAGTTTCTGGATTTCTATCATACTAGTAGTATAAATTTTATAGTTCTCATAGTTTTAGGAATTCTCGAAAAACTATTTATGTTCCTGTACCATTAGGAAATCCCATACTAGTAGGAAAATCCCATACGCTAGAAAGTGAAGATCATATGCACAAATAGGATGTCTACTGAAGATCTTAGTAGAGCTTTAATAACACAAAAACCCATAACACCAATCACTCACTATCAATGCCCTAAGTTAAAATTGACAAACTACACCGTTTGGGCTATCCAAATTAAAGTTATACTTGAGGCACACGGTTTATGGGAAATGATAGAACCTAAGGAAAATACGCAAGCAGATGGGAAAAAGGATAAGGCAACGACTGCCTTCCTATATCAAGCGTTGACCGAAGATGTGATATTACAAGTCGCGGGTTATAAATCAGCAAAAGAATTATGGGAATTGCTAAAAAAGAGACACGTTGGAGAAGAGAAAGTGCAGCAAGCACGATTACAATCATTGATGATTGGATTTCAAACACTCCAAATGAAGGAGGACGACTCAGTGGATGCATTTACGGCTAAACTAAACGGCTACGCCACTAAGCTAAAAGAATTAGGAAAAACGTTGGATGAATCACTTTTAGTGCGAAAACAATTAGATTCCACACCAGATAGGTTCATTCAAATAGTCACATCCATAGAACAAAACAGTGATCTTGACGATGTTACCTTAGACGAGATCATTGGAAAACTCAAGGCATTTGAGGAAAGAATAAAACTTCGAAAAGGAGGACAAGTAGAAAGCCAGGAAAACTTATTATTCGCACACAGCGAACACTCAAAAAAGGGAAGGCGATTCGGTAATCGCGGAGGTAGATCAAACTTTTCACGAGGAAACTGGCAATGTAATAGGAATAAATATGACTCAAAGGAGGAAGGCTCAACTCACAAAGGAAAATCAAACACGAAATGGAATAAGCGTGAGTGGGATATGAGCAAAGTACAATGTCACAAGTGTAGGAAACTTGGACATTTTAGAAAGGACTGCACACAATCATCGAAAACTAAGGAACAATCAAACCTTATCTTAGAAGTTGAAGAACCATCACTACTAATGACTACACACGAAACTGAACACGAGGAAGTACTGTTGAATGAAGGACAAATTCAACCCGGAAAATATGCTACAACAGATGCAAGTATCTGGTATTTAGATAATGGTGCAAGTAACCATATGACGGGAACTAAGAGTCATTTCAAAGATATTGACGAATGCATAACAGGACGTGTTCGTTTTGGAGATGGATCGTATGTGGAGATAAAGGGAAGAGGCTCTATATTGTTAGGATGTAGGAATCACGAACAAAAAATAATATCAAATGTATACTACATTCCAAACCTCAAGAGCAACATACTAAGTTTAGGACAACTCACAGAGATACGATGTAAAATCATCATGGATGGAAATCAACTGACTTTGTATGATAAGAATAAGAAGTTGTTAATGAAGATTGAAAGATCTAAGAATAGACTTTACAGTATTAAACTGCAAATAGAAACACCCATATGCCTCTTAGCAAATATAGATAACCAAGCATGGTTGTGGCACGCTAGATTAGGTCATCTAAACTTTGACGATATCAATAAGATGACAAGGAAGAATCTAGTGGAAGGAATACCAAGAATAAATCATGCAGGACAGATTTGTGATGCATGTTTATTAGGAAAACACAGTAGGACATCATTTCCAAGTCAAGCTAAGTTCAGATCAAAGAACCCTTTAGATTTAGTATATGGAGACCTCTGTGGCCCTATAAGTCCAGCCATACACTCCAGAAAGAAACTCATCTTCTTGTTAGTGGACGATTGTACACGATTTATGTGGGCCTACTTTCTGACATCGAAAGATCAGGCACTTAACACTTTCAAGGAATTTAGACAACAGATTGAAATGGAAATGAGAACAAAATTAAGGATGCTAAGAACGGATAGGGGAGGTGAGTTCACATCTAATGAATTCACCAAATAATGTAAAGAAAATGGAATAGCACGACAATTGACGGCACCTTACTCACCACAGCAAAATGGAGTTGTGGAGAGGAGAAATAGAACAGTGCTATCTACTACGAGAAGTATGATGAAAGCAATGAAGTTACCATTAAACTTTTAGGCGGAAGCAGTCAGACACGCCATTTACATACTAAACAGGGTACCTACAAGAGCCCTAGTAGATAAAACTCCATATAAGGTACTCTACAACAGAAAACCAAATCTGGAAAACCTAAGGATATTCGGATGCACAGCTTATGCCAAGATAACAATACCTCACTTGCAAAAGCTGGATGATAGAAGTATACCCATGATTTACTTAGGAGTAGAGGAAGGATCAAAAGCATATAGACTATATGATCCAAAAGGAAAAAGGAAACATGTTAGTAGGGATGTAAAGTTTATGAAAACAAGACCGTGGGATTGGAATAACAACCGAGAGGAAACAAGTACACCAGACTCGTTTTGGACAAGTTTTGTGGTAGAAGGAGTCGACAATGGAAACACTACATCAGTCAACTCAGAAAACAATCACAATATCTATCAGGAGTAGGAACCAATCACTACTCCAAACTCTCCAATTACCCCACAAACATACACTTACAACCCAAACTCAGAAGAGGAAGATGCGACTATTAGTTCAATAAAGAGCTTAGAAAAGGGATTTGATGATACACCAGTACGAGGTTTCAAAGAATCGACGAAAATATATGAGAATGCACGTGAAGTTGAAACTGAAAGTCTGTTATTTACGGAAGAAGAACCACGTAACTACAAAGAGGCATCAACAGATAAGAAATGGATCGAGGCCATGGAAATTAAACTGGATTCAATCAACAAGAATAACACATGGACTCTTACTACTTTGCCTACAAATCAGAAGGCAATAGGACTCAAATGGGTTTTCAAGACCAAAAGGGATGCAAAAGGAGAAATCATCAAATACAAGGAATGCTTAGTAGCAAAAGGATATGTACAAGAACAAGGAATAGACTTCGACGAAGTATTTGCACCAGTTGCACATATCGAGACAGTTTGTTTAATTTTAGCACTGGCAGCATACCATAGATGGCAAGTACATCACTTAGATGTCAAATCAGCATTTTTACATGGAGATTTGAAGGAAGAAGTCTACGTTACACAACCTGAAGGTTTTATACAACAAGGAAATTCAGGAAAAGTTCACAAGCTCACGAAAGCATTATATGGCTTAAGACAAGCACCACGAGCTTTGAATATGAAACTTGATCAAACCTTAAAGTCAATAGACTTTAAGAAATGTAATCTCGAACAAGCAGTTTACACTAAGAAAAGCAAGACTTCCACACTAATAGTTGGAGTTTATGTTGATGATTTGATAATCACGGGCACTCCAAGGAAGGAAATAGAGTTGTTCAAATCCCAAATGAAAGACAAATTTGAAATGAGCGACTTAGGATTGTTAGCTTATTACCTCGAGATAGAAGTTACTCAGACAGGAGGAGAGATTACAATCAAGCAAACAGGATACATCAACAAAATCTTAAAGGATACAAGTATAATGGAAAGTAATGACACAAAGATACCTATGGATCCGGGTACTAAGTTGGTCAAGGCGGAAGATGGAAACTCAGTTGACCCAACTTCTTACAGAAGCCTAATTGGATGTCTCAGGTATCTACTACATACTAGACCAGATCTTAGTTACTCAGTCGGACTACTCAGCAGATTTATGAAAGACCCAAAGGATCATCACCTGAAGGCAATAAAGCAAGTAATCCGATATATAAAAGTAACAAAGGAGCATGGTATTATATACAAGAAAGATGGCGGCTGCAAAATTACAGGTTATAACGACAGTAGTTATGGAATCAACACTGATCAAGGAAAAGGAACTACTGGAATAGTATTTTACTTTGGAGAATCACCTATTACCTGGTGCACTCAGAAGCAACCAACAGTGGCACTCTCATCATGTGAATCAGAATTCATGGAAGCTACTGGAGCAGCATGTCAAGCTTTATGGTTAAAACGGCTACTTAGTGAACTAACGGGTTGGGAGGAGAAAAGAATAACACTGAAAGTTGATAACATCTCCGCAATAGCACTCGTCAGAAACCCAGTCTTTCATGGAAGAAGTAAGCATATCGACATTCGCTATCATTTCATTCGTGAATGCGTAGAGAATGGACACATCAATGTGGAACATGTCAGTGGAGAACTACAAAGAGCAGATATATTAACTAAAGCTTTACCAAGACTAAAGTTTGTCACTATGCGACAAATGCTCAGAGTTCAAGATCTAGGACGAAGCAACGATCAAGATTAAGGAGGAGAATGTGGACTTTAATCTCGACATTGCTCAGCTCGAAATATAACATACGAAATCCTGAGGGCTAAACTCGTTAGATAGATAGTTTATAACCGAATGGCGGTTATTGGTAGTTATGTATTTACCGAACAGTTACAATGGTTCGTGTGAACCATATATAAAACGCATACATGTAAACGTTAGAAACAGAAGATCGATAATACAATAATATTCAGTAAACACTTGCAACTTGTATCGATATTGGGACAACAGATGATGCAAAGTTGGCTCATACAAAATTGGGTGGGATTGCAAGGATTGTTAATGAGTATAAGATGATGGGGACACAGAGCTTTTATATAGAGTAGTTTGAAAGGGGGGACGAACTTAGGTATTGAGGAGAGAGGATGAGGACACAGAGTTATGGTTCATAGTAGTTTGGAAAGGAGACTGAACAAGGGTGTTAAGGAAAGATGATAGTTATGTAAGGCGCTATTTTGTGCATTATTTTAATGTTGTTGCATAGTTTTTTAGATTTGAACATCTTCTAAGATACTACTAAAAATGAATTCCATTAGCGAGTATTTGGCATTGCTCGTAAATTTATGAATGAAAGAATCAGAATGAGAAAAAAAAACTCATTATCTTATTATTATAACTTCACCCAGCAGAAAAATATCCAAAAGCTATCTCCACCCCATTTTATAACAACTGATAATTATTTCACGTGACATCTTTCAATATGCAACACCAAACACGCAACGACGAACACTGCCAGCTCTTTTATGACTTGTTTTTTATACTCAGGCCAATTGACAACATACAAAAACTAGGGTCTTAAGACCCTTGACTGTTGGAAGCAACCAACAACAACAAATATGAAACCTTCAGATCCATTGAAACTTGAAATTATAAGAAGATTGCTGAAATAAATCTACTTACATGCTAATTGTTAATTTGACCAGCGTTTACGACTTCACTTCTGCCGAAGTTGAGGTTGAAAGACGCATAGAGATGACAAACTTGAGAATATGATTATAACAACTTTAAGAATAAGCCTTTATTGCAGCTATATATTACCAGCTTTTTTATATGCACAAGCGAAACTATGTAAAGTATTACTAGTAGAAGATACATAAGTACAAGGACTCTTGGATTTTGGAACGAACAGAGGAGAACTTGGACTCTAAATTTCATGTTTTAACCACAAGTACAACTTTCTGGTTGATCTCAAGAATGAATAAAGTAATAAACATATTCAATCAACTTCACATAAAGAAATCACATATTCAATTAACTACAATAGAGTACGTAATTCAAAAGCACTCCCTAATCTGACTTATGTATGTTGTATTTTTATAAAATACACCCTGTATTCTAAAAAAATTTAAATTCTCTAAATCTCATTATCCATGTGTCTTATATTTGTTTTCCATAATAATATCCGCCTTCTACATTCACAATGATCCCTGAATTTGGGTCTTCTTAAGCTCTTCCCGCTTCTTTGTAAGGATTCTATAACCATTAGTGATGAATCCATTAAACTGTTTAGCAATAACTCTTGGACCAATAGCGAGGGATAACATTTCATTAAATTTGTTCTTTTCTAAGAAGGAAACCTACCATTGTTTAATACCATTGTTAGTTTATCGACATTGGAGATGCTTATCATATAAGAGCTATAAAATTGTAACCTGGTTATGAAGCCACTGTGGAAATTCTGCAACAAACAATTTTTCTGTTATCTTTAAGTCCAAAGGTTGGCCCTTAAGTGCTTGTTGTTCAACCAAAAAATGTCTACGAGATAGAGATCATAATTTATACTTCATAAAGCTTTGCTTAGTTATAAGAATAGCTATATTTAAAAGGGTTAATTGCACTAAAATGTATTATACTTGACACCTTTTGTAATTCTGTGTAACGCCCTGTTTTTAATTATTCAGTGTAACAAATTATTTTTTAGATATTACAACCGGTTGTGCGTATGTGTAACAAGTTACTTTCTACGTCAATTTGGTCTTTTTCCAGCTCACTTTTTGTACACTAATAACCAAGAAAGAATCAAGCGATGAAGACACTTCCTCCTCGGGAAGTGAAGACGAATAATATACCATGGCCGTGAGGAACTTTAAAAACTTCTTCAAAAGAAGAGGAAGGTTTGTTAGACAGCCACAAGACGAAAAGAAATCGTTCCGAAAAATTCGGAATGACAAGAAAGGTAAAGATGAAAGAAATTGCTTAGATGCGGTGATCCAAACCACTTTATCGGGGAATACCCAAAACCTCCAGAAAAGAATCAAAAGGCTTTTAGTTAGGGATCTTGGAGTGATAGTGAAGAAGAAGACGAGGAGCCAAAGAAAGATGAAATTTGTCTTAGGGCTCACAAAACCAACAAGGTACATTCCGACTCATCTTAATACAATTCTTCTATCGATGATGACACATTGCAATGTGAATATAACAAATTATGTAAACTTAGTCTTAAAATCATTAACAAAAATAGACTTTTAAAAACTGAAAGGGAATTTTTGGAAATACAGTGTAGGAGCTTAAATAGAATAATAAACAAAATGAGAAAAGTAAATAAATAGACGTAGGATGCATTTCTTGTGAAGAACTTCGTTTTGAAAATGATAAGCTCAAGAGACACAAACTGTTCTTGTTAAACAAGCGTCTAATTCACAAATTTTGAGAAAAGTACTCATTGCCTAAATGAAATGATAAGTAATGAGAAATCACCTAAAGATAAAAAGGGGTTAGGATTTACAGAGTGTGAAGCTTCGACTAGTAAAGTCAAAGAAGTAAAATTTACAAAAGCCACAAGCACTGCTGAAACCAGATCCACGGATCAAACGGATCCCTCTGAAAGGGATCCGTGTAGTGCAATCAAAGGGAATCCGCGGGTCTATTACAATAGACTCGACTTCAAAACCTTCCACTTCTTCGAGAACGGATTTTGTTGTCATAACTAAGAAAAAGGCACCCATTGTTACCGTCAAAAATGTAAAACAACCACCCACTATGAAATTTGGCTTTGAACTTGCAAAAACTGAACCCAAAACTAAACCATCTCAACCAAGAACTAAAACACCACAACCTAGGAGACCAAACACGGTATATCCTAAAAGTAACTACAACAACCAAGTAGGTTGGAATTACAACCACGCGAAACCAATACCAAACGCCTAACTTTATTCCTTGCCATTCACCATTCTCATTCATGAACGGAATGTTTAACGCAAACGTACCCATGAGATATTGAGGACCAAACGCTTGAGTTATTTTGTATATTTAGGTGTGCCTGAAGGCTGACTTGGAACCGAATGAGTAGATCAAGGATAGTGGTTGCACAAGACACATGACCGGAAACAAAAGCTTGTTCTCAAATTATCGAACCTACGACGGAGGTAGTGTAGTGTTTGGTAGTCGTGTCAAAATCAAGATCCTTGGTATAGGTACAATTATCCACAACTCTCTAACTATTAATAATGTTAATCACGTAGATTAATTGGACTTTAACTTACTTAGCATAAGTCAAATATGTGATAAAAAGTGTAAAGTAGTATTTAGTGAACACGGTAGCGACATACTTAAAGTCGGCATTACCATAGTTAAAGGGATTAGAAAATTGTCTTTTATGTAATGAAAATTGGAAACACTCGCAAAGACAAACTTTGCCAAATTTCTATAGATGATACTTCGACACTTTGTCATCGAAGATTGGGTCACGCCAATATGCGACTAAAACAATCGTTGTCATCCAAAGAACTCGTTCGGAATTTACCAAAGTTAAAATTTAACCAACATTTTTGTGATGCTTGCAAAATAGGAAAACAAGTCCATGCTAGCCATAAGGCTAAAAATATGGTTTCAACTATTGAATGCGGATCATTTAAAAAGTCAAGCGTTTTTAAAAAGTCTAAAAAGTGTTTTGTGCCGTTAGATTATCAGAGAAAAATATCAATGGTTCTAATTATATATGTGGCAAACTTGTAATAATATGAAATGGCATAAGGGCAAGAACGTCAACCTTCATTTTCCCTTATCATATCCAATCTAGTTTCTAAACATATCTAGAATTGATGATTCATCTTACAGAGTTTCAAGATCTTTCACCTCATTCATAACCGTCATTCAAAATCATGACGAGTTATCGCAAATCATTCATAACCATCATCATCTTCATCATTTAAGAACTAATTCAACAAATTCCAACTGATTAGACGATTCGCGTATAGCTGACGTGGCAACGAGACGGAGGTTTTTATTAGGGATATGGAGGGATGTTATGATTTGTTTCAAAACACATGAATCTGATTAAGTTCTATGGGGATTTTTGGATTTGCATAAGATTGATAATTGAAATTGTGCATATAAGATTGATTATTGAAATTGGAGTTACAAGATTGATTATCTAAATTGGGGATATAAGATTGATTATTTAAATTGGGGAAATCCGGAGCTCCGGTGTATGATCCGGTGATTATTGAAATCGGTGATGGAGTTGGAATCACAGATCGGAGTAACGGTTACAAGCAGTGAACAAACTGAAACTTGTGTTTAACCAGACTTTATTTATTTATATTTTATTATATTTATTTTTAGTAATGGGGTAGACTTTGTGAGATGTTATGGAGATACGTAGATTGTGCCACGTGGAGAAATGTGATTGGTTTATTGACTAAATGGTGTGATGTTATTGGCTGATGGGAGTTAGTGTGACGTTATGTAAATATTCTAGATATTATGTGTTTTTTGTTCATCAATTATTGTCATATGTTATGTTATTTTTTTGGTTCATCAATTATTGTGCTGTTATTTTTTTTGTTCATCAATTATTGGTTCATTAGTTATTGTCATATGTTATGTTTTTGGTTCATCAATTATTGTCATGTGTTATGTTATTTTTTTGGTTCATCAATTATTGGTTCATCAGTTATTGTGCTGTGTTATGTGTTTTGGTTCATCAGTTATTGTGTTTTGGTTCATCAATTATTTTTTTGGTTCATCAATTATTATCCTGGTGTTATGTGTTTTTGGTTCATAAATTATTGACCCTTGTTATGTGTTTTTGGTTTATCAGTTCTTGTCATGTTTATGTTATTTTTTTGGTTCATCAATTATTGGTTCATCGGCTATTGCCATATGTTATGTTTTTGGTTCATCAATTATTGTCATGTGTTATGTTATTTTTTTGGTTCATCAATTATTGGTTCATTAGTTATTGTCATATGTTATGTTTTTGGTTCATCAATTATTGTCATGTGTTATGTTATTTTTTTGTTCATCAATTGTTGGTTCATCAGTTATTGTGCTGTGTTATGTGTTTTGGTTCATCAATTTTGGTTCATCAGTTATTGTGTTTTGGTTCATCAGTTATTTTTTTGGTTCATCAATTATTATCCTGGTGTTATGTGTTTTTCGTTCATCAATTATTGACCCTTGTTATGTGTTTTTGGTTCATCAATTATTGTCATGTGTTATGTTATTTTTCGGTTCATCAATTATTGGTTCATCAGTTATTGTCATATGTTATGTTTTTGGTTCATCAATTATTGGTTCATCAGTTATTATGCTGTGTTATGTATTTTGGTTCATCAATTTTGGTTCATCAGTTATTTTTTTGGTTCATCAATTATTATCCTGGTGTTATGTGTTTTTGGTTCATCAATTATTGACCCTTGTTATGTGTTTTTGGTTCATCAATTATTGTCATGTGTTATGTTATTTTTTTGGTTCATCAATTATTGGTTCATCAGTTATTGTCATATGTTATGTTTTTGGTTCATCAATTATTGTCATGTGTTATGTTATTTTTTTGGTTCATCAATTATTGGTTCATCAGTTATTGTGTTGTGTTATGTGTTTTGGTTCATCAATTTTGGTTCATCAGTTATTGTGTTTTTGTTCATCAGTTATTTTTTTGGTTCATCAATTATTATCCTGGTGTTATGTGTTTTTAGTTTATCAATTATTGACCCTTGTTATGTGTTTTTGGTCATCAATTATTGTCATGTGTTATGTTATTTTTTTGGTTCATCAATTATTGGTTCATCAATTATTGGTTCATCAGTTATAGGTTCATCAGTTATTGGTTCATCAGTTTTTGGTTCATCAATTATTGTGTTTAGGTTCATCAGTTAGCGTCAGTTGTTTTTCAAAGTGTTTTTGTTCATCAGTTAGCGTCGGTTGTGTTTCAAAGTGTTTAGGTTCATCAGTTAGCGTCGGTTGTGTTTCAAAGTGTTTAGGTTCATCAGTTAGCGTCGGTTGTTTTTCAAAGTGTTTTGGTTCATCAGTTATTTTTGATAATGTTCATCAGTTATTGTTCATCTTTAACGTGCGATATCTCACTCATATTATATCGGATTTGAGTTATTCAAATTTATGTGTAAAGAATGGCCAAAAAGCTGCAACTTTCGTGTTTTAAGTTTTGCAAAATTCGGCCTTTAAACTAGGCAAAATTAGAGTTGAAAATGCCGAAAATTTTAAGAAAATCAACACCCACTTAAAAAGTTGAAAAAAAAATTTGCGATTCATATATCATAATGCATACCAAATTAAAGAGAATTGTATTTTTAAAAATTATGGTGAAATCAGTTTTTCATAAAAGTTTATCGTTTGAAAGTTATTTACGTTTAAAGTTTTGGGGTGGAATAAAAAAAGGGGTTAAAAGGACCAAAATGCCCCCTAACCAAATTTAATAAGAAAAAAAGGAGTGAGTGGTTGGTGGACACTTGTCATATTGTGAGTGGCTTTCTAGCCTTTTTAATTTTCTTTCACTTTCTAAAGGATCGCATCTCTTCAACTATTAGGTGTCTAGAACTTTTGCATATGAAAAACAACTATTTTTGTATTTTCTGATAAAAATACTCTAATAAAGATACTAATTGATTTTTAAATTGTCTACAGTAACAAATTGAAATTTAGGGCTCAAAACCACACCGCTCAAAATCAAAAATTAAACTGATAAAATGGTGTAAAATAGTCTACTAATCACTTTGTACGGTTTAGATTCTTGATCTGGATTGAAAATGGTGAATAATTGAGGTTTTTAATGGCATAAATGGTTTGTTACTTTAGCGCAAAATTATGTTTAAGGAGAGAGAAGGCTGATATCGCTTGAAACGCGTCACAATTCAAACCTCTCACGAAGAAAAGTCAACTCGCGACGGTTCGATGCGAAAATCGATTGTAATAACCGGATAAGTGAATACCCGGGTCGTGGTCCCAACGAGGCGTGAAATTGAGGATATTGTATGAGGTTTGGTATTAAAATGCTTGAAATAACGAGGGTTGCTTGGGTTACTAAAATCTACTAAAACGAAAAATAAATAACGTAAAACGGAAACTACGAACGAGTAAAAACGTCAAATCTATTAAAAACTAACCCTACGGATATCAAAATAATTTTCCTAAGTCCTAAATATAAAAAGAAAATTTTGGTAAAAAGAAAAATATTTGTTTGACTTTTTAATAATTTTTTATAAATTAAAAACTATTTAAAGAAAATAATTGATTAAAAATACTAAACGAAAAAAGAAAATTCGGAAAATTTTTATTAAAATACTTTATCTTATCAGAAAGCTGAGAAAAATATAAAAACTGAAATAGTTTTTAGAAATAAGCTATAAATAAGCTTCACAGCTAAAATAGCTTAATAAGTAAAAAAAAAAGAGAGAGAGAGAGATGTTAAATTAAAAAAAAAACTAGGAAGTAAATACAAAGAGAGCAACTTAAATCAGCTGGAAAGGGTGTTGGGGTTGTGAGTCAACTGACCTGGGTTCGAACCCCAGGCTTGACGCTTTTTCTTTATTTATTTATTTTTTTTTTTTTTTTTTTTTTTTTTGATTTTTTCTTTTTAAACTTAACCAACAACTCAAAATAAGCTAAAGTTAAAACTTGAAAACTAATAACAAGCTCAGAACAGCTTATCCAATCCAATCAGTAGGCAACAGCTAAACAGAAATAAAAGAGTTTAAAGAAAAACAAAGGCTCAACTGAATTAGGCACAAGCTAGAACAAGCTTTTGCAAAACTAAAAAAACTAGTAAGGAACTACGGTTATCCTAGGCTACTTCTAAATAAGCAACATGGAATCAGATATAAGCATAAATAAACACTCAATAAGCAAAAGGAAACACACATGTTGCTGGTCTACTGATCTAATGGGTGCACAGGGCATAAGAGGGCAAGTTTAAGCCCTCGAAAAGCTGTTTAATAAAAATCCAAAAATTCTAAAAAAAATGGAAAATGATAGATAAGCTACCAAACTATCCTAGTGCAAAATTCTAGCTTAAAACAACTTATGTCTAACGCATTAAAAATCAAACAAAACTGCTGGAAATCGAAATTTTCAAAAGTGCAAACTTTACAAACTACTAAAGGCTGGGCAAACTAAACTAAAAACTAGCAAAGATGATCCTAATCAATCAAAAAGCAACTAGTAACAAGCATTTAACAGCATTAAAAAGGAGAATGAGCAAATTACCTAAGCAAATAGGCAGTTTGACCGCGTTTGACTAAGAACATAAAGACAAGTAAACTTAAAACTGCATTAACTAAAATTAACTTACATAACTGAAAATGAAATTACAATCAAAGTTTAAAGATTACACTAAGGAATAAATTAGACAGCAAGTAAAAATGGTCAAACTTTTCTAAATACATGAAAAGTGGACAAAAATTAATCTGTAAAATCTGTTACATATATATAGCTTCTTTCTTGTGCTTTTCTTGTGAGTGTGTTCCTCCTCTGCTTCTTGTGTTTCTTTCTTGACCCTTGGATGATCCTTGCTCCTCACAACTTGAAATCTCACTCGTTGATCAAACCTTTTGTCCACGGATTGATGAGGTGGAGTGGGGGGACCAAAGACAAACCCACGTGAAGGTTTGGCTGGTTGTGGTGAGGTGGTGAAAGTGATGGGGACGAACTAGGGATTAGCAGGGGATTAAGGAGGGAAGATAGGATTGAAGAAGATATACAGTATATTAATCTTAGGGATTTTGACTAATAGTTTGGGGAAAAGGGGATTTTGACCCCGGTTTTAGTATTAGGGATGGTGGGTCGGGTTTTTTAGGTTGTGGGCTGGGTTTAAGCTTTTTTGGGTAGTAGGCTGTGGTAGTTTATTGTTGTGGGCTGTGGGATTAAATGAATTATGGATCCGGTTAGAATATTTTGAGGGGAATATGGGATTAATCACAAGGACTATGGTTGTAATTTATGAAACCTCAAGGACCATTCTTGCCATAATTGAAAAGTTCTTCAAGGGGTCAATTTAGCCGAGTGAGAATAATCCAAGGGCCATTTTGGGATTCTTCGAGCTTTGAATTTTTTCCGAATAAATAATGTCTTCCCGGCATCGGCTTTCGGCTCTTTAAATACTCTTTCCCAATCTCGTGCTCGGTTTTTGTTGTTTTTTCTTCGTTTTTGTCCTTTTTCAAAATATCCGTACCTGCACATTAACAAACACAAAAACACAAATATCTTTGGCATTTTGGTCAGTTTTTGGTCGTTTTGGTCTTAATTTGGTCAAGAAAAGGTATGTTTTAAGCACATACCAAAATTCCCCCAGACTAAGATATTGTTGTGTCCTCACGCAATGTTATAAAAACACATTTTTAAATCCAAAAATTTCTAATCTCTTTTTACTAACTTTGAGAAGTAGCAAAATTTTCAAAAGAGATTGAGAAATCTTAAGTTCTAAAAACTCCCCGATTTTCCTTTTATTCTATTTTTGTATTTTCCTCATAATCATGTGACGGCTTTGTTGACAATCATTATCTCATGATAACTTTTAGGATCAACGAGTAGGAAACACGACTCATAAAGAAGTGACCATACGGATAAAATTCGTCGTTCCTGATTTTTCACGAGTCCCCAAACTAAGCTTAAAAACGAAATCATTGTCTATTTACAAGTTAGATGCCAACACTACCCATGAAAGTTACTTGTGTAATTACCTCTTGCTCCCATTTTCCTAATTTGCCTCTATTTATTTTATTTTTGGTGAGAAATGAATTGCTTCATATTCTCGTTTTGATAAGTTTTAGTGCCGATAAAGATACTAAATTAAGACGCTAATTAGTTTTCAATCTTCTCTCGAGAATCGTTGTTTCAAAAATGAGGTCCACATCAAGGTTTTATTTCTATTTTTGACTTTTTCTTTCATCACCATTTTTTTTCATTTTCCATCATTTTTTTTTCCATCATTACTAACTTTTCACTTGCGTACCCTAAACGACGGAGCTTCACAGTTTAGTTCCAAGACCTTACACCTTCCGGGGTAAAGGATCCAAGGGCCGTTACAACGGAGTTTTCCAAGACTCTAGACATTCCTGAAATGAGGATCCAAGGGGGTTAGACCAAGACCTCACACATTCCTGAACAAGAGGTCCAAGGGCCGGTGTAAGAGGGTAGCCAAGACCTAAACGCCTTTCGGAAATAAGGATCCAAGGCCCGATCTCGAATCCGTAGCTTAGAGCACTTAACTTATTATCATTATACGTATTTATTAAGTAACCTTGATGTGTACCCAATTTTTAAAACAAGGATTCTTTTAAGAAGACCAAGAACTAATCATCGGCAAAACCTAACATCTTTAACTATTCTTACAGTTATAATGGTGAAACAATTTTGCGGGAGCAAAAGGCAACAAGTAACTTTGATGAGCTCTAAAGAGAACCAACTACTCCACGCTTAGCATCTAACTTCTAAATAAACTCTATCATTTCTCGTTCTTCGCAAATTTAAAATCTTAAATAATAAGATCCGCGAATGCTTAGCCTTATAATCAAGCCATGCATATATAAAGTCGATACGGGATCTTGCAAACTCTTAAAAAGAATTCGCATTTTATAGCTCCTTGTGTAAAAGACTAGCACGAGCTTATAGATTATAAATGGTTAAGGGGACAAGCTAGGGCTCAACACGCCTGGTCAAGTCAGAATTTTATTCCTATTCTCACCAGCGGAAAGTCAACAAATATGTCAAAATTTATTATATTTTTGCAAAAAATTTTAAATTTTTCTCATTTTTTTGGATTTTTTCAAATTTTGAGGAAAAACGGGGTTGCGAGAGAAAACGGCAAAAATGCAAGGCAAAAATCAAATCGAAAGATTGCCCCCCCAGACTAAAAACGAGACATTGTCCTCAATGTCTTAAAGGTAAGGGTTTTCCTACATAAATCTAAGGTCGTTTATGAATTATGCCAAAGATAAACGTAAAACGATAAGATTAAGGATATTGGATGAGCAACGAATGATGAAACTCGAGTGGAGAGAAGCAAACCACGAGCACGAGAGTCTTCAATCATCGGGCAATCCTGGACACATCACAGAAAACCACGAAACACGACAAATGGAAGAGGAAGCCCTCCTCACGTCACTTATTAGAAATACGAAAGAAGATAGATGGATAAGCATGGGGTGCCTCCCACGAAGCGCTTGTTTTTGATCGAGTCGTATAGCTTAGACTCACCCCGAATTTAATTGTCCTTGGGGGAGCAAGTGGAAGAGATAATCTTGTTCGGACTTTCATTCAAGATGTTTGAATAAACATTGAAGCATATGAAAGTTCCACTCCGATGAGATACCCGCGGCTTAAAAGAAGGAGAGATGCCGGGGTCAAAGATGGTGTCTTCACTCCCGAAGGAGTGAAAGATGGGAGAAGTCACAGCATATGTGATGAAGAGCATAAAATTTGGATAATTATTATGAAATACTCTTCATCATCAGCAGAAGTTTTGTCATCAAAAGTCTCAGGCGGGAGGGTCGGGATGAAATACTCATTAGAAAGTATACCTCCCCCCAGACTAATATCTTCCTCAAGATCAAAGTAGAAATGATCGTATTCCGGAGGAGATAACAAAAGAGAGAGTTCATCGGATAAATCCTCGTGATAGAGATCATTCCATTCGAAGAGAAATGAATCATATTCGGGAGGAGAGATATGAGCATGAGAAGTGGTACTGCCACTACTCGTCTCCTCCGAATGATCAATATCAAAGTAGAAAGCTTCAAAAACCGAGATAGAGAAATCAGAATGAGAAGTGGGATTGCCACAATTCTCGTTTTCAGCATCAAATATGAAACTCTCATATTTGGGAAAAGCATCCTCGAGCTCGTGCTCCAAAGGATCGAATGGCTTTTCCTTAACTTCTTCAATTACGTCTTCCGGGGGAAGGGAAAATAATGGTTTATCAACTTTCATTTTTAATAACGAGACATCTTCCCCCGGATCAAGATAAGAATCATCAATTTCCGGAGAAATTGAATCTTCTTTAAGACAAGCATCGATCTCTTCCAAGATAGGATCACTTCCCTCAACCGGCGTGAGGGAAGGGGAAGAGTCGGAAATGATAGGTGGAGTGGGATTGCCACTCGGAGGTTCATCTGATATTTGAATATCTGCATGGGTACACTCCTCGTCATAAACGTCGCTGATCTTATGCTTAAAATATAAAGCTCTTATAACTTGCCTCCGCTCTTCTTCTAATAATTCACCCATAGTTCTTGTATCTTCCTGCTTTTCAACAGGTGCGATAGCAACTGGTGAACTACTGCAAAGCTTCTACTGGACGGGAGTGGCTGCAGCTGACGAACTCTCACAAACTCCCCACGTAGAATCCTCATCATCGTCGTCATCGTAAACAAAAGTTTGACGATATTGGGAGCTTACTCTAGCTGCTTGTTCTTCAGCTAGAAGTTCTCCATAAGTTTTCTGACGAGGTTCTTCATGGGGAAGTCTTTTACTAAGAAATTCCTTAAGATCATTTAGTGCATTTTGAAAATCACGGAGAATTTCTGGATTGATTGGCTGAGGTGGTGTTTGAATCGTTTCATACTGTGGAGGTTGGTCATGATAAGAATAATCATAATTGTTACAAGGACCATGCTCATAGACAAGCGGATTCCTCGTTTGACAATCAGAGTTATAGTGAGGACCTCCACAGTACTCACAACAATATGATTGTTGTGACTGATTCGGTGAATTATGTGGATAATGGTCATACCCGAAGTTTTGATTACATGGAACTTGTTCATAGACAAACGTATTCCTTGCTTGACAATCAAAACTCGGGTGTGGACCTCCACAATACTCACAAGAATATGTTTCCATCTCATGGTGTGGTGGCTGGTTGAAATAATCGGGTGTTTCATGGTAAGCATAAGGATTTTGGTCATAGACAAACCCGTTTCCCGATTCCACCATGCTACAACCGGGACAATTCCCACCATTATGAGGACCTCCACACCATTGACAACCATAATGGTAAGATGAAGACATAGAGAAGAGGAATTAAACGGATAGAGGGTGAGAGATAAAGAATTAAACGGATAAGAGGAATAAGAAGACTATTTTTGGGTTTTTTAAATTTTGAAACATTTTAAAAGATAAAGGAAAATAATTTTTGAAAAGAAAATCTTTTTGGGTTTTCAAAGTTTTTCAATTTTTTTGGATTTTTGATAAAAAAATATTCACAAGATATATACGAAACTTCACGAGGAAGGATCTTCAAGTCACTAATCGTCAAATCGTAACGATATTGTCGCAACACATCTCCCCGGCAACGGCGCCAAATTGATATCGCTTGAAACGCGTCACAAGTCAAACCTCTCACGAAGAAAAGTCAACTCGCGACGGTTCGATGCGAAAATCGATTGTAATAACCGGATAAGTGAATACCCGGTTCGTGGTCCCAACAAGGCGTGAAATTGAGGATATCGTATGAGGTTTGGTATTAAAATGCTTGAAATAACGAGGGTTGCTTGGGTTACTAAAATCTACTAAAACGAAAAATAAATAACGTAAAACAGAAACTACGAACGAGTAAAAACGTCAAATCTATTAAAAACTAACCCTACGGATATCAAAATAATTTTCCTAAGTCCTAAATATAAAAAGAAAATTTTGGAAAAAAGAAAAATATTTTTTTGACTTTTTAATAATTTTTTATAAATTAAAAACTATTTAAAAGAAAATAATTGATTAAAAATACTAAACGAAAAAAGAAAATTCGGAAAATTTTTATTAAAATACTTTATCTTATCAGAAAGCTGAGAAAAATATAAAAACTGAAATAGTTTTTAGAAATAAGCTATAAATAAGCTTCACAGCTAAAATAGCTTAATAAGTAAAAAAAAAAAAAAAAAAAAAAAAAAAAAAAAAAAAAAAAAAAAAAAAGATGTTAAATTAAAAAAAACTAGGAAGTAAATACAAAGAGAGCAACTTAAATCAGCTGGAAAGGGTGTTGGGGTTGTGAGTCAACTGACCTGGGTTCGAACCCCAGGCTTGACGCTTTTTCTTTATTTATTTATTTATTTTTATTTTTTTTTTATTTTTTTTTTGATTTTTTCTTTTTAAACTTAACCAACAACTCAAAATAAGCTAAAGTTAAAACTTGAAAACTAATAACAAGCTCAGAACAGCTTATCCAATCCAATCAGTAGGCAACAGCTAAACAGAAATAAAAGAGTTTAAAGAAAAACAAAGGCTCAACTGAATTAGGCACAAGCTAGAACAAGCTTTTGCAAAACTAAAAAAACTAGTAAGGAACTACGGTTATCCTAGGCTACTTCTAAATAAGCAACATGGAATCAGATATAAGCATAAATAAACACTCAATAAGCAAAAGGAAACACACATGTTGCTGGTCTACTGATCTAATGGGTGCACAGGGCATAAGAGGGCAAGTTTAAGCCCTCGAAAAGCTGTTTAATAAAAATCCAAAAATTCTAAAAAAAATGGAAAATGATAGATAAGCTACCAAACTATCCTAGTGCAAAATTCTAGCTTAAAACAACTTATGTCTAACGCATTAAAAATCAAACAAAACTGCTGGAAATCGAAATTTTCGAAAGTGCAAACTTTACAAACTACTAAAGGCTGGGCAAACTAAACTAAAAACTAGCAAAGATGATCCTAATCAATCAAAAAGCAACTAGTAACAAGCATTTAACAGCATTAAAAAGGAGAATGAGCAAATTACCTAAGCAAATAGGCAGTTTGACCGCGTTTGACTAAGAACATAAAGACAAGTAAACTTAAAACTGCATTAACTGAAATTAACTTACATAACTGAAAATGAAATTACAATCAAAGTTTAAAGATTACACTAAGGAATAAATTAGACAGCAAGTAAAAATGGTCAAACTTTTCTAAATACATGAAAAGTGGACAAAAATTAATCTGTAAAATCTGCTACATATATATAGCTTCTTTCTCGTGCTTTTCTTGTGAGTGTGTTCCTCCTCTGCTTCTTGTGTTTCTTTCTTGACCCTTGGATGATCCTTGCTCCTCACAACTTGAAATCTCACTCGTTGATCAAACCTTTTGTCCACGGATTGATGAGGTGGAGTGGGGGGACCAAAGACAAACCCACGTGAAGGTTTGGCTGGTTGTGGTGAGGTGGTGAGAGTGATGGAGACGGACTGGGGATTAGCAGGGGATTAAGGTGGGAAGATAGGACTGAAGAAGATATACAGTATATTAATCTTAGGGATTTTGACTAATAGTTTGGGGAAAAGGGGATTTTGACCCCGGTTTTAGTATTAGGGATGGTGGGTCAGGTTTTTTAGGTTGTGGGCTGGGTTTAAGCTTTTTTGTGTAGTGGACTGTGGTAGTTTATTGTTGTGGGCTGTGGGATTAAATGAATTGTGGATCCGGTTAGAATATTTTGAGGGGAATATGGGATTAATCACAAGGACTATGGTTGTAATTTATGAAACCTCAAGGACCATTCTTGCCATAATTGAAAAGTACTTCAAGGGATCAATTTAGCCGAGTGATAATAATCCAAGGGCCATTTTGGGATTCTTCGAGCTTTGAATTTTTTCCGAATAAATAATGTCTTCCCGGCATCGGCTTTCGGCTCTTTAAATACTCTTTCCCAATCTCGTGCTCGGTTTTTGTTGTTTTTTCTTCGTTTTTGTCCTTTTTCAAAATATCCGTACCTGCACATTAACAAACACAAAAACAAAAATATCTTTGGCATTTTGGTCAGTTTTTGGTCGTTTTGGTCTTAATTTGGTCAAGAAAAGGTATGTGTTTAAGCACATACCAAAGGCAGAGAGAATTTCAGCTAAATTAGTAATTGTTTATCTACATAATCTTAGTTTAGATCAAAGATCATTTGAGGACAAAACATTTCTTACATACAAAGGGACGAATCCCAACCTTCCATTCATTTTGATCTAAAGGCTGAGATTAAATTCATTATTTACACTACAGGGGTATAATTGTCATCTATATAAACACAGAATTAAAAAACTCATCTTCTATTCTCTCAAAAAAAAACACACACAAAACCGTGTTTCATCCCTGATTTAAAATACTTCCACCATCCAATCCACATATCAAATCCCTAAATCCAAATTCGGTGGAGAAGATAAAGGACATGCCACTCCACCCTAACACCTCTGCAATACCACCGCTACTCTACCGCAACACCTCCGCAACTCCATCACAGCAACCACTACACACCGAGAGACCACCGCGACTCCTCCGGTATTTACGTTTTTAATAGATTTGCTTTAATCTGATGCTTTAGTCATGATTTTAATTGATATATCTGCTATGATTTGATTTGATTGGGTTCGAAATTAGATTAAAGTTAGCAAATCATGAAATCGCTCATTTATGCAATTATTGTTGAAAGGATTTTTGATATAATCAGCTTTAATAGCTATAATTTAGATTTTTTAGTTAGTGTTAGGATGTTTAAGAGTAAAGGAACAAATATAACACCTTTGGATTTGCAATAATTTTTAGGTGAAGAGTCAATTTTATAGTATTTCCACTTGACTTGACTGGATAAGTAAGTAGTAAAAGAAGAAAATTGGCGGGAATTGAGAATAGGAAATTCGAAGACGAGAGTGGAGGTATTGATAACCAAATATGTGATTTATTGCTATCATGATATAAGGTTTTATTTAAGTATGAATACAACTCAAAATTTTGATGAATTAATACAAATTCTAGAAAACGAAATGAGATCCTCTGACCTTAAGAAGTCAAAGTTCACTATCATGTATTCATATTAAGCTGTCTTTTTGTATTTACTAGAGAATGTACTAATTTGACCCTTCTACAATCGAGATTCTGGTCATGATTTCATGACTGTATCATCTCTTTCCATTAACTGACTTTTTGGGTCAAATGTTGTCCGTCCCGACCACATGTTCTTAATAACCACCAGCACGATACTATTTCGATAAGAGTAAATTGTTTCTTTACTAGCTTGAAACTAGTGCAATTCAAGAGCCTATTGGGGCATGAGAGACGTTTAGTGAAATTGAATTTTATAACATATTAGCTAAATATTGCTTTATTTGATTGTATATATGGAAAACAAATAACTTGTGTAGTGATTTAAAGAGATGATTGTGGTGTTTTACTCGGCTAATATTGAATTTTGTTGTGGCAGACTTGGTTGCCATCACCTTTCTTCCCCATTTACATAGAAAACATACACAATAGCCAAGCAAGGAAGTGATTCCTCAACTTATGACACTGAAGGAAGGTGAGAAAAGCTCATTTTCATACTCATTTGGTGTATGTAACAAGTACATGTAAATACAACTACTGTTTTGTAATTGGAGTACTTGGTTTATATATTGTGATTATTGTCACAAAAAATACTTATTTGGGTGCCACATGGCCTATAACTTGATGTCATTGTAGGTTTATCTCTGCAAACCTTGAGAACATTTTTAGCAAATACGCTCGCACAGTGCCTGATAAGCTCACATTCAAAGAAATTTGGCATATGACTGATGTAACTCGCAACACCTTTGATTTCTTTGGCTGGTACTTCTTTGACTCGTGCCCTAAGTTCAAGTCATACTACATATAAAGAAATTTGTGGAAGATTGATTAGGGCTCCAATTTCATTCTTATTTCTAATTAACCACCACCTCTACCTGTTTGTTTTTTTGTTTCTTCAATTTCATTTTATTATTAATTTAATTTCATGAAACAGGTTGCCGTTGCTGCATTTGACTTGCGATCCGCTTCTCTTCACCTTTCCGAATACACCAAGACCAGCACCTCCTATCAAAGCACCAAGACGCTTCTCCATTTCTACGGTCTTATCGTCCTCATCCTCCCTTCCTCCATTTCTTCTGATGATCCCGTTTCTCTTTTGGTCGACAAGCTCTACTCCTCTTCTCTTCGCAAGGTCACCATGCTCCATGCTGATCTTATCGTGTTAATTTTACGAGTCTTCCATATGTAAACGTGTTAATTGCATTCAGTCACATTTCATACCTGACTGCAGATCTTCCATTAGACAACGGAGAAATCCAAAGGAAACAGCTGATCTTACAAGTGTTCAGGAGCTTATTAACGAGTTTGAACGCGGATGTCATTCTGGTATGCAGACTGAATTAATTTTCCAAAATTGTATAGTCCTTTGCATATCATGTCAGTGCCTAATGATTCTTAATGTCAGGTCTTTTGGATATTGTAAGGAACTGTACGTATGTTGGAATGGTGGATGATGTTTTTGCTCTCCTTCAGCATAATACCCATTTATATCTTGCAAATGTTGTTAATTTGAGGTACTATCCTACCCCTATGTTTCTTTTTTCCTTTTAAAGAAATGAATACCGTGCTCCTCTGTTTTTGACCGTCTTATCTTTTGTAGCAAAGAGCTGATGTATCAATTGGTTCTGCAACGATTTGGTTACTTCAATGCAATACAGCTAAGTGATCCTGTTCCACTACAAGAATTAATCACTCTGGCGTTGAAGGAGGAAGATCCAGATTCAGATGGTATTGAAAATGATTGACTTAAAAGGAAAGATCGCTGAAGTAAGATTACCTGTCAATTGCTTCACTTTATTGAGTATTTTCTCTGTCTTGTTATATCGCAACTAGACACTTTGTAGCTTCTATAATTGTCTATCTGTTGGTTAATGGGCGGATTGGCCTAAGATCATATATGTTCTATTGCTATAGCTGTTTCTTTATCCTACATGCAGATGAATGCTAAATTACTTGCAGAGAAGACTGAAATGCTTGACAAGTGTTCTGATGATCCTATCGTTACTTTACCTTACCTTTACCTTCTAGATAAAACAGGTAATTAATTGAAAGCCCACCTCAAATTTTCTAATGTACATGAGGGGTGGGCAAGGGAAGATGAGCAAATGACATTTTTACTTCTTTATGCATCTGTAGTGCTGCGGTATGTGGAGTTATTATGTATATTTGAACACAATTTATAAATACACAATGTAAGCTCCATTGAACAACATTAAAACCAACTAGCAGTACTAACCAATGTGTGATTTTGTATGTATCACAGGTGATACCTAATAAGTTATTTCGTATCACAGGTGATACCTAATAAGTTATTTTGTATCACAGGTGATACCTAATAAATTATTTTGTATCATGGGTGATACCTAATAAATTATTTTGTATCACCGTACAATAGTGAAATGATAATGAAATACAAAGATTACTGTGAATTAAAGAAAAGGGAAATTAGTGCAGACATGAGAAGAAGTAGAGAGCAATCACAGAGGAGAAAACATGAGACCATTTTCACTTTCAGTTATATCAGTATAGATGATAATTATGCTGTCAATAACTAAAGATTTAGGCACTCAACATTCATAAGATCCCACAATATTGCTTGAAGTAGGGCTAGCACATAATTATTTTCTTTTATTAGCAAGTTGGTGAACTTATCTGGTTTCCCGCATTTTTCTGCTCTCTTATGATTTTTTTAACTCAATATATGGTTTAAACGCTCTTTCTTGTTGACATGTAGATGGTGACAAGGCTAAAGACAGTGAAGAATCGTTGTCTGAAGCTATTACCAGCAGCAGTAGTGGTATTGCTTATTTTCTTAACAAAAGATTCAAGATTTGCAAAAGAAATGGAATGATAATTGTTTGCGAGTTCATCCGAATTATAATCAGTCTCCGAGATTGGATAGAGTTGTACCGATGGCGATGTCTGTACCTTTGACCGGAGGCTATAAACTGAATATGTTATGTAATATTTTTATTAAAATATTAAGAATTTGATAAGCTATTTTCATGTTGCTTATTGTGTATTTTTTTTGCTAAATACTTGTTACCTACTTACATTATGAGGTATCACCTGTGATACAAAATAATTTATTATGTATCACCAGTGATACAAAATAACATATTAGGTATCACTTGTGATAGTTAGACTGTAGTTAGCTACTGTTTTTGTAGATACAAAATATGAGGTATCACCTGTGATACATACAAAATCATAGGTGATACAAAATAATATATTAGGAATCACCTGTGATACAAAATAAGTAAGTAAAGCACAAATAAGCAAAAACACAGATTAAACTGAAAAACGAGTTCTTACGGGAATTAAACGAGCATAAGAAAACCTAAAAATCAAAAATTACCCCTAGATGGATACTAAACTTATTAGGTATTACCCCTAAAAATCAAAAATTACCCCTAGATGGATACAAAATAAGATATTAGGTATCACCTGTGATACATACCAAATATTAGGTATCACCTGTGATACAAAATAAGTAAGTAAAACAAAAATAAGCAAAAACGCAAATTAAACTGAAAAACGAGTTATTACGGGAATTAAACGAGCCTAAGAAAACCTAAAAATCAAAAATTACCCCTAGATGGATACTAAATTTACACATCTAGGGGTAATTTTTTAATTTTAGGTTTTTATGTTTTAGTTATAATATTTTTGTTATGTAATGTTTTTATTAAAATATTACGAATTTGATAAGCTAATTTCATGTTGCTTATTGTGTAGACTTTTAAGTTTTTTTTTTTTTTTTTTTGCTAAATACTTGTTGTTACCTACTAACATTATCAGGTATCACCAGTGATATAGAATAACTTTTGGTATTAACCTATGATACAAAATAACATTATTGGGTATCACCTGTGATACAAAATAACATATTAGGTACACCTGTGATTAGTTAGACTGTAGTTAGCTACTTGTTTTTGTAGAAACAAAATATGTATCACCTGTAATACATACAAAATCATAGGTAATACAAAATAACATATTGGAATCACCTGTGATACAAAATAAGTAAGTAAAGCACAAATAAGCAAAAAACACAAATTAAACTAAAAAACGAGTTCTTACGGGAATTAACGAGCCTAAGAAAACCTAAAAATCAAAATTACCCGAGATGGATACTAAACTTATTAGGTATTACCCCTTAAAAATCAAAATTACACTAGATGGATACAATATAAGATATTAGGTATCACCTGTGATACATACAATATAGGTATTCCATGTTGATACAAAATAAGTAAGTAAAACACAAATAAGCAAAAACGCAAATTAAACTGAAAAAATGAGTTATTACGGGAATTAAACGAGCCTAGAAAACCTAAAAAAAAAAAATACCTTAGATGGATATTAAATTTACACTCTAGGGGTAATTTTTTAATTTTAGGTTTTTATTTTTAGTTATAATAAATTTTTGTTATGTAATGTTTTATTTAATATATTACGAATTTGATAAGCTATTCATGTTGCTTATTGTTAAGACTTTTAAGGTTTTTTTTTTTTTTTTGCTAAATACTTGTTATTACCTCTAACATTACAGATTATCATCAGTGATAAGAATAACTTATTAGTACACCTATGATACAAAATAACTTATTGGATATCACTTGTGATACAAAATAACATATTAGGTATCACTGTGATTAGTTAGACTGTAGTTAGCTACTTGTTTTTGTAGATACAAAGTATGTATACCTGTGATACAACAAAATCATGGTGATACAAAATAACATATTAGGAATCACCTGTGATACAAATAAGTAGTAAAGCACAAATAAGCAAAAACCAATTAAACTGAAAAAAAACGGTTCTTACGAATAACGAGCATAAGAAAACCTAAAAATCAAAAAATTACCCCTAGATGGATACTAAACTTATTAGGTATACCCCTAAAAATCAAAAATTACCCTAGATGGATACAAAATAACTATAGTATCACTGTGATACATACCAAATATTAGATATCACCTGTGATACAAAATAAGTAGTAAAACAAAAATAAGCAAAAACGCAAATAAACTGAAAAACGAGTTATTAAGGGAATTAAACAAGCCTAAAAACCTAAAATAAAAAAATACCCTAGATGATACTAAATTTACAATTAGGGGTAATTTTTTTTAATTAGGTTTTTAGTTTTAAGTTAAATACTTTTGTATGTAATGTTTTTATTAAATATTACGAATTTGTAAGTAATTTTCATGTTGCTTATTGTTGTAATTTTAAGTTTTTTTTTTTTTTTTGCTAAATACTTGTTGTTACTCTAACATTATCAGGTAACACCAGTGTACAAATAACTATTATGATATCACCTGAGATACAAAATAACTTATTGGTACACTGTGTAAATAACATATTAGTATCCTGTGATAGTGACTGTAGTTAGCTACTTGTTTTTTAGAAACAAAATATGTATCACTGTGATACATAAAAATCATAGGGATACAAATAACATATTAGGAATACCTGTGATACAAAATAAGTAAGTAAAGAACAAATAAGCAAAAAACACAAATTAAACTGAAAAACGAGTTCTTACGGAATTAAACGAGCCTAAGAAAACCTAAAAATCAAAAATTACCTAATGGATACTAAACTTAATTAGTATTACCCCTAAAAATCAAAATTACCTAATGGATACAAATAACATATTAGGTATCAACCTGTGTTACATACCTAATATTAGGTATCACCTTAATACAAAATAGTAAGTAAAACAAATAAGCAAAAACGCAAATTAAACTGAAAAACGTTATTAGGGAATTAAACGAGGCTAAGAAAACAAAAAAAAAATTACCCTAGATGGATACTTAAATTTACAGTTAGGGGTAATTTTTTATTTTAGGTTTTAGTTTTGTTATAATATTTTTGTTTATTAATGTTTTATTAAATTATTACGATTTTTATGCTAATTTCATGTTGTTATTGTAGACTTTTAAGTTTTTTTTTATTTTTGTAATACTTGTTGTTACTATAACTTATCGATATCACAGTGATACAAATAACTATTAGGTATCACTGTGATACAAATTAACTTATTGGGTATCACTGTATACAAAATAAAATATTGTATCACCTGTGATACAAAATAACATATTAGTATACGTGTAGTTAAACTGTATTAGTACTTGTTTTATAGAAAAAATATAGTACACGTATAATACAAAATCATAGGTGATACAAAATAACATATTAGGAAAACACCTTGATACAAAATAATTAAGTAAAGCACAAATAAGCTAAAAACCAATAAACAAAAAGAGTTCTTACAGAATTAATAGAGCATTAGAAAACCTAAAAATCAAAAATTACCCTAATGGATATAAATATAGATTACCCAAAAACAAAAATTAACTAGATAGGATAAAAATACTAAGGATAACAATTATACATACCAAATATTAAATCACCTGTGGTCAAAATTTAGTAAGTAAACAATATAAGTAATAAGAATTTAATGAAGTAAAGATTATTAACGAATTTAAAGCTAATTCCTAGTATTAAACTTAAAATTTCTTTTTTTTTGCTAAATTTACTTGGGTAATTTTTTAAATTTTAGGTTTTTATGTTTTATAAATATTTATTATGTATATTATTAAATAATACAATTTGATAAGCTATTTGTCAATTAATTTAGATTTTGAGTATTTTTTTTTTTTTTTTTTAGAACAAATTGTGTACACTTATAACAATCATAGGTAAAAATAACATATAAATCATTGTATCAATGTACAAATAACATTATGGCTAACACGTTAAACAAAAACATTTAGGATTAACGTGCTAGTAAACAATAAATTACTAATTGTTTATGTAAAATAAATTGTATCACCTGTAAAACAAAATTACCTGGATACAAAATAACATATTAGGAATCACCTGTGATACAAAATAAGTAAGTAAGCACACATAAGCAAAAACACAAATTAACTGAAAAACAGTTCTTACGGGAAATTAAACGAGCCTAAGAAACCTAAAAAATCAAAAATTCCTAGATGAATACTAATTATTAGGTATTTACACTAAGAATCAAAAATTACCCCTAGATGGTAAAATAACATATTGAGAAAAAAAAAAAAAAAAAAAAAAAAAAAAAAAAAAAAAAAAAAAAAAAAAAAAAAAAAAAAAAAAAAAAAAAAAAAAAAAAAAAAAAAAAAAAAAAAAAAAAAAAAAAAAAAAAAAAAAAAAAAAAAAAAAAAAAAAAAAAAAAAAAAAAAAAAAAAAAAAAAAAAAAAAAAAAAAAAAAAAAAAAAAAAAAAAAAAAAAAAAAAAAAAAAAAAAAAAAAAAAAAAAAAAAAAAAAAAAAAAAAAAAAAAAAAAAAAAAAAAAAGAGCCTAAGAAAACCTAAAAATCAAAAATTACCCCTAGATGGATACTAAATTTACACATCTAGGGGTAATTTTTTAATTTTAGGTTTTTATGTTTTAGTTATAATATTTTTGTTATGTAATTTTTTATTAAAATATTACGAATTTGATAAGCTAATTTCATGTTGCTTATTGTGTAACTTTTAAGTTTTTTTTTTTTTTTTGCTAAATACTTGTTGTTACCTACTAACATTATCAGGTATCACCAGTGATACAGAATAACTTATTAGGTATCACCTGTGATACAAAATAACTTATTGGGTATCACCTGTGATACAAAATAACATATTAGGTATCACCTGTGATAGTTAGACTGTAGTTAGCTACTTGTTTTTGTAGAAACAAAATATGTATCACCTGTGATACATACAAAATCATAGGTGATACAAAATAACATATTAGGAATCACCTGTGATACAAAATAAGTAAGTAAAGCTCAAATAAGCAAAAACACAAATTAAACTGAAAAACGAGTTCTTACGGGAATTAAACGAGCATAAGAAAACCTAAAAATCAAAAATTACCCCTAGATGGATACTAAACTTATTAGGTATTACCCCTAAAAATCAAAAATTACCCCTAGATGGATACAAAATAACATATTAGGTATCACCTGTGATACATACCAAATATTAGATATCACCTGTGATACAAAATAAGTAAGTAAAACAAAAATAAGCAAAAACGCAAATTAAACTGAAAAACGAGTTATTACGGGAATTAAACGAGCCTAAGAAAACCTAAAAATAAAAAATTACCCCTAGATGGATACTAAATTTACACATCTAGGGGTAATTTTTTAATTTTAGGTTTTTATGTTTTAGTTATAATATTTTTGTTATGTAATGTTTTTATTAAAATATTACGAATTTGATAAGCTAATTTCATGTTGCTTATTGTGTAGACTTTTAAGCTTTTTTTTTTTTTTTTTGCTAAATACTTGTTGTTACCTACTAACATTATCAGGTATCACCAGTGATACAGAATAACTTATTAGGTATCACCTGTGATACAAAATAACTTATTGGGTATCACCTGTGATACAAAATAACATATTAGGTATCACCTGTGATAGTTAGACTGTAGTTAGCTACTTGTTTTTGTAGAAACAAAATATGTATCACCTGTGATACATACAAAATCATAGGTGATACAAAATAACATATTAGGAATCACCTGTGATACAAAATAAGTAAGTAAAGCACAAATAAGCAAAACACACAAATTAAAACTGAAAAACGAGTTCTTACGGGAATTAAACGAGCCTAAGAAAACCTAAAAATCAAAAATTACCCCTAGATGGATACTAAACTTATTAGGTATTACCCCTAAAAATCAAAAATTACCCCTAGATGGATACAAAATAACATATTAGGTATCACCTGTGTTACATACCAAATATTAGGTATCACCTGTGATACAAAATAAGTAAGTAAAACAAAAATAAGCAAAAACGCAAATTAAACTGAAAAACGAGTTATTACGGGAATTAAACGAGCCTAAGAAAACCTAAAAATCAAAAATTACCCTAGATGGATACTAAATTTACACATCTAGGGGTAATTTTTTAATTTTAGGTTTTTATGTTTTAGTTATAATATTTTTGTTATGTAATGTTTTTATTAAAATATTACGAATTTGATAAGCTAATTTCATGTTGCTTATTGTGCAGACTTTTAAGCTTTTTTTTTTTTTTTTTTTTTTGCTAAATACTTGTTGTTACCTACTAACATTATCAGGTATCACCAGTGATACAGAATAACTTATTAGGTATCACCTGTGATACAAAATAACTTATTGGGTATCACCTGTGATACAAAATAACATATTAGGTATCACCTGTGATAGTTAGACTGTAGTTAGCTACTTGTTTTTGTAGAAACAAAATATGTATCACCTGTGATACATACAAAATCATAGGTGATACAAAATAACATATTAGGAATCACCTGTGATACAAAATAAGTAAGTAAAGCACAAATAAGCAAAAACACAAATTAAACTGAAAAACGAGTTCTTACGGGAATTAAACGAGCCTAAGAAAACCTAAAAATCAAAAATTACCCCTAGATGGATACTAAACTTATTAGGTATTACCCCGAAAAATCAAAAATTACCCCTAGATGGATACAAAATAACATATTAGGTATCACCTGTGATACATACCAAATATTAGGTATCACCTGTGATACAAAATAAGTAAGTAAAACAAAAATAAGCAAAAACGCAAATTAAACTGAAAAACGAGTTATTACGGGAATTAAACGAGCCTAAGAAAACCTAAAAATCAAAAATTACCCCTAGATGGATACTAAATTTACACATCTAGGGGTAATTTTTTAATTTTAGGTTTTTATGTTTTAGCTATAATATTTTTGTTATGTAATGTTTTTATTAAAATATTACGAATTTGATAAGCTATTTTCATGTTGCTTATTGTGTAGACTTTTAAGTTTTTTTTTTTTTTGCTAAATACTTGTTGTTACCTACTAACATTATCAGGTATCACCAGTGATACAGAATAACTTATTAGGTATCACCTGTGATACAAAATAACTTATTGGGTATCACCTGTGATACAAAATAACATATTAGGTATCACCTGTGATAGTTAGACTGTAGTTAGCTACTTGTTTTTGTAGATACAAAATATGTATCACCTGTGATACATACAAAATCATAGGTGATACAAAATAACATATTAGGAATCACCTGTGATACAAAATAAGTAAGTAAAACACAAATAAGCAAAAACACAAATTAAACTGAAAAACGAGTTCTTACGGGAATTAAACGAGCCTAAGAAAACCTAAAAATCAAAAATTACCCCTAGATGGATACTAAACTTATTAGGTATTACCCCTAAAAATCAAAAATTACCCCTAGATGGATACAAAATAACATATTAGGTATCACCTGTGATACATACCAAATATTAGGTATCACATGTGATACAAAATAAGTAAGTAAAACACAAATAAGCAAAAACGCAAATTAAACTGAAAAACGAGTTATTACGGGAATTAAACGAGTCTAAGAAAACCTAAAAATCAAAAATTACCCCTGGATGTATACTAAATTTACACATCTTGGGGTAATTTTTTAATTTTAGGTTTTTATGTTTTAGTTATGATATTTTTGTTATGTAATGTTTTTATTAAAATATTACGAATTTGATAAGCTATTTTCATGTTGTTTATTGTGTAGACTTTTAAGCTTATTTATTTTTGCTAAATACTTGTTTTTACCTACTAACATTATCAGGTATCACCAGTGATACAGAATAACTTATTAGGTATCACCTATGATACAATATAACTTATTGGGTATCACATGTGATACAAAATAACATATTAGGTATCACCTGTGATAGTTAGACTGTAGTTAGCTACTTGTTTTTGTAGATACAAAATATGTATCACCTGTGATACATACAAAATCATAGGTGATACAAAATAACATATTAGGAATCACCTGTGATACAAAATAAGTAAGTAAAGCACAAATAAGCAAAAACACAAATTAAACTAAAAAATGAGTTCTTACGGGAATTAAACGAGCCTAAGAAAACCTAAAAATCAAAAATTACCCCTAGATGGATACTAAATTTACACATCTAGGGGTAATTTTGTATTTTTAATATTATTCTTAGTCCATAACTATAGCCAATACGTTGTAATTACCTATGTTAAAATGTCACACTAACATGAACTAATTCAATACTAATTCTTAGTTTGTGATATAGGCCATAACTTGGTTGAACTATAGCCAATACGTGTTAATTTAGTATTTTTAATATTATTCTTAGTCCAAAACTATTTTTAACTCATTAAAAATAAAATAAAAAGCAAATTTACACAGCTAGGGGTAATTTTTGATTTTTAGGTTCTATTAGGCTCGTTTAATTCCCGCAAGAACTCGTTTTTCAGTTTAATTTGCGTTTTTGCTTATTTGTGCTTTACTTACTTATTTTGTATCACAGGTGATACGTAATATGTTATTTTGCATCACCAATGATTTTGTATGTATCACAGGTGATACCTCATATTTTGTATCTACAAAAATAAGTAGCTAACTACATTCTAACTATCACAGGTGATACCTAATATGTGATTTTGTATCACAGGTGATACCCAATAAGTTATTTTGTATCACTGGTGATACCTAATAAATTATTTTGTATCACAGGTGATACCTCATAATGTAAGTAGGTAACAACAAGTATTTAGCAAAATAAATAAACTTAAAAGTCTACACAATAAACAACATGAAAATAGCTTATCAAATTCTTAATATATTAATAAAAACAATACATAACAAAAATAGTCAAGTTTAAAACATACAAACCCAAATATGCTGGAAACTTTATTACAATTCTATGTAAGTTTGTATGGATATAATTTTATCTCTAAGTTCTACAACTTGAGTTCGTTTTATCGGGCTTGTGATAACTGTATATCTTCTTGATCCTTTGTCTAGTCTTCTCCCCAAGCAAATCGGTGAGACATAAGAGAGAATTCTTGTTTCCTGACTTCTTCAACTTGTTCCCATTCTGCCCATCGCTCGACCAAATCTTGTCCCCGTAGCATATGAATGACCTCTCCCATTTTCTGAATACATTTAATTCATTATCCCACAAGATGCTACAGGTGAATGAGAGTTGAAATATAATGAACTCACCATCAAGATGGTACCAGTGAGTCAGTAACAGAAGCAAAAGGACTAACCATCAAAATACCAGAAATAGCCAGCTCCCTCAAATGACCCGTGAATTTCCCAATCATCATCGGTAAGGAATAACCCATGTATCCGCAGATTCAAAGTCATTAGAGACCCCGCCTAAGTACAACTAGCTCTTCAACCAATACAATGTATCATCTTTTCTTGAGAACCTGACCCCTTCTTTACCCACAAGTGGCATTTAAAAACCTTTGTATACCAATCTTTTGCATCTCTTTACGTACGAAATCTGGGTCCCATAGACATGTAGAAGGTAATAGATCATGAGAGGCAACGACATAACAGGACAGGCAGGCAGTCGAGAGAGACAAGAAAATATTGGCAGAGTGAAGGAATAATGTGAGTGGGAGGGCCGGAGGGCTAAGAAAAAAGACCCAAACAAGGGCAAATATACTTTTCTCCAAAACAACTACATCTCTTTCTGTATAGAAAACAAATATTATATCTGCTGGTAAAAATAATTGACCAATGTTTAGGTGGACGTAAAGGTACCTGCGTAATTAGGAACAACAGACATAAAATGCATACCCCTGTTTGGTGGAAACCATGTTTAAAAGTTCCCGATGTCCATATTGTTCATTTTGACATTAAGAACAGCAGACATAAACTGCATACCGCTTTTGGAAAATGATACTGATTCACCACCAACGTCTTCCCCACTAGGTCTGTTATTCAAGTCGAAGCCCCTTGAGGAACATGGTTCAGAGTGAGAAAACCCACCGGGTAGAAGTGACCTTGAAGGAAACTGTGATATGCCTTGTCTACTGCTGCTGCTGAACGAAAGCTAGACAACCTCGGGATTCTCCTCGCATGCATTTAGATCAAGATCCAGTCCACCTCCACTAAGAGCATTGTTCACAGAACATATTGATTGTGTATTATTCAGGCCAGCGTCCTCCACAACTCCAACATTCAAATCAAAGTTGAGACATCCTCACTCCTAATAAGTGTCACATAAAAATTTGGAAATCAAGCAGAATAAGTGCAGAATAAGGAGAACATCAGACATCCTCACTCTGCCTATATGAATCAAGAGATTGAAGGGGTTGTAAATTTGTACACGTAGAGTAATATGAATAATATGAGACTGGTTTATCACAATGAATTTTAAAATGTGTAATTCTGCAATCGATAATTTTTTTCTGACCCTTGAAACCCAATACAGCAACAAATTGGAATACACATTTAACTGTCAAATTCTAAGAAACAATAATGAGACCCTAGTGGGTTAACACTGTCATTGTCTTAATCCTAGCAACAAATTGCTGGCACACCAATGAAAGACATGATAAATTAGTAACCAAGAGAAAGACTTCACGGAACTAGTATCACTATCTCTAACATGTTTCTCAACTGATATAGATATATTCGGGCCCATATAATATGTTTATAGTGACACAGTAAATGATAGGATTACTCAATTCAGGTTGGCAAGACGTCAGTGATACAAGTTATCTCAAGATATGTACCAAAAGCAAAGGTCATTCAAGTGAAGTTCCTTACCTACTAATTTTTCCCTGTTAGTACCTCTTGCAGCTGCAAGTTTAGATGCTGTCGCAGATCTCTTCTTGATTGTCCTAGAGTCACCGTGCTGATCACAAGAACCTCCTACATATTTTCCCATAGCAGCAGCACAGAAGAGCCCACTGCAAGGATAATAGCATAACTACTTTAGAAACATTATTCGGACAGATCACATTTTATGCGCCAATTTCATCATAAGCATTAAAGTAGTATTAATTGATGTATGTGCTACGACATAAACCTATATGACTAATACTAAAGCAACGCCACACAAAATCAACCTGTTCATGTTTACAAATCCATATACGTTCTCCGAGACACATATCAGATCCCTATAGCAGATAAACGAGTCTATTAAGGGGGTGTCTGGGATTGCATAATTATTCAAATATTCTGCTTTTCTGCTTTAGCGAAAACCAATTTTTGCTATCCAAAGTGCTTCTGCTCATCTGCTTAAGTTAAGATAAATGAAGTAGTTTCTGATAAGCAGGTAGGAAACTGTTTATCTCATAGTGCTTATTTAAGACATTATTAAAACTTATTCTTTTACCATTGTTTCCTGAAGTGCTTATTTATAAAAAATAAGCATAAAAAGGTAAAACAATTCCAAACACCTTCTATTTATAAAAAGTAGCTGTTTATCTCATAGTGGTTGTAAGTTTGTCCCTATAAAAGTAATATCACTATCACTTGTGATATTCTGAATATCATTTGTGATATTTAGAATATCTCTTGTGATATTTTCAATATCACAGAATATCACTTGTGATATTCAGTCACATTTATTTGATCCAGCGAGATCTAAAGTAAAACTAAATATGCGCCATTTCAACAACATATTACTAGACGTCTCAGTCTAATGTTGCACTCTAAAGCAAAACTATCGCTCCTACCAAACGTACAAAACATCGCTCCTACCAAATATCGCTATCATTAGACGTCTCAACCCAATGGAACAATATTATTTGACGTCTCAATTTTGCGCCTAAACTATTCTCAACGCCAAATGTACAATCTATCACTGCTGATATCACAATTCATATGCATATAAATTCGTCATAATTCAACTATCATACGTAACAGACACAATACAAGTTAAAGCGAGATTACCTTATGCGAGCAAAAATTAACCTGTAATTTGATCAATCAGCTCAAATCAAATCATAGCAGATATATCAATTAAAATCATGACTAAAGCATCAGATTAAAACAAATCTATTAAAAACGTGAATACCGGAAGCTGTGAAAACTAAAGATCACCTCTTTGTTTGCCGACCGCCTCTTTTCACCAGCGATTGAAAAGAACTGTTGTTTGATTTCCGGAAGATACGAAATTGATCAGTGACAAGAACTGTTGTTTGATTTCTGGTGGATTTAGTAGATCCGGCGTGTTTTAGCGGTGGTTTTTGATCGTTTTTTGTTGAGTAGTGTGTGTTTTTAGTGTGTGTTAGCTTAAGAGAAACTGTGAATGGAAGTGAGTGGTAGGTGGGGTGTGTTTTGTTGTAATTTTACGAAATTGCCCCTCAGTGTATTTTTTTAAGTAGCAAGTGGATGATCTCAGCCATTGATCAAATCTAAATCAATGAATAGGAGTTGTCCCTTGGTATGTGAGGTTTTTATTGTTTGTAGAATAACTCTACTCTCTTAGTTTAAGGTACTCCATTTCATTTTTCCTGAATTAGTGTACGTAACATTGTTTTTATTGCAATGTGAGGCTTATAGCACCACAACACCACCACCACAACCGACCACCTGAAGCCGAAACTTGGTGGTGTTGTGGTGGTCGCGGCAGCAGGTGGTCGGTTGTGGTGGTGGTGTTGTGGTGGTAGCAACAATGAAGGTGGTGGTGGTGGGTTGCAGCAGGTGGTCGGCTATGGTGGTGGTGTTGTTTTGGTAGTGGCAACGAAGGTGGTTATTGGTGGGTTGTGGAAATGAACGTGGTAATGGTGATGATAGACGAAGGTGGTGGTTGTCACCGGAAAAGTTCGCCAAAAAAATGGTGACCTGCTAAATGACTTGGAAACCTCCTACAAGTCTCACATTGCAATAAAAAAAATTAGGTACACAAAATTGAAGCCCTTGAAAAGAAGCAATAGGGACAGAACTTTAATAAAAAAAACACCGATATGAAAAAACAACACATGAGCCAGTGGGGGAAAATTGTCGGTATACAAAAGTTGATTGGATACGTAACGCACTGGTGCCAAATTAGCTTAACTTTATTTCGACATAATTTCTAGCAAAAAAAGTGTCTTTATACCTACAGAAACTCAGCAATAGTGTCAATTCCATAAAAAAAAAATTGTCGTTTCAAGCATTCTAAATCACCCAAGCACTAGTAAAATTACGGCTTCGAAGCAGTTGAGTTGAGACGGATGAAAAGTCTTCCGATTTTTATCACATAAGTCCCTCACGAATCCTAAAATAATACGAATATTCATCTCAACCGGCATTTGGAAAATCCACAACGAGAATATCTTTTCCACAAATATTTGACTCGTGCACGTACACGACATCAATGTTCACAGGAATTTTCGCTAAAGAGTCAATGCAAAGATTCGAGGTCAAAGTTTCTTTACTTTAAATATAGATGGGTTGGAAGTCTATCTTTCTCGGCTTTCCAAATGAACACACACTTTTTATGGAACCGGAGAAGACCATTTTGTTTTTGAAATGTAGGGAGAATGTTTTCATCAAGATTCAAGAGCCACTAGAAGTGATTTACATTGTAAACACTTGATGAATCGCATGGCGATTATAATCAAGAATGAGGATAGTGGATCGAACCAGTAACTAAAATTAAGGTCGTTGGGGGGGTGGAGGGGGAATTAAGGGGGGGGGGGGGGTGTAACAAACTTTTAAACCATCTTCTACAACAATGAAAGAGATTTGTACTTCACAATAAAGGGATGTCCTTCAGTCCATGGTGAAATTTTGGTTTTATACAAGGAGAATATCAATTAATCTTATAGGCTTTAAATACCAAAAATAAGATTTTCAGCACTTATCACATATTCAGTTCTTTGGGTAGCCTAATTATTATTTTTAAAACCAACTCAAAACCAATAACTATAACTTAATTTCGGTTAAACCCACCTACCCGAGCAAAACCTAGATAAGCCATACCGAATAAACCATATTACTTTGGATCGATTGGTTTTTCGGGTCAAACCGTATAATGAACACCCCTATGTCCCTAACGTCAATATTCCTCTTTACGTTAAATGAATATGATGCTCAAGTTCATATGAATGCATTATGCATATAGCGTAACTATTTTAGAAAAGATGGTTGTAAAAGACTAAGACATTAAAATTTCAATAGTTGATTAAGCTGGTGCAAATCTATTAACAAAAGACATTAAAACTTAACATTTATCACTGGTTTAGAAAAGATGTATTTGTTTTTCCCGTCTATGTAACGGGCTGAGATATGTGATTCACTCACATCTTATGTACTTAAATGTTTTTTTGTGTTGTTTATGTGTGGTAATTGGGGTGAGATTGGTATCCTGATAGCAATTAGAAGTCACGAATTGTACGCTTTCAGATCGATTAAATTGGAGTGTATACCAATTAACGACCGGATAAAATCTAATTGATTCAAGTTTGTGAATGATTGTATGTTTGCAGAATTCGTTATGATCAAAATCGTTTTGATCAGCCTCTGTTTTCTATATCTCAAAATAGAGAATATATTAGACCCTTTATATGGTCGGTTATTGGGTTCTGATAACTGCAAAACGGTTATATTAACTGTAACCAACTATCAGCAGAATCTACACAATCAGCAGGAACACTGCACTATCGGCAGGAACCATACACTATCGGCAGAAACCACATCAGCAGAAACCATACACTATCAGCAGGAACCACGCTATCAGCTCGACCCCAGCCAGGGGCTCTGCCCCTTGGACCCTGCCAGGGGCTGCCGCCCCTTGGACCCTGCTTCTCTCAGGGGCGTTGCCCCCGAACCCCCACCAAGGGGGCTACGCCCCCTTGGAACCCCCGTTAGTCCAGTTAATATCCAAATAAGTGTCGACCCTTATTTGCATATTAAACTCAATCTATTTTACACTAAAATACCAACATTTTTGTGTAATAAAATTTACCGGGTGTGCTTAAACCCCTTTTACCAAAAAAAAAAAAAAAAAAAAAAAAAAAAAAGGAATATTTCTTGTGTTTATCCTACACATAAAGAGCAGTCAGTAAAGGTGCAGCTGGAATGTGTTCTATCATAGTGACACGGAATGTGCGTCATTGTGACACATATTCTTTTACTGAAATTGTTAATTAACCCAAAATTCTAAATTTTTTACCACACTTATTAAGAGTGTTACTAAAAACTCGAAATTTACTACTGGTCACTAAAACCTCATTCTCCACATGTGAGTTTTCTTGTAGCGTGATAACTTTTGTTGATTAGATCACTTAATATCTGATTAATCCATAATCCATCGATGATAAGGATCATATAATTTTTAAAATATTTTCACAAGTTGACCTTTTAAAAATAGGCAGAATTGCATATATATCCCTCCCAAAGTGAATAATTGCATATATATCCTTTGTGCAAATTTTTGATGCACATAGTACAATGGTTTTTATGCATGCTTTGGATATATATGCAATTATGCATTTTCGGAAGGATATATATTCACAAGTTGACCCCTAAAATAAATCAACAAAGAGAACGTTAGCGGGAGCGGCGCAAGTAGATATGGCTTTGGAAAGTACGTAACAATAATGGTGCAACACAAAAATATTTAATCATATAGTCACAGCCAAATGCGTTCAACTCATTTTATTTTAGTAATACATGTATCAATAATGGAAGTGTTTAATAATCAGGCAAATGCGTTCCTTTGACCTAACTTTTACGTAGGAGTGAGCACAAAACCTATAAACCGAACTGAAACCAAAAATTCTAAACCGTAAAAACCGCTACAAATGACAAATGGATGGGGTGGTTTTGAATTGAACCTTATAAAAACCGAATGTTTTGAGCGTTTTTTATTTCATACAAAAAATAAAACCAAGAAAACCACCCCACCTTTATATATCCTTTTTATGTAATCTAATATATATGATAGATTTTTGTCAACACAACATATATAATAGATTTGATACTTAATTTTAAGGTGAAAGATCATTTGAGGACAAAACTTTATTTACATACCAAGGGATCAATCCACACCCTCCATTTCATTTAATCTGATGGTTGAGATTAAAATCATACTTTACTCTGCAAGGGCATTTTTGTCCATATAAATCACGTAATTCAATAACAAATCCTTCAAAACACACACAGTAAGTGTGTGTTTCTCTTTTCTCTCTGCTAAAGCGTTCTTCTTCAATAAACAACACCAATCTTGACATTCCGGCAAACTCAATCGATGTCGCCGTGATGTTTCATCTTGTTATTGATCTCCTAGGGTTTGTTCTCTTTATGCATCAACAGATCCCTTCGTAAGTTCCATTAACACCTTATTAATATATAAGTTCATTCAATTTATTTCTAACTTGATCTTCACAACTCCAAAATCACGTCAATTAGATCTCAACAATGTCCACTACAACCGATGAACAACAACCAGAACAAACTAACGGCGACGTCATCCAGTCAACTGATAACCCTAACTTACCGATCGAATCATCTCCTAATGATGATCTAGATCTAAAAGGCGAAGAAGTTAAAGAAGTTAAATCGGAGAATGTAGGGAAGAGTGAATTGAAGGAGGAAGGGAATAAGACGTTTACGATGAGAGAGCTGTTGAATGAGTTGAAAAATGGCGATGGAAATGAAGGTTCTGAAGCTGCGGCGGATACCGCTACTCCTCGTAGGTTTAATTTCTTATATTTCATCGTAAATCGAGCTTATTTTGATTAATTCGAGTTTAATTTGTTGCTGAATTGAATGATCATAAGTAGATGTTATATAGATGTTTATGTTTACGACTAGTGTTAGAGGTTGAGCCTGATACTTCTAATCCTTGTAGGTTCGATTTCGTCGTAAATCGAGCTTAATTTGAGCTTATTTTGTTGCTGAATAGAGATGAGGTGAAATGCTTATGACCTAATATGTTGCTGATTGAGATTATTAGATCGATATAAGACCTAATTTGCTGATGATTTAATGATTTTAAGTAGTTGATTTAGTTACTAGATCGAAATATTAGTAGAGCATTGATAGTAAAAGACGTGTTCATTGAATGAATGTAAGTGGTCGATTATGTTTTAGTTGCGCATTTCAGTTTCATTTTGATTAATTGAAGCTATAGTGAGATGTCGGTAGAGTATTTGAGACGTGACTTGATTTGTAGTTAAAGTGAGTATTTGATTATGATTTAGTTGATAGAATTCATCACACATATCCTAATTTTCGATAAACTTATATCAAGTGTTAAGGTAAGTAGGAGACATATTTATGAAGCATTGCCTACTTATAAGGGAGAACAATCTTTTTTGTAGATGGGAGAACTCAAGAAACTGGTTGAAGAAGGTAAAATAAAATATATCGGTCTATCTGAAGCTGGTCCAGAAACCATCAGAAGAGCACACGCTGTTCATCCAATAACAGCTATACAAGTGGAGTGGTCTTTATGGACTAGAGATGCAGAAGACGAGGTCATTCCTACCTGCAGAGAGTTAGGAATCGGGATTGTTCCTTTTGCTCCATTGGGTACTGGCTTCTTTGCTTCAGGTGTAAAGTTGATGGACAATATTGCTGCTAACGACTATAGACAGGTTTGTGCTTATCTCATATTGTGTTTGATTTTATTGTATACTTCTAATGATATGTGTAAACATAAGCCCGTCGAGTTGTTTGTCGGTTTCTGATTTCACCATGGGATGTCGGGTTTTTTTTTTTTTTTTTTTTTTTTTTTTTTTTTTTTAATCCTAATCATGCTTTTTCCATATAATATAGATTCTACCAAGGGTACAAGGAGAGAAATTTGACCACAATAAAGCTATTATCGAGAGAATTAGCGAAATGACACAAAGAAAAGGCTGCACATTGGCCCAATTGGCGCTGGCTTGGGTCCTGCACCAAGGGGATGACGTGGGCCCTATCCCTGGTACAACCAAGATTGAAAACCTGAACCAGAACCTTGGAGCCCTTGGTGTTACACTCACGGCTGAGGACATGGCTGAGCTTGATATGAATTCATTTTGGATAGCTATGACTATGATTCTTTGGTTCACTCCTATTTTTAGACGCGAGTATGCTCTTATGAAAGTAACTATACAAGTAGCTGCGGAATTATTAAATGTGCATCCTAGCTATGATATGAACTAGATCTTCAGTAAATATAAGTTTCGGTACTTGTTGTACTCTTCTTTGACAGATTTATGTTAACAAAAGTTGGTCCGCTTCTTTTTTTAGTATATTTGTTAATTTTAAATTTCCCAGATTGTGTCAATGAAATTTGAATAACAGACTTATACATGATTGTTTGATTATTACTGAGTTTTTATATGAAATAGATTGTTAAAGATTGTGTTGAAACACTTTTAAGTTTATTTTTTTGGCTAAATACTTGTTGTTACACTAGCCCAATAAAGAAAAATAATTTGGGCTTAGTGACCAGCACAAAGAGTTTGCGTAAATTGTAGTTACCTACTTACATTATGAGGTATCACCTGTGATACAAAATAATTTATTAGGTATCACCTGTGATACAAAATATCTTATTAAGTATCACCTGTGATACATACAAAATCACACATTGGTTAGTACCGCTAGTTGGTTTTAATGCTGTTCAATGGAGCTTAGTACTGCTCGTTATCTTTGTTAGTTCTGCCACTTACATGATTAGTACTGCTGCTTGTTGAAAATAGATTCTTACAGACTTTTAAGCTTATTTTTTTGGCTAAATACTTGTTGTTACACTAGACCAATAAAGAAAAATAATTTGGGCTTAGTGACCAACACAAAGAGTTTGCGTAAACTATAGTTACCTACTTACATTATGAGGTATCACCTGTGATACAAAATAATTTATTAGGTATCACCTGTGATACAAAATAACTTATTAGGTATCACCTGTGATACATACAAAATCACACATTGGTTAGTACTGCTAGTTGGTTTCAATGTTGTTCAATGGAGCTTAGTACTGCTGGTTATCTTTGTTAATGCTGCCACTTACATGATTTTCTGAATATCACATATGATATTCTGTGATTTTCTGAATATCACAAGTGATATTCTGTGATATTCAGAATATCATAAGTGATATTCTGAGTATCACATGTGATATTCTGTGATATTCAGAATATCACTTGTGATATTCAGAATATCACTTGTGATATTCTGAATATCACTTGTTATTTTCTTATGCTTTCGTCCGTTTTCATACGTATTCATCCGTTTTCTTACGTTTTCGTCCATTTTCTTATGTTTTCGTCCATTTTTATACGTTTTTGAATATCACAACTAATATTCGGAATATCACTTGTGATTTTCTGAACATCACTGGTGATATTCTGAATATCACTTGTTATTTTTTGAATATCTATCACTTGTGATTTTCATGTTACAAAACATTAGTTGAAAATCACTTGTGATATTCAGAAAATCACTTGATATTCAAAAAATCACTTGTGATATTCTGAATATCACAAAATATCACTTATGGTATTCAGAATATCATTTGTGGTACTCAAAATATCACTTGTGATATTCTGAATATCGCAGAATATCACTTGTGATATTCAGAAAATCATAGAATATCACATGTGATATTCAGAAAATCACATGTGATATTCTGAATATCACAGAATATCACATGTGATACTCAGAATATCACTTGTGATATTCAGAAAATCACGGAATATCACATGTGATATTCAAAAAATCACTTGTGATATTCAGAATATCACCAGTGATGTTCAGAAAATCACGGAATATCACATGTGATATTCAGAAAATCACTTGTGATATTCAGAATATCACCAGTGATGTTCCGAAAATCACGGAATATCACATGTTTAACATAGTCCATGTCTATTGCATTTTCTTTATCTTGATCTTCACTTGTGATCATAGTATCATACAATGTATGGGTTACATATATACTTTGTATTATAATGTGTTATAAGGAATGCTCTGATTCGTAAAATAAGATATTAGGTATCACCTGTGATACATACCAAATATTAGGTATCACTTGTGATACAAAATAAGATATTAGGTATCACCTGTGATACAAAATAAGATATTAGGCAAATTGACCTACCATGTGTTTTGAGCTACATTTGTGACACCGACTATGGCGTCTTGTTCAACTGCCTATTAGCCCCTGCATTCAAGATAACCAAATATGAGTGAATAAAAATTACGAATCCGGAACTTAGAATTGCCCATATTATATAAGCAAATTCACTTCATTGATTCAAAATTAGTACACCGGGCAACTTTAACAACATAGACACAAACCTATACTAAACAAACAAGCTGATCGTGTTTCAGCTTACATTTAAAAAAAACAACATAACACTTGACAGAAGTAACAAGACTCTTCTATACAACTTGTTTATAACACTTGACAGAAGTAACATTGAACAACATTAAAGCCAACTACCAGTACTAACCAATGTGTGATTTTGTATGTATCACAGGTGATACCTCATAATGTAAGTAGGTAACTACAGTCTACGCAAACTCAATAATAAAAACTCAGTAATAATCAATCATGTATAAGTGTGTTATTCAAATTTCATCAACACAATCTGGGAAATTTAAAATTAACAAAGATACTAAAAACTCAGTAATAAACAAATTCCTACCATGAATTTGTTTTATCAATATAGTCAAAATCATGTTGAGTCACTGATGTATGCAGGATCTCTTTCATGGATGTACGCGACCAGGTTCTATGAAGCATTGTCTATAACAGGTACACTGCCATTTTTCATGTTGAAACCAGCTAGAATCCTTTTGCAACTGATCCATACATAAAAGATTATCTTAGCCAACGTGAGAAATGAATTCACAAACTCAATAAAAAAAATGTCAATTTGATAAGACATCAAGCTTGGCTCAATTAATTTGTAACTCCCACTATCAAACCCTTTCCATATTAGCTAAAAGAAAAATTATACCTTTATGACCTTATATATTAGAATTACCCATATTATATAAGCAAATTCACTTCATTGATTCAAAAGTTAGTACACCGGGCAACTTTAACAACATAGACACAGACCTATACTAAACAAACACGTTGATCGTGTTTCAGCTTACATTTAAAAAAACAACATAACACTTGACAGAAGTAACAAGACTCTTCTATACAACTCGTTTATTCCACTTTTCTTTTATTTATCCATTTCATCATCATCTTCAACCTCCTTAATCTTCATCCTCTTCACAGCTTTTGCAACATCGTTGAGAACACCATTTGCACTAGGAGGAACTTCAATCAGAATATAAGACTTCCCACCCGTCGCAGCGTTCACGAGTCCACCATTCCTTTCCACCCTGTAAGTCAATTCTTCCCCGTTCATGTCTGCATCTATATACGCTGTCGCATTTTCATCAATCTCTTCCCTAGTCAGCATTTTCGACAACTCAGTCACAACCTTCCTTTCTAACCACCTCCTAATTGGTCTCGCCCCATACACCTATACAAAATTTTAAAAGTCAAAACAACGTGAGTATGTATCATTATAAACATTAAATCAACTTGTAGTAAAATGATGAAAAATGAAGCTAATATGTTATTTTGCTTATTTGTGATTTGCTTACTTATTTTGTATCACAAGTGATACCTAATATGTTATTTTGTATCACCTATGATTTTGTATGTATCACAGGTGATACCTCATATTTTGTATCTACAAAATAACATATAATTAACCATTGATAAAAACAACTGAAAGTTGGATACCAAAATGAATAGGAATTTAAGTTCCGCAAACTTAAAATTCGAACCTCCAAAAGTTTGTACCTTCTTACAAAAGAGAAATAAATTTTACAATTTGATAAATGATAATGCAATTTACACCACGGAACAAGTGCCTAAAACAGCCTGACACGAAGATTTATAAAGGATCCTAACAATGAACAACAGTTTTAATAAGTCAAAATTTTCCATGTATACACCAATCCAAAAAGTATAGGTCCGTGTATAAATTCTAGCATATTATTTATAAATTCAAAGGCAAAAGAAAACTTGGAAATAAAGCAGCATATCTTGAGCAGTTTAAATTGTCTGGAAATAACACTTTTCAATGATAATCGGGTCCAGTTCTTCCTTTGGTGGGTCCAGTGTTGTAATACCTCACAAAATTCAAAGGCAAAAATCAGGATGAGGAATAACAAGCGAACCTTTTTCAGCAAGTTCCAACTTTGCTCCCCGTGCGTCAGTGAGCTTCTTCAAAGTTTCACTGTCCCAATGCTTTGAAAGAGAATCCTGGAAACACTGGATGGCAGCATCAAAATCAGACGGAAGTTTCGCCATTTTAACCAAAGCAGTTCCCTTTCTTGCCAAAGCCCTTGCAACCAACTTACAATCTGAAAGAAGCTCCTTTCCTCTTTCCACCGCTTGGTCACAGTCTTTGATGCATTCATCATACTGTAAATAACAGATGCTCACAGTTAACACCATTATGTAGTGGTGCAACACTAAAATCTAATAACCTAGTAAGATAGCATGTGATTTATAAACACAGCTGCTATGCAGTCAATGGTCATGCCTAATGCATCAAGGCAAATAACAGAAGATTATCCAAACAAACGCAGAATAAGATCCACCAAACAATCTAAAGCAGATAGATATACCCTTGCATCACAAGCATAGAGATTAAGTCATGAGATGATACAGAACATAGCAAGACTAATCAGATTAAATATTTCTACGCTTAAGATTTTTATTACAGATTGCTTAGTTTTTGAGGCTTTAACTATATTCATATATATAGCTTGAATTGTTGAGCCAGTAAAAAACCAAACCAGATGTAAATTTGCACATTCCACTCTCTGAATAACATAATATCTATAAAGTTCTCAATTTTCTCATTGTAAAAGCACTATTTGGTTTAATTTTCTCATCCCCTAAATTGTCATTTTATCAAAATCTTTATAACATACCCGAACACTAAAAAGCAACTACTATTCAAACCCACACTAATCAAATTACCAATATCAAAAAATCACTCCCAAACCACTACAAGTAACAAAAAGTAACAGCTTTAGGCCTTCCCATCTCCATATGCACAACAGCCCTATTCGTCAAAAACTAATTACTATAGCAAATTTGCACATTCCAATTCGTGTGGTAATATCTACAAAGTTCCCAACTTTTTCATAGTCAAAGCACGACATAGCTCAATCTATCACAATAATACTAGCTCGATGTTTGGCATCGTGATTAAGTGATTATCTGACACGGAATACTAATTAAGCCAGAAGTAACTATTCTAAATTATTATCATATAATCAGATTCACATACCCAAACACTAAAAGCATCTAACTAACTACTCAAAACCGCATAATCAAAAGTATGAACTAATTCCCATATTCTCATACTCTGAAGAGTGCTATAAAGACCGATTCTTCCAACCAAAAACAAACGCTTTTGCGTACCTGCAACCAAATACCCATCCAACAATGATCGTGGGAACTTTGCGGGTATATGTTCCCAGTATCCCGCATCCAACTTATACATCATTAACCCAAGAGGTGAAATCGTTTCCATGTACAACCTTGAGTCACAAAATGCCATCTTAGATGAACAAAGATTAACAGCAGGCATCGTCTCATGAAGCAACCAACTGTCAAGCTTCGAATCATAAACCTCAGTCGGCAACGATTTATCCCCATATATATCACTAGCAGCAATAACCTTAAAACACCGTTTCTTCCTATCAACAACCATAATCAACTGTCTCTGCTGATTATAATGCATACTCGGCAACATCCTCCACCTTTGCGTAAGCGGATTACAAATCAATGCCCTAAAAGTCAATCCATCAAGACCCGAGAAACAAACAAGTCCATCAGACGCCCCAACAAGCCAAAACGCCCATGGAGGCAAAAACACAAACGGAATCTTATACCACTGTTTCAACGGCAAACTAAACATAGAACACTGCGGCACATTCAAATTCTTCCAAAACGTAAGCAAACAAGGCCCATGAGACGGAACTTGAGAATGAAACCTTAGAAAACCATTATCCTGCAATATTGAATTCCACCTCCTACAAATGGACCGCAACCTAAAAATCATAAAAGGCGGAACTCTAGCTAATATCTCGTTTAACAAATCCTCAGGCAACATAGCCCATATGTTATCTTCCATATGAACAACATCAGGAAGGTGTGCCTTAGTAAATGTAGCTGTCATTTCTTCATCTAAGCCTCTTGGTTTCGTCTTAACTGTTTTCGGTCTAGACGGACTAGTTATAATGTGATATCACAGGTGATATGTGATATATCACCATGTGATATCACATGTGATATGTGATATCACCGGTGATATCACGATATCACCAGTGACACACAATACGAGCTAACAAAGTTAATTACACATGTAAGCGCATTGAAATTAGCAGCTTATTTTAAGCAGATAAGCAATCATCTACCTAGAATCGCTATCTAATTCCATAATTCTCAAATAAGCACACAGCTTCCTATTTTACCTCAAATAAGCAATCTAACAACTTCCTAAAAAGCCTTTGTGCATAAGCAAGCCCTGATTTAGGTCAACTCGGCCAAAATCGCTACGAAAACACCAATACCTATTCAAATCACACAATCCACATCATCCTAACAATACATAACTTGTGAATGAAATCGAAAGAAAACGCAAAAATTAAAAAAAAAAAAAAAAAAAAAAAAAAAAAAAACCTTATAAGCATAAACAGCACCTTCAATCGGAGGTGTTTCCTTCATCCTTTTCGCCGGAGATTTCGTTTTTTCCGATGAATTGATGAATTGATGAAATTGGATTGTTGATCGTTTTTTTTTTTTTTTTTTGAGTAGTGTGTGTTTTTAGTGTGTGTTAGTTAGAGAGAAATTATGAATAGAAGTGAACTGGTAGGTGGGGTGTGGTTTGTTGTAATTTTATGAAATTGCCCCTCCGTGTATTTTTTAAGTAGCAAGTGGATGATTTCAGCCATTGATCAAATCTAAATCAATGGATGGGAGTTGTCCCTTGGTATGTGAGGTTTTTATTGTTTGAAGAATAACTCCACTCTAATTTTAATAATTCGAGTAAACAAGGCTGCCTAGATAAAGATAGTGTTGTTTATTATCTACATACTCAAATTTGACTGTCATTGTCGAATTGCAAAGCTTTGCAATTTAGTTTGAAGCCTCTAATAATAAATGAGTGAAAGGAGATAAAATGCGAGTTTTGGTTAAATTTAATCTTCTTCCTTTTTTTTGACATTTTTTTTTTTTTTTTTTTTTTTTTTTTAAATTTTTTTTTTTTTTTTTTTTTCTGACATTTATTTTATCTTTTAGATTCTTGTTTAGTTGTTTTTTTATGGGTAAAAAGTTGTTACACCCGATGAATATATTATTTCAAAGAAACGTTTAAATATAACGGATACTATTACATAGGCGATAAAGTTAATGTAACAAAGCACAATTACTTCTAAAACAATTACTTCTTGTTTAGTTGTCTTGTACTTTGTTTTGTAGTTTTGGATTGTTTTTTTTTTTTTTTGGAAGGTGACTTTCATTTTTTTGTTGGAGTCAAAACTTGCCACTTTGGCAGGCCCTCATCCACCACATGCCCAGACTATGTTGTCTGGACCGGATCCACGCTGGGCGTAGTGGGGACTACAAACGGCATTCGCCGGGAAACCGTACCGCCTCCACACGACTTCCTCGCTGGAGTAACGGCCGGATGAAAACCGGCGGCGGCTCGGATTTGAACCTGCGCAACATTGGCTTACAGGCTCTCCTCTTCATTGCCTAATACCAACAGAGCTTGTGGTCCACAAGTGAGGACTTCCCGGTAGGTCACCCACCCGGTACTACTCTCACGTACTACTCTCACCCGTGGCTCGCTTAACTAACTAAGCTTCAACCACTAGACCACAAAGGTGTTAGTTGTAGTTTTGGATTGTTGATATTATGTTAATCTTGATCTTTGATTTAATGATGTTGCTTGAAAACTTGGAATTTTAAATGTTATTTAAGATGAAAATTTGCTTGCAGCTAGGTAAAAAAAATTAAAAATCTGAAAAAAAAGCAAAACCGAACCATTTCAATGTCAAAAACCAAAAAAAAAAAAAAAAAAAAAAAAACCCGAAACAAAACGGTTTTTGGATTATAAAAACCGAAATATACGGTTCGTTTTTTTTTTTTTTTTTTTTTTTTTTTTTTTTTTTTTAGCATAAAACCTTCCAAAAGCTCTTTGTAATTTGTCCTTCTAGTTATTTTCTAGTTTTATATGAATCTTATGAAGTTCAAAAAAAATATGTAGATATATAGGGTATGTTTGGCGCGCGAACTTATCAAAGCTTATCATAGCATGAGCATATTTTTTTTAGAAAAATAAGCTACCATTAAAAATAAGTCTCGTTTGGCTAATATAGCTTGAAGGAGCATGTAAAAAAAATAAGCTACTAAATGGAATGCTAGTTAAACTAATGTTTAGAAAAAAGCTCCAGCAACATGCTCCAGCAACCCACTCCAGCAATCCGCTCTAGCTCCTACTAGTGCCAAACATACGCATCCCAACATTTATGTGCAATTTATAAAAAATAATAATAAATAATAATAATAATAATAATAAAAAAAAAAAAAAAAAAAAAAAAAAAAAAAAAAAAAAAAAAAAAACATCTATAGGCATATATTCTCTTATATTTCATGCATGATAAAGAGTGTAATTACATAAATTTCAGTAAGATTCTAGTGTCATTTACAAAACCGTCCCTTGTCAAAACCACTTAAGGCATTGTAGGTTAAGCTGTTAACTTTGTTTAGGCTTCTAAATCCTTTCTATTAGGGGTATCTCTTTAGAGCGAGGCACTAAGGTGCTTTTATGGATGCATGGAATAAAGGATGTTTTATCGAAGGTAAAACTTGGGATTATATATGGTTTTGAATGCAATTAAAATAATGCATATTCAACGTACTCACTTCAACTTTAGAACATTGTAGTTGATAACTAATAGATGAACTGTCATCACTTATCATATATACTTATATATAAAGATCCAATGGCTTAATTAAATGTGAAAGAGTGATTGTGCATAGAATCATGTACGGTACAAGGTAGTTTAAGCAATATGTAGAGTATATGAATTATTATACGTATAACCCAAACATTATTGAATGCAACCATCATAAGTATACAATCATGAAAGGAGATGAAGTGCAAAGGTTGCCGGAATTGATTATATGGTATTTAGTATATAATTAAAAGTTGGCTAGATGAAGTGCAAGGGGTTGGTTAGATGAAGTGAAAGGGTTGCAAGAATAATTTATGATTTAACCTAATTCATGCCTATATAAACCGGCCAAAATCACATGCACAAACACAAAAGTTCGAATCTTCATTCTTGATTTTCAAAAGTTGAAATCTTCATTCATGATTTTTTTTTTCGTGTGCAGGTTATACAGCATGATCATGAACTAGCAGAAGCTGAGAACTCAATGCAAGAAGTTCAACTTAAAGTTTTCAAGAACATGGCCAGTTCATACACATAAATTTGTTAATTCGCTTATAAAATATGTTTGCAACATATCTTAAAATTCTACAGTATTTAATTTAATAAATTATCCTTCTTTCTGTTTTGTGATACAGACATGGGTTTTTTCATTAAGTTTACTTGGATTAATGCCGCTTGCCGAACGTGTCAGTTTCTTAACAGAGTAAGGAAACAGTTTTTATTGTCATTTCATCTTTATCTTATATCCTTAGGTGATACTAAACTGATCAAATTCGTTTTCTACATTGTTCTGCTACAGGCAAATTGCGTATTACACTGGTCCTACAGGTAAGCTTTTATTCATATACCATCAAATTTATTCATCTAGATATGATAATGGGTTGAATATAGTATTTAATATTCTTATTCTTATTGCAGTGGGAGGACTGTTGAATGCAACATGTGGAAATGCAACTGAGTTAATCATAGCAATATTTGCACTAATGGAAAACAAAATAGCTGTTGTCAAATATTCTCTTTTGGGTTCCATTCTTTCCAACCTTCTTTTGGTTCTTGGCACTTCTCTTCTTTGTGGAAGCATTGCCAATGTCTCAGTCGAACAAAAGTTTGATCGCGTAAGCACCCATAATTTAGATCTCCTTTAGAAATATAAACTACAAGAAGAATAAGCTATATATGTAACATGTGTTATGTGTACTATGGGGATTTAAGATGCATTTACATTTGTTATCACAGAAACAAGCAGATGTCAACATAGCATTATTGCTTTTGGGGCTGCTATGCCATGTGTTGCTACTCATGTACAGATATGCAGCTGCAAGTGATGAGAGTACAGCTGCTGATTCCATTAATCAAAGGCCTCCCCATAGAGACAAGAATTAACCAAAAATGGATGTTTTATAGCTTAATTTTCCAACTAGGTTAGATAATTTTATGTAAGACATTGCTTTCCACTACCTTATGAATGGTACATATTCATGATACTGGAAATATTCGCTCGATATGCTACTTAATGAATTGTTATAAATCACTGATATGCCTATTTGATAAAACAAGTGTAAACACTTTGCATGAGCCAAGTTTCGTATGATTATAACAGTTTGTAAATTATGTGGCATTTTCAACCCCAAATAATTGTTGATATATGCTAAAATGGTACAAATATAAATATGGTGCACTTTAGATGAAGTTGGGTGACATATAGTATTATATGAGTTGGTATGAAAATTACTGTTCTAAGTGTATATTTCATGTATGCCACATAATTATTTTTGGCTAAACATTGTTGCATATTTTGTGAGAAACTTGATTCGACCTTCGGCTAGCAGTCTAAACTCGAACGGTAGCAGTACAAACACCTTTTCTCGAGCAGTACTAAAAGAACCCGAGCAGTACAAAGTGAAGTATTGAGAGCAGTACTAACCCGACATCCTAGCAGTACAAAGTCGAACAATATGAAGCCTCTTCTGTCAGTTTGATCAACTTATCGTTTGTGACATACACTATATATTCCTAATTAGTGAACTTTACGACTCAAATATATAGCATATGTTACATATACAGGGTCATGTATGCATGTCACTTTATGTACAATTACTTGAAAAGACATACACTTTTGTTTCTCAATAAATGTGCATATTAGAAAAAAGTCTCTTCACGTATACTCTTTTAATGTGAAGAAAATAACTTAAATACTGGAATGCCCTTTACGTGAGATGTCGCATCAATTACAATGTTATCGAATCGTGATATTTGATCAAAGTACATTGCTTTTGAATATACAAGTTATACGTTGTTATATATTTTAGACTCACCATCACGTTAACAAGTCAACAAATTATCATAACATTGCGCAATGAACATCAAGATACAATTCGTGCAACGCACGGGTTTTCCACGCCTCAATATTTTAAATAGTGTAAACCTAATTAGTACCTGTTAGCTTTAAAGTTTTGTCATATGTGGAATTGCAATAGCATTTAAAGTACAAGGACTAGTTTAGACATTTGTGCTAAGTTAGCTTTGTAGTCATGTAATAAATACCCTCCTATGTCAATACTAGGAGGGTTGGAGATTCATTAATACAAAAGAGGTGTGTGTGTTTTCTCTAGCTTCTCTCTAGAAAAAACATACACACCTCGACAGTTAATAAACCGAATATCATGTTTAATCTTTAGTTCGTGTTTATTGTGTTTCTCCCACCTCCCGTATGTGAATCTATACCTCTACAATTGGTATCACGAGCTAACCGGGTGGCGATTCGTGGTGCTTTTAAGGTGAAAATATGTGATTTATGTTGTGTTTAACTCGGTTCTTCTTTATCTTCTTCATCAGCCGAGTTTAGTGCTATATTGTGTTCGATTTGTGTTTCTAAAACACCCCACTGTTGCGTTTTTTTTTTTTCTCTCTAAAAATCGTGGCAGTTTGTGGTGTTGTTCTTAGAATCGAACACTAATTATTGAAGATAAGGTTGTGTTTGTTTTGTGATATATCGACTTGGGCTGTGAAAGTTCACTCGTTTTTCACTCTTATCTTGGTGTGGAAGATCAAATACTTGTGTTTGTTCTTGGTTCATTAATCGAGAATCATAACAAATTTTGTAAAAGATTTGTTTATGATTATTTTAGTATAAGATAGTGAATTATTGAGTTGGTAAAAGTTAGTGGAAAGTTGACAGTTAGCATGGGCAAGTCAGTGAAAAGGATACAAATAGTCAAGAGTGGTTGGAAAGTTTTGAAATTGGCAAGAATTTCGAAATTGGCAAGACCTTCGAAATTGGTTTCGCAATTGCCACTGACTCTCGCAATTCCCATGCTTCTCGCAAATCAGAAAATATCGCATTCTTGTATAAGATTGTGATAGGTGCTCTTTCGAAATTGATTTCGGAATTCATCTCGGAATTGGTTTCGGAATTGGGTCATTCTCGCAATTGGTTTCGCAATTGGTCTCGCAATTGCTTTTCGCAATTGGTCTCGCAATTGGAGCTGATTTCGCAATTCACCATCTTCTCGCAATTCAGCAAGTTCTTCGCAATTCAAGCAGCTTTCGCAATTGGTCCTTGATGCGTGGGTTTTGCAACCTTACAACAGGTTTTACCTCTCAAGGGATCTCAAGAGGCTTACAACCCCACCAGGCAGTGTACCTGACCGATGTAGTATAGTGTAGTGGTAAGTACGGGGGATTGATCGTTCTCCACAGGGAATAGTGTTCGTTAGGTGTGAAAGGCTACTCTAATTAGGTCTAAGGGTTGAGGAAGATTCTTTTTATGTTTTTATATTTTTATGAAAGCAAGTAAAATCTCGGGTTTTGAAGGAGTGGGGCGGAATTAGTTGCTAGTCAACTAACCCAAATTACTACAAATGCAAATAAAATAAAATAACAAAAATGAAAAGTGGTGAGAAACTTATGTGTGGAGAAATGTGTTTACTTAGATTTCCTTACTCCCTAACTATCTTTTACCGGTTAATTAGTGTGTATTAGTCGCGTGGATGACGGGTGTATTCCTTAATACCATTCGTGGGGTGGCGTACTTACTTCCCCAAACTCTACAAGCTCCTACTTCACTCCTATGTCGAGCCGGCTAGGAAGCTCCTAACATGGGATCACTAGAATTCGCTTGTGCATTAAATACAACCATAAAAACCTTTAGTACGCGTTTGGTTCATGTTTCTTAAGACGTTCAAGCAAGTTACCGAATAGGAAGTTAGCCAGTTTTCTTAAGCCTAACATAGATAAACAATCATCCAATACAACTAACAACACACTAACAACCAATAATCAATAGCTAGGTTTCATTAGATCTAAGCAAACACAAGATAAAATTAGCCTAACATGTTAAACAAAAGACAAGCATAAGATAGAATCAAACAACACATAGACATATTGAATGATTAATTGATAACTTATCTTTCAATGAAACATGGAAGATCTCAAGGCAAGAAGCCCTGAAAAAGTAGCTAAAATCGTCTTAGGGTTTTATCCCAAAATTCCACACACTAAGCTCTCTTTTAATGACAAAAAATTAGAAAACTATATATAGACTTTGACATCTGACGGCGTCACCTTATGCATTGTGACGCCGTCACCTCGCCGCTTTTAGGGTTCCCGGGTGACCTTCTTGACGCCGTCCCTCTTTAGCTCTTCAAAAATCCATTCTGGCTTATCAAGGCTTGACGCCGTCGGACCTATAACGTGACGCCGTCCCTCTTTGATTTAAGCCGTGACGCCCTTGATTTAGTTAAAGCGTGACGCCGTCAGAATTCTCATGCAAACTCACTGGCCCGTCATGAGTAAATTTCACATCCAACTTTTCTTGCCAAGGCATGACGCCGTCTGGAGTTAATGTTGACGCCGTCAAAGGTGACTTTCAGCACAATTTTGAGACTTTGCCGTTTTCTTCACTTTTATGCTCCAAAAACGTCCAAAATGCCTCCTTTTCCAGATTTCTCCTCAAAAGTACCTAAAATGACAAAAGGAACGATTTAGGGCAATATTTGATCAAATAAATACGATTTCGGGCTTAAATGACCCCTTAAAAGCGGTACACTTTTCGCCTCATCAAATACCCTTACACTTGAGATTTGCTTGTCCTCAAGCAAATGCGCTTTTATTCTAATCAAAATACAAGTTAGGGGTCATTTAATGCAAACATAAAAGTAATTACAACAAATAATCGTTCCACTTCAATCATAATAAGCACGGAGATTACATACTAGCACCTCACAAGTAGTGTTTAGATACTCACATCTCTCAAGTGTCATCAAAATAAATCTCATAAATGAAAACGGAAAATATCTCTCACTACCTGTCATAGCAAATAGATTACCATAGGCTTGGGAAAGGATCGAAAACCTCCTCCACTAGGCGTAAGCACCTAAGATAAACTATCAAAGAGGGCTTTTAAATGGGTTATAACGTTAGGTGTAGGGAAAAGGAAAACACGGTTTTGTTGGATACGGGATATTTTACTGGTGGCGAGTTAAAGATCTTGATCAATTACATGTACTATACAATGTTGCTAAGCCAAGACTAGACTCGATCTTAAGCTAGAAACGAAATAACAAAATAACAAAAACATAAAACAAACATAAAATAAAACGGGATGGTAGTCCGTATGTTTTTTTCTATTTTTCTTTTTCTCATTTTTTTTGTATTTTTCTTGATTTTTTCGATTTTTTTTTTTTTTTTTTTTTTTTTTTTTTTTTTTTTTTTTTTTTTTTTACATACACTTTTACCCTACCATCCAAAATAATACATCATAGGGGCGTTGCATCCCCTTACACTTGAACTTTTACATAACTTTACAAATAACTATTCTAATGACTCGAATTAAGATAATTGAAAAACTTGGAGTACTTTTAAGATATTTAGCACATATGGGGGTAATAAATGATGTTCTTCCCCATTACTCCATTACACTAGTACTTTACCCATGAGTCCCAATCGTCCCAAAACAATATGTACAAGGATATGACTCGACTTAGCAACCATGTAATCAATTAGATAATTAACTTGGGTTTAAACAAATGTTGTCACAATAATGCACTAAAAATGAGTGCATACAAGGTAGGCTAAGGCGATTTGGGTGTACATTTAAGTGGGGTGTAACAAATTCTTCCTTTAAGTAAAATGCTTAAAGGTCGAAACGAAAAGATAGGCTCTGAGGGGTGTACTAGGGGTATCGTGTACTAAAAATGAGTACAACGCAAAGGGTGTGGGAGAATTACTTGACCAATGTAGCCAATGTAATTATAACAAAAACACAGGTGTAAAACATGGGTTAATCCTAATGCCTCTTATCATGTAGTAAATCTAACTACACGAATGTAGTCTCACTTGTGGCCTCGGAATGGTCCTAACGCAAGTTCTAGAATCTAAGTGCTACCGGTACACACATCATAGCATAAATGCTTTTCCTACCAATTCTAGGGGCGAACCTCACATATTTGGGGGTGGAAAATTTTTTAGTGGTACGGTTTTTGTGCTAGTCATATAACTCCTATCCGTGAGACGCTCATTAAGATCAAAGTTTCACTCTTAAATGTTGTAAAAAATTTTAAATTTGGCACTAAAATTACCTTAACAAGTATTTCTCTCAGTTTTATTACACATCTACTATTAAATAAACAAAAATCAAACGCAATTGTATTCTCTAAAATCGTACTTTTACCCTCCCCTTACACTTAAGATGAACATTGTCCCTAATGTTCAAATAACAAGATGTAAAAGAAAAAGTAAAAGAATGAAATCAAATACTCCCCTGATTCGCTCGTTGGATAATGAAATTACACGGTTAAATCTTCCTCCAAAGAGAATGTTGAAGCTCCATGACTAATGCATCGCCATAAGCTTGATTCAAAACATTTCCTTGTCCAAAATAACCTGTTGAACCTGAGAAAACAAACACGAAAACCTGCATAACATCGGCGGGATAAAATCTATATATAAGGATATAATGCTTGTGGAATGATAATTTTGCAGATTCCTGGAGATTATAAGTTGGAGATTTAATAAAAACTTTTTTTTTAAAAACAAAACTTTCAAAAATTTCTGAAAATTAAATCTGACGCCGTCAGGTTATAAACCCTGACGCCGTCAGAAATGACCTGACAAAAATTTTCGTTTTAAGTTTCCGGAAAATTTCTGGAAAAACCTTTACCTTACTTCCTGGAAATCCTGCAAAACATCATTATGACTCGATACAAGCATTTGACTCAAACAAATACGAATATGTATGTTAATTTAATATTATTACGATTCATGTTCATTTGTGTTCTAATAAACCAATTTAGATTTCCCTTACACTTATCTTTTGTAAAATACCTTTATATGTAGTTAAGACGAAGTTAAAAACAACATAAAGCATTTTCACAAATTAGTTTTGAACATGAATCAATAATAATAAAATTTAAACATACATACAGAAACAAATAAAATCAAACAAACAAACAAGTAAATAAACACACAAAGCAAATAAATAAAGCAAGTAAAGCATGGGCTGCCTCCCAAGAGCGCTTGTTTTTGTTCGAGTCACGAGCCTGACTCTACCCTTATTTAACGGAAATAGGGGAGGTTTCCCCTACACTTAGGATTAAGTGTGGGTGATAGTAGCGATACACACCCGCTCGGTAGGAGTATGCCACGTGAGGAAAGAGTGGTGGATGAATTATATGCTCAAAGGGGTGTGCTCCTTTCATCATAACCTTGCCTAGTTTACTTTGGTCAATGGGTGAATTAAAGTTTCCTCCTAAAAAGGGATCATCTTCTATCAACTTTGAGAGACTCCTAATTGGGAATCCATCTTGACCTAATAAACCCGGTTTAAACCCATAATGTTTCTTACGATCAATCATGAATGGGTGATGTAAGTATGTAAGGTTATGGTTCACTCCTATGTTAGCTTCCTCTCTACAAGGCCTAGAGTCTACTTCCTTAATCTTAACATTACCCGGACTACATGGTTTGATGGGTGGATCGGGACCTAATTCAATTCCTAAGTTCACATCTAAGGATGGAAGATTAGGTAACGGTTTTGGTTTAGGCTCCGGTTCATCAAAACTAGGAACTTCCCTAGAACTAAGAGTAAGGTTATCATTATGAGTATTCAAACCTATATGCTCTAGTGGTGCTTGGTCCAAGGGTTCTACCTCAATTGGGGTTCCTAAAGTCTCTTCTACTTCTTCCGGGTAAGTCACGGGCGGTGTGGGTGCCTCAAATGATGGTAGGACTTGTGGGGTATTTGGCGGGCTTGGATTTTCTACTTTATCATCCATCTTATCAAGATCACCTATATCCTCAACATGTGTTTCATTATAATCCAACCCTAACATTTTCCCAAGTATCTCAAGTGCTTCTCTAGGCATCTTAACTTCTATATCCGAATCATAAGGATCATCCTCAATATTATGGCTGCTATATTCAAATTGCCCAAAAGATTCATCATGTGTTTCTTGAGATTCATCATCATCGATCATAAAACCTAGGTCTTTTTGATCAATGTGATCATGTTTGGCTAAATCCTCCATCACATCAAGGTCACCTATGTGTTTGTTTTGTACTATGGCATTACATGACAACCACTTAGGTATCTCAACACTAACATATTCATCCCCAAACAAACTTGTTTCATGATCCTTGAAATTTGTGGTCAATTGACTTGTACTAAAGTTTGTTGGGTTGTCTACTATATAATAATATTGGGCACACTCTTCAATAGCTTCCCATGCTTTCTCAGCACTTAATTCCCTAATATCCCTGCCGGCAATATGGTAAATGTACCTTTGGGCTTGTCGGTCGACATGATTGTAAAAGAATTGAGTTAGGGACCAAAAATCGAAGTTATGATGAGGGACTTTTTGGAGTAAATATTTAAAACGAGTCCATGCATCATAGAGAGGTTCATCTTTATGTTGTTTAAACATCAAGATGTCATATGGAGTGGGTGAATTACGTGGTTGGTAGTATGGTGGATTCGCGTTCTCCATAATGGTGAACGGAAGAGTCAATGGAAATTACGAACAAACACACAAAGAAAAATAGATAGACTAAAGAAAACCTAAAAAAAATAAAAATCTCACTAGAAAGGAATCTAGTGAGTAGACCTAATAGAAATAAAAATTCAACCTAAACAATAACTATTCCCCGGCAGCGGCGCCAAAAACTTGATGCGTGGGTTTTGCAACCTTACAACAGGTTTTACCTCTCGAGGGATCTCAAGAGGCTTACAACCCCACCAGGCAGTGTACCTGACCGATGTAGTATAGTGTAGTGGTAAGTACGGGGGATTGATCGTTCTCCACAGGGAATAGTGTTCGTTAGGTGTGAAAGGCTACTCTAATTAGGTCTAAGGGTTGAGGAAGATTCTTTTTATGTTTTTATAATTTTATGAAAGCAAGTAAAATCTCGGGTTTTGAAGGAGTGGGCGGAATTAGTTGCTAGTCAACTAACCCAAATTACTACAAATGCAAATAAAATAAAATAACAAAAATGAAAAGTGGTGAGAAACTTATGTGTAGAGAAATGTGTTTACTTAGATTTCCTTACTCCCTAACTATCTTTTACCGGTTAATTAGTGTGTATTAGTCGCGTGGATGACGGGTGTATTCCTTAATACCATTCGTGGGGTGGCGTACTTACTTCCCCAAACTCTACAAGCTCCTACTTCACTCCTATGTCGAGCCGGCTAGGAAGCTCCTAACATGGGATCACTAGAATTCGCTTGTGCATTAAATACAACCATAAAAACCTTTAGTACGCGTTTGGTTCATGTTTCTTAAGACGTTCAAGCAAGTTACCGAATAGGAAGTTAGCCAGTTTTCTTAAGCCTAACATAGATAAACAATCATCCAATACAACTAACAACACACTAACAACCAATAATCAATAGCTAGGTTTCATTAGATCTAAGCAAACACAAGATAAAATTAGCCTAACATGTTAAACAAAAGACAAGCATAAGATAGAATCAAACAACACATAGACATATTGAATGATTAATTGATAACTTATCTTTCAATGAAACATGGAAGATCTCAAGGCAAGAAGCCCTGAAAAAGTAGCTAAAATCGTCTTAGGGTTTTATCCCAAAATTCCACACACTAAGCTCTCTTTTAATGACAAAAAATTAGAAAACTATATATAGACTTTGACATCTGACGGCGTCACCTTATGCATTGTGACGCCGTCACCTCGCCGCTTTTAGGGTTCCCGGGTGACCTTCTTGACGCCGTCCCTCTTTAGCTCTTCAAAAATCCATTCTGGCTTATCAAGGCTTGACGCCGTCGGACCTATAACGTGACGCCGTCCCTCTTTGATTTAAGCCGTGACGCCCTTGATTTAGTTAAAGCGTGACGCCGTCAGAATTCTCATGCAAACTCACTGGCCCGTCATGAGTAAATTTCACATCCAACTTTTCTTGCCAAGGCATGACGCCGTCTGGAGTTAATGTTGACGCCGTCAAAGGTGACTTTCAGCACAATTTTGAGACTTTGCCGTTTTCTTCACTTTTATGCTCCAAAAACGTCCAAAATGCCTCCTTTTCCAGATTTCTCCTCAAAAGTACCTAAAATGACAAAAGGAACGATTTAGGGCAATATTTGATCAAATAAATACGATTTCGGGCTTAAATGACCCCTTAAAAGCGGTACACTTTTCGCCTCATCAGTCCTTCATCTCGCAATTGCAAAAAAAATAAAAAAATAAATAAATAAATAAATAAAAAACAAGAGTTTTTTGGCGGGAAAATTTGAGTAAAATTTAAATTTGAGGAATGACTTAACGGTCAGTTTTTACGCGAGATTCAAATTCTGGTTCAAGAGTGAAAATTTTGGCCCAAAATTTAATTTTTTTGGCCAAAATTTGAATTTTTCGGGGAATTTTTGGCGTAAAAATTTCTTAAACTCAAATTTTTCCAGCATCATTATAATGTCATTTTATGGCATTTTTCACAACAAAATCACAAATAATATTATCGGTCTGCACCTTCAACATCACCACGTATAGCCGAAAAGATCCTGATCAAGATTCACAATCAGATGACAATGGTCAAATTATCAGCTGTGACTACAAGGATGATGATTCATTATTACTTATTTGAAGTTGAAGTGGAATATCTCGGGTACGTGTACTTAGTATCTTGAAGATATCGGGGTTGGTTGGATGCATGATTCTTCGAGATCCTTGTTTGGGCACTCATGGGAATAGTGATTAAGTCTTGGGTTATCTAGTTTTCATAGGTCAAGGGGAGGATGGACGAAGACCTAGTTAACTATCACTTAAAGGAGATACGTTGTAGTACTCAGTGTCACACAAAGATGTAGATAATTCAAGAGATGTTCATATACTGTTAAGGAAGGATGGATGGGTATATGAAACGACCTATGCTTTAAGGAGTTACGTTGTAGTGCTCAGTATAAGTTCTTAGTCACACTATTGTGCAAGTTTAAGTCACAAGTTTGGGTTATTCTACTTCAGTCTCAAGCTCGTAATAGTGGGTTTTCTCCATCAGTAGTCACTACATAAAGCCGTTGTTGTTGATTCAGGAGGTTAGATTGGGTTTATCTACATCTTCTCACGGATTACATGAAGTGCTTCCAGTTCATACTTCACGTGCACATAATATGCTGATTCCGATCAATCGTAACCAGCAGGGGAGAGAAATGTGCGGGCTGATCTCTCATGGGAAAAATAACTAGGATGCATTTGGTGAGATGAAGATGTTGATAATGTATTCCCCCGAACGGACTTCAGATACAGGGCAATTGATGCGCGTGATGTGTCGTTGCGGTTTAGCAGTATTAATGCCTACTCAAGTTTTAAATTTATATTTAGCCGACTTATCAATAACACACACACTTAACGAGCAGTGTACCCGGTCAGTATGAAGATAATGGTAAGTAGAGTGTCGATCACTAAGAGTGAAACGTGTTATCTCGTTATTCTAATCAGTATTTTAATATCCTAACGCAAGGGGGTTTCAGCCTGAGAGACTGGCACGATTTGTTTGCAGTTAAATAATAAAATAAACCAATAGGCACGAATCAGCAAGTAGCACACACGTACACAGATAGATACTTGAGACAATAAGAGGGCTGTCCTTATGATTAAGTAGATTGTTGTAAAACCCAGAATTTCTGAACATGTAAAATACCCAGAATACCCTTTGATCTCAAATTCATAAAGACGTTTAACGCATTTAAATCATTTAATCCCGAATATGTTCTAAGTATCTAACTGTTAATAGAACGAATAAAAGTAATACGATAATAGGACTTATGATAAACGAATGGTACATCATTAAATGTCATCACACGCCCACTAATACCATAACCTAAGCTACATAAAAACTTAACCACACATATTTCAACACCATTAAACACACATAAAACCCTTAAAAAAAAAGGGGGGGGGTCTATACTATGTCACGCTTTAAAAGTGTGCTTTGTGCACACTGTTATGTATTCATGGTAAATGGCAGTCAACCAAAAATCACGGCTTATATCACGGCTTTAACCAAATTTTTTTGGTCCAATCATATCTACAATTCCTCTAGTGCACGAATATTCTATATATTCTCCTTTTTCCCATTTTGAATACGAGTCAAAACACACAGCAACAACTTCGACAATTTTGATCCGTTATAAACGATCTTTAATCACCATTAAACACATTTAAGTCTTGCCTTACATATATATCACACGCTCCTCCAAAACAACCTTAGGTACTTACCAAAAAACGTCAGCTCAAATTACGCCTAATTCATCTCCAAAATCAATGACCAAACTGATTCCTTTTAGTTTAAATATTACGCAATAATAAACCTCTCCCATGGGTTATATTAAAAGTATACATCTCTCCCTCACACACTTTGTAAACCAAAACTCAAACAATCTTAATCTAAATCATCCTCACGTATACATGAGTTAGAAACTAACTTTGGTTCGAGTTTGGTTTCGGCTGTGGTTCGTGTTTCAGTTCGTACGAAGGTTCGCGAGTAACGAGAATTGGCTTGAGTACATGTGTTGTGATCTTTGGTTCGTGACCGGTAGCTCGCGACTTAAACACGGTTAGGTGATTGTGTACGGATGGGTTCGAGGTTGCGATTCGTGACTCACATGTATGGAGGGTGTGTACGCTTAGGCTTTGGTTCGATCTTACCTTGCTGAATCGGTGGTGATCGACTGTGATACTGTTGGGTTCGAAAGGTGGTGGTATTAGTTGTGGTCTATATCGGATTCGAGGAAGGTTTTGTACGCGTCTGGGTTTTGGTTCTGTCGTGGTTCCTTGTTCTTTTCGATCACAAATGGTACGAGTATCGTCTTTAATCTATTTCTTTTGCCTTGATCTTATTCTTCACGTAAAATATATATAACTTAATAAGTAAATGGATCGGCTAGTCTTGTGCATGCATGTAAGAAACAAAAACTAACTCTCATGAAATGATAAGAAACAATCACATGAAATCACAAATGTACGAAACGCTATTGTCGATCTTGTTTCTGTTTTTGATCTCTCAAACTGTTGTTATGTACGTCTTCGATATGTGCCATAATTAGAACATGCATTTGATATGTGAAATATAAACCTGGTCTTTGGACATTTTAATGGCAATTAAATACCTTTGTAACCTGGTCATGAACTTTAAAGAAATAAAGAAGGCACTTGCATGGGTATATGAGTTAGAGCAAACACAAGAATGTTATCATGGTTTGGCAGTAAAGAAACCAAACAAATTAAATAAAAGAGATGCCAAAAAGAGATGACTCACTTTTGATATGAGATTCTTTTGGATATGAATTAATAATAGAATAAAGGAAGCTTGAGCTTGTGTGTAGGCGTGAGTCATCATTTAGTTTTCATGTGTTCTCATGTGAAGTCTATGGGGCGTATATTTGTATTTATGTGCAAGTTGCGGTGCTAATCGAAATAAAGATTATAATGTGAAATCCCTGGTAACATATTATATATGGAATAGACTACATGCATGAGGCTTTAACTGTTTACTATAATACTTTGGTCATATACGAAATCTATGTATATTATACAAGAATGATAGAATCATAACCTATATTAAATAGGTGTCGACTATGTGCAGATAAAAACAGTGAGTTTGAACATTCATGTTAATAAGTAACAATGAGTACTAAATTAATTAAGACATTGATTAATAAACGTATCATAATAACTCCTTAATAATAAGCGACTTTTATTCAGGAAGACCATTTGAAGAAAGAGTGATCGTAATGTTCCGAGTGTTCTTTCATTCCCGATAAGGTACAGATATTCTGACCTTCTCTGTAAGGTTTCCTATGATTCTTTTCCGATCTATTAAATCTCTGATTTGATACTCCGTTACGATCCTTTGCTATGACACCTTTGCTTCGACCCTTGATCTCTGATTTTGAACCTATGATATGAAGACCTTTTTGATATGAGATGGAAATGTTTTAAGTAAAGTATTTTGAAAGGGTTTTTCAAGCATGATATATTGACTTTAAGAAAACTATTTTTGAAGTTCGTTTTATGAAAACTATTTGAAAGAACATTTATGAAAACTATTTTGAAGGATTGTTTTAAATGAACCTTAAGAGGAAACCTTTTGAAAAGTACTTTTGATATTAAACCTTTTGAAGATTTGACCATCTGATACTTTGACCCTTTTGAATATTGACCTGGGATATTCGATCTTCTGATATGAACCTTCTGATATGACCTTTCTGATGTGACACTCTGATTATGATATGAACCTATGACCTGGACCTTTGACTCCCAGTTTGATACCCGAGCCAAAATATGTTCCCTAGCCATGAAGGTAACATGGCCGTGTCATTGATGCACCAATGGCATGACTAGTGTGTAGCCCTAGTGATTTGGTTACACCGTCCCCATTATGATATGATATGCGCGCTTTATGATTTGTTATGGCCAATATGATTTGTTTGGGGGGCGAATGGATGCATCCTAGATATGTTCTGATATGATATGCTTTGATATGATATGATATGGTGACTGGGGCTGGGTGCAATCCACTCCTTTCACAAAATATGGGAGCTAGCTACTCCACCTGAAGAATGAGGACACCCCTCATATTATCTGATTATCTGAGAGGTCTCCCCTCTATATGATTATGAAGATATGATATGATACGATATGTGATATGTTATGATATGGGCTCGTGGTGGATGACTGTCCTAAACCTTTACTCCTGTACCTTATTTATATCTCATTCATTATGCCACCTCTGTTCATTTTCGTTCACTTTCATTTCCGTTTATTATATATCTGTTCACTGGGCTTTTTAAGCTCAGCCGCGTTTCTTTTCCCGCGGCAGGTTTTAGTTGGAAGCTGGGTAATAGTGAAGAGACTTTTGGACCTAGAAGACCTTGAGTAGAAGCCGTTAGAAGGATTGCATTGCAGACTTAGTATTTAGTTTATGTTTCCTTTGTATCCTTGTGTATTCAGTATTTCATTTGTAACCCTTGAAAATATTTGTATTACTATTGAATGTATGCTTTGTTTGATCTGATATGAAGCCATTAACGTGATACTTCTACCCTTGCCGGGTTGGGGTGTTACAATTATGGTATCAGAGAGACAGGCTGCGATTCGTAATACATTTACCCTTGGCCTGTGTAAGTTAGGACCACTAAGTTTCCACTGTAGGCGCTCGTAGGACAACCTTTGAGAATTTGCTTTAGGATTTCCCTATAGGAACTTAAGTTTTGACCAGTGAGGAATGGGTAGACTATAAGGCATTTGTTTAAGTATCTTTGCTTCCGCATCACTCTGATTCGTGCCTTGCTTTTGGTTAGATCCTGTTGATATCACTTTTGGAAATTGAATGCTCACACCTTGCACCACCTGAAAAGTTGAACCTGATTAATTCTGGAAGGCATTGAGAATTGCATAGTAATTGCCTGACATTAATTGATCCTTATCTTCAGATATTGACTCTGACCTCTGATCATTCGTTAATCATTTTGATGCCTCTTCGATCATTCTGAGAATCCCCATAGCAATGACTTACTTGATGTATTCTCTTATTTGTCTCTTGCTTTTGCTAAGTAACTATAAATCTTCTGACACTAATTGATTTCGTTTCACCCATCTCTGCCCTATGAGAAGTCTTGTGGTGTGTAACCACGAGTATAAAATGTTTTCCCCCACTTTTAAATGATAAAGATTTGATTTGTGATCCGTCTATCTTGGGATAGTTAACTTCAATTTTATTCTGACAAGGAATCGGCTGATTGAGCATTCAAATATGGACAATTTCCCTTCTATGTCTCACCTTTAACGTTTGCAACAATTTTGAACTCCCTACCATGATTACCGATTGATAAACCCTCTGCTATCACTATTACGCTAGAGTCTCTTGTGTTAATTTAGCGGTTATGAAGTCTTCCTAGAACCCATTTCGTACACCAATGAATGAACCTTATCTTGGAAGCTATTTGGCACTTTGAGTCGTCTGAGCATGAACCTTGTATTGAACGTTAATTGGCACCCTACGTTTTCTGAATATGATTCCTGGTAGAACCACCAAAAATCTTCCATCGGAGCGTGAAGTAGGATTTGACTTGACACCAAGAGATTGTCTAAGTCATCAGGCGAAGGTGTTTTTCAGATGTGTCCGGGATCATAAATTAATTTGAGCAACCGGGAAGAGCAGCAACTGGAGACCAGGAAATGAGTTTACCTAAGTGTATTTTCTGGGCGTGTTTTAGTTTCGTTCGCGATGAAGAAGGATGATGACTGGAGATATGTATCGATTACAGGAAGCTGAACCGTAATACCGTTAGGAGCCATTATTTGCCCTGAACGACTATGTGTTTGTTTAATTTCAGAGCGCGAAGTTTCCTTCTGATAAATTAATTTTGTTCTTGGAATCGCCTTTCGTATTCGTAACGACTACTATGACGGTTAGTGACGCTAATGGTATTAGCTAAAGCTCTGACTATTTCGTGAATTTGATAAATGATGTTTTCTCGTAAGTACTTGGGCAAATGGTCATTGTATGACTTAATGGTACATTCGGAGACGAGGAAGAGCATGAAAATCATTTTTGCACCTTGTTAGAAATTTGGTGATCATTTGTGCATTCTGGGAGATGGATATTTGTTGAGACAACGGTGTTCTTTGCCTGACCTGGAGTTAACAACAACGGAGGCTACCCTGAAGAGTGAAGACATTCCTTTCAATGCAGAAGGGTGGACGGTGCAAAAGATCTAGTCAAGATGGCGAACCTGGAGCTGATGAAGACGTACAGTCTCACTTCCCTATTCATCTTGGTTGTACTAAGATGAATTGAGAGCGGAAACAGACTGGATGATGAAGAAATTTAAAGATCGTGCCGGAAATCCACAATACTCCATCACATTCCATGAAGAACTGCAGGAGGCACGACGAACCAGACACAAGTTTCCAATTTTGGTTTCACTTCCCGATTGATGGACAGATGAAGACAGATTACAGGACTTGAAGAGATTGGAGTTGTTGAATGAGCGGAATTTTGAAACAGACCCTTCATGTTTGGAAGATTAGATTTTATGAAGGCCGAAGTTCTTGACGATTAAATTTTATTTCTGTTGAAACTCTTAAGTTTCGTGATGAAGTAATAAGACCCTCTAATGATTTGAGATCCCTAGAAGCATTTCAGTTCGTGTTTATTTTTCGTATGTTCGGTGATGGCTTTGTTTTGAGAGATTTTGGCGAGTTTTGGAAGATATGATGCTTGTGACGGCGTGCCTCACTTTTGCTAGGCAATCTGGGATTTTGATACTCGTGCGAATAGTTTAGTTTTTCCCTCTTGACTAAGGCATTCGATTTTGTTGACCTCGAGACTGTAGAAGTACCAGGTGGATTAAGATAAGTGGTTTTGATTACGACTTGAGATAAAGTATGACCATCATAAGGGCATATTTATATGATGCCAGTATTATGACGTCTGGCCAACGTGATAATACTTACATCATATAACGTGCACTTGTTGTGGGCATAGGATATCTTGGGGAGTACATAAGAAGTTTAGAATTTAAATCTCCGTTGGATTATCCGTGATTAGTGAGACTTTAGGTTCATTCTACCTATGCGTAGACTCTAATTTTGTTCATTTGACATCTGGATGAGTTGGAATCTCGTTTTGCATTCTGTTGACCTCAGCTATAAATCTTAAATCCTTGTAAAGCTCTCTTCTGTTGACACAATCAATTTGATTTGAACTCTTGTTCGTATTCAATATGAGATCCTGAAGATTCACCTATCGTCCATTTTATGTTGCCTGGACCTTTTGATCAAATCAAATTATTTGTCTCCTTCTAAGAAATTTGAATCCACTTCGTTTTGATTCGAGTCATGAGAAATTATTTGGTCTGAAGATCTTGTTGGAAGAACCTCCTCGGGCGTGAGAATGTTTGTGCCAATCTTTTGCGACTTGCTACGACTTCGTCTAACCTTGCGACTTTAATTTTCGAGGACGAAAATTTTCTTTTAGAGGGGAAGAATTGTAAAACCCAGAATTTCTGAACATGTAAAATACCCAGAATACCCTTTGATCTCAAATTCATAAAGACGTTTAACGCATTTAAATCATTTAATCCCGAATATGTTCTAAGTATCTAACTGTTAATAGAACGAATAAAAGTAATACGATAATAGGACTTATGATAAACGAATGGTACATCATTAAATGTCATCACACGCCCACTAATACCATAACCTAAGCTACATAAAAACTTATCCACACATATTTCAACACCATTAAACACACATAAAACCCTTAAAAAAAGGGGGGGGGGTCTATACTATGTCACGCTTTAAAAGTGTGCTTTGTGCACACTGTTATGTATTCATGGTAAATGGCAGTCAACCAAAAATCACGGCTTATATCACGGCTTTAACCAAATTTTTTTGGTCCAATCATATCTACAATTCCTCTAGTGCACGAATATTCTATATATTCTCCTTTTTCCCATTTTGAATACGAGTCAAAAGACACAGCAACAACTTCGACAATTTTGATCCGTTATAAACGATCTTTAATCACCATTAAACACATTTAAGTCTTGCCTTACATATATATCACACGCTCCTCCAAAACAACCTTAGGTACTTACCAAAAAATGTCAGCTCAAATTACGCCTAATTCATCTCCAAAATCAATGACCAAACTGATTCCTTTTAGTTTAAATATTACGCAATAATAAACCTCTCCCATGGGTTATATTAAAAGTATACATCTCTCCCTCACACACTTTGTAAACCAAAACTCAAACAATCTTAATCTAAATCATCCTCACGTATACATGAGTTAGAAACTAACTTTGGTTCGAGTTTGGTTTCGGCTGTGGTTCGTGTTTCAGTTCGTACGAAGGTTCGCGAGTAACGAGAATTGGCTTGAGTACATGTGTTGTGATCTTTGGTTCGTGACCGGTAGCTCGCGACTTAAACACGGTTAGGTGATTGTGTACGGATGGGTTCGAGGTTGCGATTCGTGACTCACATGTATGGAGGGTGTGTACGCTTAGGCTTTGGTTCGATCTTACCTTGCTGAATCAGTGGTGATCGACTGTGATACTGTTGGGTTCGAAAGGTGGTGGTATTAGTCGTGGTCTATATCGGATTCGAGGAAGGTTTTGTACGCGTCTGGGTTTTGGTTCTGTCGTGGTTCCTTGTTCTTTTCGATCACAAAGGGTACGAGTATCGTCTTTAATCTATTTCTTTTGCCTTGATCTTATTCTTCACGTAAAATATATATAACTTAATAAGTAAATGGATCGGCTAGTCTTGTGCATGCATGTAAGAAACAAAAACTAACTCTCATGAAATGATAAGAAACAATCACATGAAATCACAAATGTACGAAACGCTATTGTCGATCTTGTTTCTGTTTTTGATCTCTCAAACTGTTGTTATGTACGTCTTCGATATGTGCCATAATTAGAACATGCATTTGATATGTGAAATATAAACCTGGTCTTTGGACATTTTAATGGCAATTAAATACCTTTGTAACCTGGTCATGAACTTTAAAGAAATAAAGAAGGCACTTGCATGGGTATATGAGTTAGAGCAAACACAAGAATGTTATCATGGTTTGGCAGTAAAGAAACCAAACAAATTAAATAAAAGAGATGCCAAAAAGAGATGACTCACTTTTGATATGAGATTCTTTTGGATATGAATTAATAATAGAATAAAGGAAGCTTGAGCTTGTGTGTAGGCGTGAGTCATCAGTTAGTTTTCATGTGTTCTCATGTGAAGTCTATGGGGCGTATATTTGTATTTATGTGCAAGTTGCGGTGCTAATCGAAATAAAGATTATAATGTGAAATCCCTGGTAACATATTATATATGGAATAGACTACATGCATGAGGCTTTAACTGTTTACTATAATACTTTGGTCATATACGAAATCTATGTATATTATACAAGAATGATAGAATCATAACCTATATTAAATAGGTGTCGACTATGTGCAGATAAAAACAGTGAGTTTGAACATTCATGTTAATAAGTAACAATGAGTACTAAATTAATTAAGACATTGATTAATAAACGTATCATAATAACTCCTTAATAATAAGCGACTTTTATTCAGGAAGACCATTTGAAGAAAGAGTGATCGTAATGTTCCGAGTGTTCTTTCATTCCCGATAAGGTACAGATATTCTGACCTTCTCTGTAAGGTTTCCTATGATTCTTTTCCGATCTATTAAATCTCTGATTTGATACTCCGTTACGATCCTTTGCTATGACACCTTTGCTTCGACCCTTGATCTCTGATTTTGAACCTATGATATGAAGACCTTTTTGATATGAGATGGAAATGTTTTAAGTAAAGTATTTTGAAAGGGTTTTTCAAGCATGATATATTGACTTTAAGAAAACTATTTTTGAAGTTCGTTTTATGAAAACTATTTGAAAGAACATTTATGAAAACTATTTTGAAGGATTGTTTTAAATGAACCTTAAGAGGAAACCTTTTGAAAAGTACTTTTGATATTAAACCTTTTGAAGATTTGACCATCTGATACTTTGACCCTTTTGGATATTGACCTGGGATATTCGATCTTCTGATATGAACCTTCTGATATGACCTTTCTGATGTGACACTCTGATTATGATATGAACCTATGACCTGGACCTTTGACTCCCAGTTTGATACCCGAGCCAAAATATGTTCCCTAGCCATGAAGGTAACATGGCCGTGTCATTGATGCACCAATGGCATGACTAGTGTGTAGCCCTAGTGATTTGGTTACACCGTCCCCATTATGATATGATATGCGCGCTTTATGATTTGTTATGGCCAATATGATTTGTTTGGGGGGCGAATGGATGCATCCTAGATATGTTCTGATATGATATGCTTTGATATGATATGATATGGTGACTGGGGCTGGGTGCAATCCACTCCTTTCACAAAATATGGGAGCTAGCTACTCCACCTGAAGAATGAGGACACCCCTCATATTATCTGATTATCTGAGAGGTCTCCCCTCTATATGATTATGAAGATATGATATGATACGATATGTGATATATTATGATATGGGCTCGTGGTGGATGACTGTCCTAAACCTTTACTCCTGTACCTTATTTATATCTCATTCATTATGCCACCTCTGTTCATTTTCGTTCACTTTCATTTCCGTTTATTATATATCTGTTCACTGGGCTTTTTAAGCTCAGCCGCGTTTCTTTTCCCGCGGCAGGTTTTAGTTGGAAGCTGGGTAATAGTGAAGAGACTTTTGGACCTAGAAGACCTTGAGTAGAAGCCGTTAGAAGGATTGCATTGCAGACTTAGTATTTAGTTTATGTTTCCTTTGTATCCTTGTGTATTCAGTATTTCATTTGTAACCCTTGAAAATATTTGTATTACTATTGAATGTATGCTTTGTTTGATCTGATATGAAGCCATTAACGTGATACTTCTACCCTTGCCGGGTTGGGGTGTTACAATTGTCACTTGTTTTATTGATAGCCTTATATGAGGTGTATGTAATTAACCCTTTCTCGTTGGTCCTATTCTTATCGGCGAGTAAACCCTTAATGATTACTTATGTCTAAAAGTTATTCCTAAGTGATCAATTTAGTAATAACCGTGGGAGCCACATTATGTCCCGCAGTCAAATGCCCGCAAGCCACTAATAGACACAGAGGTTATCAATGCACTAATAAGTAGTAACCAAAGACATCAACATATAAACTTTAATTGATGGGAAAGCATGTATTAAAGGGAGTGCAATCTTTCGTTGTCACATTACACAAGCCACCAATCCTGATGAATTAAAGTTTGCTAACACAATAAAACAAAACTACTTAATGAATTAAACACATGCAGCACCTTCTTACAGCTCTTGTATCTTTGATTTGGGTGTGTCTTGTGCTGCCTCCTTGACTGAATTCGTCCTTTGTTTCTCCTGTTCGGACTTAGGTTATAGTATAATGCGTACGAAATTCGTCTGGTCTTGGGGTATTTATAGTTTCTGTCTGAGGGAAGATGCGGCGCATCTAAGGAGTAGATGCGGCGCATGTACTTAACTTCGCGTGGGGTCCAAGATTATAATATTCAGGAATATTCGTACACCGTCAGAAGATGCGGCGTAACTCCATGATTAGATGCGGCGCATGTCCTCTTGTATCTTGGATTGTATCTGGTGATATCTTGATAGAGATGCGGCGCATGTCATGAGTGAGATGCGGCGCATCTGGAGCAGATTAGTCTTGATCTTCTTCATTTCAGTAGACTCTTAACTTTATGCATGTTATGCTCCATAATCAGTCCAAAATTGCTAAGTTTCACCAAATGCTTGTTTTTACCTGAGAATTACAAAAGTAAACGATTAAGTATCAATCCTCATACATAATATAGTAAAACAAGTCAAATAAATAGGATAAATGATAGTAATAAAATGTACTTATTTGAGTTCATCAAATATCCCCCCACTTGAACTTTACTTGTCCCCAAGTAAACCTTAGAATTTCTTTTATGAAAATGTATCCTAAAAGATGTTAGGATTTATTTTTATATTTAAGCATGTATTCGTTTATTTCATAATCACACAACTAAACACTTAACGAATTAGAAGTATAAATAAAATAATTCGATAAAAGCAAATCTAATCGTTTAACTGTCCAGTCGTGACGAATATTCTATCATAAGCTTGGCAAGTATACACATCTCCTCCACTAAAGCCAAGGAATAACAAGTCTAAAGCGGTAAAAAGGGTTTGTAGGCTTAAGGGTTAATTATTCTCTTTTCACTATCGATTTCAAATTCCAGAAAAGGCGACAAAATTACAAATACATGATCGAATCCACGAACACGATACTTGCAATTGCTCAAATCCTTAACTCGAATAGGCTAAAGATAGGTCCAAACTTCACCAATAATAATATATCAAAAAGGGCGACAAAATCATAAATACATAGCCGAATCCACGACTACGATACTTAAGATTGCTCAAATCCCTAATCTCAATAAATCAAAGGTTTGGTTGGATAAAGAATAATAAAGGGTATGGTTAACATTTGGGATATAAATTGGTGTAAAAATAAAAATAAACAAAACAAATAAATTAAATTCCTAAGTGTGGTTAATCACTATCCCAACCATCCCATGAATAAGACTCATATCATTGAATAACTCACGCTTTAACACTTGAAACACACGCTTTAGGTAGACACGAATTATACTCAACAAGATCTTAATCAAAGAATAAACCTTAATTGGCGTTCCCATAACTGCCAATTCCCATTCAATCCATAAATATAGTACAACAAATAGTGGTGATATCGACCACTTACATAACTTTACATAAGTTGGTTAGAACTAACTTCCAACTCTTCTTTCTTTCTTTTCTTTTCTTATTTTTTTTCGATTTTTTTTTTTTTTTTTTTTTTTTTTTTAACTTGAAACATAAACATAGATGTGTAAAATTTCACCACATCACTACAACTTTCTTTCCGGATAATTTTTCTATACTTTTCATACTTTCAGAAATAATGGTAATAGTGAAAGTAGTAAACACACGAAAAATAACAAGACTCAAATTATACAATATCTACTTTCACTCCAATTGCATTGTGCAATTTCCCGACCTAACCAAAGATAATGAATTACGCACGCGAACACAGGTAATGTAAGGAAACACACTTTGCCTATAGCAATTAACCAACCACGGATTCTAATCTACAGGGTAGGCTAAGGTGTAAGGGTGTAACGAAACATTTTAAACATAGGTGTAAGAAACGAAAGGAATGGCTCTGAGTGTTTTTCTAGGGGTATCTTACTCTAAAAATGAGAGTAACAAAAGGGTTTATACGGGGGTTAACTAACTAGTGTAGTTAGTTAATAACACATAACATATAAAGGCTATTTGGGTGTAATCCTAGAATTTTACCAATTTAGACAAGTCATTCCAATTATATAAAATAATACTCATTATGGTGGTCTCGAATAGTATACAAGCCAAGTTCTAAAGTTTACAAGTCACCGGCACACTCATAGATTTGTGAATTTTGGAAAATCACAATTTTTGAAAATAACGTCATGTGTGCAGTTATGCAACTTAGATCTTAAACAAAAACATGTTAAAAATTTTAAGTTTGATATATTAAGCACATTTTAAGCATAATTTTTGAAAAAGTTTAGGACAAGTAAATGTTAAGTGTTCTAATTCTCCAATCCCCCCACTTAAGTTAAACAACGTCCTCGTTGTTTGTATAAAAGGTTAAAAACTGGAAAATAAAAGAATTAGAACAGAAAAACTCCCCTGAGATTTGCTCGGTATGATCCTCCATTAGTATAAGAGCAAAAATCATCTTTCTTGTGGATTAGAACGTTAAAGCTTCATACTTGATGTATCCACAGGAAATCCAGGAAACTATAATACCACCAACACTTTAAAACACACCTAAGATAAGAAAGGTTCAACTTGCATAATACATTAGTAGTTAGGAAAAATAAAACTTAAAAAATTAAAACTGAAAATCATCAGGTCAGTCGATGCGCCGTATCTTATGGAAGAAGATACGCCGTATCGAGCCTGGAATTAATACGGATCAGAATAAAGATGCGCCGCATCCTTAACCAGGGATGCGCCGCATTAAAAATAAACTGATAAAGAGTTTTAAAGTCGAAAATAAAAATGCAGAAAAATAAAATAGGATATGACCATTGCAGGAGATGCGTCGCATCTCAGAATTGAGATGCGCCGTATCTTCGTGCGGGCCTGACTGACTCGACACAGAAAACAGAAAATTAAAAGATAAATCCGGGTTGTCTCCCGGTAAGCACTTGTCTTTATTCCAGAGTCTTCAAGTTAGACTCACGTTCAGCTCTTTAATATCGATCATTGAAGGAGTCGGAAACATCGCGCTCCCTCATCGCCAATTCAGTAATACTGAACACTCCTTGCTCGTCCTTAATTTCCACGCCGTTTCTTCTCAATATCTGTATGAACAAAGTCCTGTCCCTTTCGGGCAGAGATGACAAAATGATAGACGGGAAATTCTTATTATCATATAGGCACAAATAAGCAAGGTGGGGTGGTAGTTCAATAAACACATCATTGTTCAAATTCGTTTTCTCAACTACTCTCCTACGTTTATTAATTACTACACAATCATACCCCTCATCATCAGAATCATTAACAACATCGCGTCTAAGTTCGGTAGGTACATTAAGGTCAATGAATTCCTCAAAGTTCTCATGATTAGGACTAGTTGAGTTGTTTTGAATCAATGTTTCTCCCATAAGTCTAGCTTCAAGATCGAGGTCCATACGCTCTCTTAATCCTAGCACATAAACACCTCTAATTATGCTTTTAACCGGATCTTGGCACTTATAGACTAGTTTATTATTCCCTACCCTTAATGAGATTTTTCTCTTAAACACATCAATCTTAGCATGGGCAGTAGACAAGAAAGGTCTTCCGAGGATTAAAGGAATCTTAACATCTTCGGGCATGTCTAGTATAACAAAGTCTACGGGAAAAATAAACTGCTCAATCTTAACTAGCACATTATTAGCAATCCCTTCAGGTCGTTTTAACCGTTTTATCAGCCAATTCAATAAGTAATTTAGTTGGTGCTAATTTTCCTAGTCCTAGGGTAGCGAATGTCTTAAGAGGCATAACACTAACACTAGCTCCTAAGTCAGCTAACACATTATTGAAAGATATATTATTAATAGAACAAGGCAAAGTAAAACTTCCTGGGTCTCTTTCTTTATGAGGCAAGGCATTTGAGTCGGTTGCAGGGCTCTCTTCTTTCATTGTTGCCTTGATCTCTTCTTCAATATTTGTCTTCTCTTTTAGTAGTCTCCTTAAGCTGATTGAAGAATTAAAGAAAAATTCGGGTCTTGCACCATCATTACCATTCATCGATCTTCTAGGTATATTAGGAGTGACTTCTTCAGTGGTGCTTATGGCCTTGACATGATCTCTTGGGTTGGTTTCAGTTGAGCTCGGTAAACTTCCATATCCCCTTTCTTGAAGAACCTTGCTCATTTGACCAATTTGTTGTTCCAATGCTTTGATCGAAGCTCCTTGATTTCTTGTAGTAGTGTCCGTTGAAGCTCGGATTTCTTTGATCATAGCAGTATTCTCTTCATGTCTTTTAGCAGCATCGGCCATAATTTGCTTTAAAGTATCGTCTAAAGTCTGCCTCCTCTCTTGATAAGCGGGATTGAAGTTGTTCTTTTGATAGAATCCCGGACTAGCTTCCCTAAATCTTCCTGAAGGTCGGAATGGTTGTCCAAATTGGGTGTAATATGCTTCTTCAAACGTCTCACTTTCATTCTTGTTCGGGCAATCTTTAGTGTAGTGAGGTCCTTCACACTTTTCACATCCAACTTGGGCAGCATATGCTCTTACATCTCGCTTCTTCATCTCTCTACTAATTTTATCCAATTGAGCTTGAATAGCAGCAATCCCGTCAAAATTAGTGCTGCTCTTAGATCTAGTAGAGGTCCCATCGTGCCGTTTCTGAGAATGATCAGCAGCTTCTTGGATCGCTTTCCTAGCATTAGTTGCACTCATCTGAGGTACGGCTCCCTTAGCATCCAAAATCTGTCTTGTAGGCACGTCCAATCCTTGATAAAACAATATTATCTCCTGCATAAGGGTTAGATAGTGTTGAGGACATTTTATCAATAAATCTTTAAACCGTTCCCAAGCTTGATAAAGGGTTTCATCAGGCTCTTGCTTGAAACTATTGATAGCCTCCATCTTTTTAGCAGTCTTAGCAGGTGGACAATATCTCTTCAGGAATTTGCTCTTCAAATCTCCCCATGTGGTGATTGAACTAGCAGGTTCATTCCTTAGCCACTTGTTAGCAGCTCCTTTTAGCGAGATTGGAAAGATTCTTAGCATGATCTGATCGTCAGTGACTCCTTCTGAAGTAAACAAATCTTTAATCTCCAGGACCTTTTCAACATGCTCATTAGCATCCTCATTTTCCGTCCCACTGAAAGCATTCTCTCTTAGTTCTTTGAGAAACTGACCCTTCAATTCAAATTTTGACTTATCATCAAACTTAGGTCTAGCAACTCCTGAAGTGTAATCAGCACGGGTACTGTTCATGTATTCCTCCATAGTAGTGTTTTCGCCCATTGTTTCTGTTTCAACTTCCTTTTTTTCTTCAGAAAAGTAATCAAGCTCGAGTGAACTTGAAAGATCAAAGCTTCTTGTATTGAAAAGCCTTTTAAGCGAATGCAGGGCTCGTTCAGGATCTTCGAAAGGTTGAATCAAGTTCTTCGTAGAACTCCTGGTCATGCACTTCCTGAAATCAACACAAAAATATCAGTAGGGTATGCCCGAGAAAGTAATATATCAGATAATTAATAACGAAAACGGAACACGAAAAATTAAAGTTACTGATATCTGCAGACGATGCGCCGTATCCAAAAAGTTGGATACGCCGTATCTTAATACGTTAAAATTAAATCAGACTTTATTCAGAAAATAGATACGCCGCTTTAGAATTTAAGAATGCGCCGTATCGAATTAATTAATCAAAAATCAGCTTATCTAATTAAAATTAAATGCGTCGTATTAACGAAAGTTAATGCGCCGTATTTTCGTTACGTTTAAAAATAAATATCGATTTTTGATTCAGAAAGATGCGCCGTATCGACAAAGATCGATACGCCGTATCTGTTTAATAATTTGCAAACTGTTTTTAATTAAAATAATAGATACGCCGTATCTACGAAAGCAGATGCGTCGTATGGCGTTAACGTTTAGAAATTTTTTTTTTATTTTATCAAAAACAGATACGCCGTATCTGCAAAAGCAGATGCGTCGTATTACTTTATCGCTATTTGAAAAAAAAATTCGTATTAAAAACAGATACGCCGTATCTTGAGGAAAAGATGCGTCGTATCGAATTAATTAAACGCGTTGTATTTTTAAAAATTAAACGCAATACGCCGTATCTGAGAGATCAGATGCGCCGTATCGTTTGATTTAGCACAGTACAACGATAGCAGAACAGAAAAATATACGAAAAATAAAAACAAAAAATTAAACACACAAACAAAAATAAACACACAAAAATAAAAGCAAACAAATAACACACAATACAACAAATATGCAAAATAGTACAATGATGCAATTAATCTAATAAAAAGAAAAACCTAATTAAAATACTAATCAAATTAACAGATAATAACAATTTACTCCCCGGCAGCGGCGCCAAAAACTTGATGCGCGTGATGTGTCGTTGCGGTTTAGCAGTATTAATGCCTACTCAAGTTTTAAATTTATATTTAGCCGACTTATCAATAACACACACACTTAACGAGCAGTGTACCCGGTCAGTATGAAGATAATGGTAAGTAGAGTGTCGATCACTAAGAGTGGAACGTATTATCTCGTTATTCTAATCAGTATTTTAATATCCTAACGCAAGGGGGTTTCAGCCTGAGAGACTGGCACGATTTGTTTGCAGTTAAATAATAAAATAAACCAATAGGCACGAATCAGCAAGTAGCACACACGTACACAGATAGATACTTGAGACAATAAGAGGGCTGTCCTTATGATTAAGTAGATTGTCACTTGTTTTATTGATAGCCTTATATGAGGTGTATGTAATTAACCCTTTCTCGTTGGTCCTATTCTTATCGGCGAGTAAACCCTTAATGATTACTTATGTCTAAAAGTTATTCCTAAGTGATCAATTTAGTAATAACCGTGGGAGCCACATTATGTCCCGCAGTCAAATGCCCGCAAGCCACTAATAGACACAGAGGTTATCAATGCACTAATAAGTAGTAACCAAAGACATCAACATATAAACTTTAATTGATGGGAAAGCAAGTATTAAAGGGAGTGCAATCTTTCGTTGTCACATTACACAAGCCACCAATCCTGATGAATTAAAGTTTGCTAACACAATAAAACAAAACTACTTAATGAATTAAACACATGCAGCACCTTCTTACAGCTCTTGTATCTTTGATTTGGGTGTGTCTTGTGCTGCCTCCTTGACTGAATTCGTCCTTTGTTTCTCCTGTTCGGACTTAGGTTATAGTATAATGCGTACGAAATTCGTCTGGTCTTGGGGTATTTATAGTTTCTGTCTGAGGGAAGATGCGGCGCATCTAAGGAGTAGATGCGGCGCATGTACTTAACTTCGCGTGGGGTCCAACATTATAATATTCAGGAATATTCGTACACCGTCAGAAGATGCGGCGTAACTCCATGATTAGATGCGGCGCATGTCCTCTTGTATCTTGGATCGTATCTGGTGATATCTTGATAGAGATGCGGCGCATGTCATGAGTGAGATGCGGCGCATCTGGAGCAGATTAGTCTTGATCTTCTTCATTTCAGTAGACTCTTAACTTTATGCATGTTATGCTCCATAATCAGTCCAAAATCGCTAAGTTTCACCAAATGCTTGTTTTTACCTGAGAATTACAAAAGTAAACGATTAAGTATCAATCCTCATACATAATATAGTAAAACAAGTCAAATAAATAGGATAAATGATATTAATAAAATGTACTTATTTGAGTTCATCAGCAATCATAAGAGAGGTTGTCAGTTTGGGGGAGAGCACTAATTAGGGGAGAGCAAGGGGAGAGCACTCAGGGCACTCTATATTAAACCCTAATTAGATTTGCTCACATGGTTCATCTGCAAGTAAAGAAATAAAAGCTGAGAAGATTCTGCAAGCTGAACGAAGTAATGAAGTTTGAAGATTATTCTCTGTACTTACTGTCTATATTTTACTTGTAGGGAACATTGTAAGCAATTCCCATATGATATCACTTTGAGGAGAGATTGTTAACTTTAAAGTTTTGTCATATGTGGAATTGCAATAGCATTTAAAGTACAAGGACTAGTTTAGTCATATTGCTAAATTAGAACTTGTAGCTTGTAATAAATACCCTCCTATGTCAACACTAGGAGGGTTGAGGATTCATTTGTAACACACGAGGTGTGTGTGTTTTCTAGACTCTCTCTCTAGAAAACATACACACCTCGGCAATTAATAAACCGAATATTCAATGTTTAATCTTAAGTTCGAGTTTATGGTGTTTCCTCCACCTCCCAACATGATTCTTGGTCATAACAGTACCAACTATTAAGCTAATGAACACTTAGATACAATTGGTGCAACGCACGGGCATGACCACGCCTCGTATATACTTATATTAGTTTCGGTGAGAAAAAGTCAAACCCAAAATAAGTTCAACTCTTGATATATTTAAAAAGAGAAGATGGTAATCTCTCCATATAAGATTGAGTTGATAACGATTAATTCAGGATAAGATTCAAGTATACAAAAACATCTGAAAATACAACATGTAACAATTTTTTTTGCTAATAAGATATAAATAATTTAACGGGATGCATATGCGTATGTGGAACGGTTTATTGTTTATGTTCTTGATTGAGATATTTATGTATTGAATGTGTTTAGCATGCGGAATCTACTACAACACACTTTAAAAGAACACAAGGTGGTGAGTTTAAGTAAACGTGAGAATGCAATGAACAAAGAACACAACTTTGGTTAACACAAAACGATTCAATATTATTGATAATAATACGGATGATCTAAATATCACCGGGATTACAAAGTAATCTTGAATCTTTGATGGAATTGTGAAAGTGTAACTTAGTTACTTGAGAGATAGTTTGGTTATCTGTTTTGGTTGTTCAAGATGCATGCATGAAGTAGTGACTAAGATATCCTTTTATAAGATAAGGATATCTTATTACATGTTGTCAAGTGGAAGAGTATTATACTATACTTTGACTATTATTTGCGCCTACAATTAAATACAACTACCCATGTACAACTCTGATAATATTCCTCTGTCACCACAGAAGACTAATCTACTTCTACATAACGTATAACTTTGTACAAAGACTAATAATTCAACTAAATATCTATTACAAAATATCTAATCGACTTGACATAAGCTTGACAGGCTCTTCATCAACCAGCAGTACCTTCTACCCAGAAGGTACTGGTAGAACATCTTCATACTTGTTCAAAATCAACTAGCAGGCTCTTCACATCATTGGCAGGCTCTTTGACTTTGATCATTTTATTCCCAACAATCCTCCCCTAAACTTGTTATTTCCATTAAAATACACAAGTTTCTGATGAATAAAATACATACCTTGAGGATTTGAGGGAACTCTTCCAAAAACCTTTACTTTCTATCCTTCCTTTTTCTTTCACATTGTTCAAATATGCTCCTTAGCAAACTTTGAACAATTTCTGAGTTCTCATCATCTTTGTCACACCTTAATCTCTTAGAGATCATAGTTGAGAGCACTTCATAACTAAGTGGATACTCTTTCTCAGCCAACATGAAGAGTTCAATCCCACTTGATGTGTACAAATGATGAATACTGCAATGACTTAAGAATTCCCAGGTTGTAGTGGGATCATAATATGGAAACTTCCAATAATCATCTTTGGGATCAGGATCATACATCCTATTGAATTCAACCCATAACTCCTGTTCCTTAACATCATTGCTAGAATTTGTGGCTAGCCTTATCTGCACTAGATTCCACAATTCTTCTAAATCTGCTCTGTCAGATGCTCTAACTAGATTTTCAAAATTCTTAAAGATAGTAGACTGTCCCCCAACCCTTGATATTTTCCATGACTTACCAAATCTATCATGGTGTATTTCCCAATCAATTATAGGGTGTCTAGACCTAATTGGATCAGCATGTATGATAGTAGGCAAAGTAATCAACATTTTACTTACTTGCTCTGTGTCCAATTTTGCTACTTCTTTCATCTGAGCATCTTCCTTCTTCTTTGAAGACCTTTCTTGTGTGTGTTCAGGAGGAGTGCAGTGGTTCTTCTTGTAGGCTTCAATGTTTTGAGTTGATGATCCTTCCAATTTGCAGACCTTTTCAGATATAACCTGAAGAATTTCATCTGCTCTTTCTGATCATGTGGCAGTTTAAACCCTTTCTCCTTATACTGCATGATCTGATGAAATACATCATTTAAGGCTTCTTCTCTATACTTTTTGGTGATGAATTCTTCAAGCTTGGCTGTCTTCTCTTCTACACTGAGAGACTCATCATCCACATACACAGAAGCTTGACCTCTTACAATTGGATCAATAGAGATAATCCATTGTAGTTGTGCATCAAATATTTGTGCAGCTTGAGAATCAAGAAGAGCTTGAGCAGCATCTTCAGCATCTTTCTGCTCTTTCATTACTTCAAGCATTCTTGAAGCTTCAAGTGCTTTTAGCTCTTCTTCATGAACCCTTTTGGCCTCTTCTTCTCCTAAAGCCATCTGAATTTGCTGAGTTCTTTTCAACTTCTTGGACTTTGGCTCATCTTCAATCAGAATACTTTTGCCCTTATCCTTTGGAGTTTGATCTTGTGATGGAGCAGAGGATTGCTCATCAGCAACTAAAACCCTCTTTCTCTTGTACACTCTCTCAGCAGACCCTTTATATCCCATAGCCAATAGCCTTTCTCTCCTAGCAGACTCTTCTTCTGGCCTAGCAGGCTCTTGCCCTGCTCCAACAGGCTCTTCATCATAAACTTGAGTTCCATCATGGAATTCAAATTGAGCCTCTTCCTCATCTTCAGACCTATCCTTCCTCCCCTTTTTGGAAGAGTGACCTATCCTATCATCATCTGACTCTGAAGAACTTGATAAAACAACCCTTGCAGATCTTTTACCCTGTAACTTCTTCACTTCACCCTCCAATTTCTTGACCCTCTTGACCAATTTGATGTTGATCTTAGAAAACCTTTCATTTTGACTTTTAAGAGCGTTCTCTAAGAACTTCACCTTTTCTTTCAGTTCTTGCATTGTCTGAGGTGATTGGGTTTGTGATACATGATGTGATGATTGTGGTGGTGTTGCTGATGGTACTGGAGATGGTATTGGAGTTATTTGATGTGTTGGTGAAATGTAACCAGGTGAAGAACTAGATGATTGTGTTTCAGCTGATGGTGTTGGTTCTTCTGGATGTTGTGGTATCATTTCATCAAAAAGTGGAATTTCCTCCCCTCTAAAACCAATTCTCATATTTGAAAATACTTTGTGAGAAAGTTTTGGTGTTTCATAAATTGAGTCTGTGGGAAGCAACAAATGTTGTAATTTTCCAATGATGCATCCAATAAATCTCGGATACATCAAAAACTTTGTTTTACTTTTCACATTGTTTATCAACCCTTCAAAAATATATTTAGAAAAATTGTATTTTCTGTTTGTAGCTAAGCAAATGAGAGTAGAAGCCATGTTTCCACTAAATTGCTCCCAAGAGGTTTTCTTCTGGCTCAAACAGTGAAGGATTGTGTGAATCAAAAATCTCCATTGTGGAGTAAGATGCTTTTTCAGAAAAGTAAGTTTGTTAGACTCAGCATGATACCCCATTCTTTGTAAATTTTCAAAAATTTCAGTATCTGGTAATTGACTAATACCATCAGAATCATCCAAATGAAGATGTCTTCTTATGGATGACTCAGTAAGAGTCAAATGCTTACCATCCACTTTGGCCTTAATTCTTTGTTCCCCATTTTCAGAAGTTTTAATTTTAGCAGATTGCCAAAATTGCAAAATTTGATTTTCATAAATAGTGGGATTAACTAGCAAAGCAAAGCTGATGTAGGAGGTGTTTAAAAAGTCCACTACTTGATGAAATGAGGTATTATCCTCTGACTTCTCCAAAAATGCTAACTGATTGTGACGTTGGACAAAATCTAGAACAACTATTGAAGCCATAATGAAAATTTTGAATATGATGGTGGGATTTGTTGGTAGTACTGGTAGAAGATGAAAGGTGTATGTGAATTATGATAATGACTGATGAAAGAAGATATGAGAGAATTACTTTTAACCGACAATAAGAAAGATTATAATAAGTAAATGTATAGGCGGTTAAAAAGATCTTTTATATGTGAAATATAATATAATATAATCATCAGTAATTTACATAACTACCCCAACGGCTAATTTTAACTACCAGGCCTAATGGCTAAAACTTTTTCTGACAGGCTCAACGGCTATATAGCAGTACCTTTTTATACTAGCAGTACCAATTTTGAACTACCAGTACCTTTGAAAGTTTTATAAACATCCCTTATAGTTTTTAGCAAACTACCAGCTATCAACGGATTTGAGTTGTCTTTACCAAAAGCCGTTTGCTTAAGGACTAGCTAACTATTTACAATTAAGTATGGTTAGTTAACAACCATATAGTTTTTGGTAAACTATCAACCATCAACGGATTTGATTTGTCTTTACCAAAAGCCGTTTGCTTAAGGACTAGCCAACTCTTAAGTTTGTGAAAACTTGGTGAGCTGAATACCAAAAGCCATGATGGCCCAAAGATGGTGCAATTTCCTTGGATGGAGGAAATTTAGAAAGGCAATGATGCTGTGTATCTTGGATGATTGGTTCAACAAGTGAAATCATCTAATGTCATGCCTTTGAGTTGAAACCTTTCTTAGTTTGATCTAGATAGAACTTTCTCCTTGAGAAATGCTTCATCCCTTCTAGATATGTGATCTAACTCTATCTTTTTCAACTCTGCATCATCTTGTATGCTCTTGTCTTTCCTTTCATTAATTGGATTTTTCTTCCATTCTGGGCTATCAATTCCTCCCCTGAGATTGTTATCTCTCCTGAAATGAATATAACTTTTGTTGCTCCTTTCTGTTTGGAAGAACTCTTGTTTTGTTATCAACCCATAGTCAAGCATTTGATTTTGGATCCAAAGAACTTGCCCACAACAACTTGCACCAGCAACATATTCTGCTTCAGTTGTAGAATTGGCCACCATTGTTTGTTTCTTGCATTGCCAAGAGATTAGTCTGCAACCAAGAAATTGACATCCACCAGTTGTGGATTTTCTGTCTAGAGTTGCACCAGCATAGTCACTATCCGAATAAGCCACCAATTCAAAAGATGATTCCCTTGGATACCAAAGACCCAACCTAGGTTGACCCTTAAGATATCTAAAGATTCTTTTGACTGCTGTGAGATGAGAGATTTTGGGATGTATTTGAAACCTTGCACATACACATACTGAGAACATGATATCTGGTCTTGAAGATGTAAGGTACATCAAAGACCCAATCATTGATCTATAATTGTGCAAATCCATATCTTCTCCTTCAGCATCCTTGAGTAGCCCTTTGTCTGGATCCATTGGTGTACTTGCAACCTTAGAATCAGCAAAATTAAATTTCCTTAGGATCTCTGCTACATACTTATCTTGGCTGATAAATATGCCTTCTTTGGATTGTTTCACTTGGAGACCCAAAAAGAAAGTAAGTTCCCCCATGGAACTCATTTCAAACTTACTATGCATAAGTTTTTCAAATTCTACACACAAGTCTTGGTCTGTTGATCCAAAGATTATGTCATCAACATAAATCTGCACTAGCAAGATGTCTTTCTTTGTTCTTTTGATAAACAAAGTTGGATCAATCCTGCCTCTTTGGAATCCACTTTCTAGTAGAAAACAAGCCAATGTTTCATACCATGCCCTAGGAGCTTGGTGTAGACCATACAAAGCCTTGGTAACTTTGTAAACTTTGTCTGGATACTCTGCATCAATGAAGCCTGGAGGTTGAGATACATATACTGGTTCTTCAATTTCACCATATAAAAATGCACTCTTAACATCCATTTGATAGACAGTGAAGCCTATGAATGAAGCATAGGCCAAGAAAAGCCTAATTGCTTCAAGTCTTGCAACTGGAGCAAACACTTCTTCATAATCTACCCCTTCTTCTTGAGTATATCCTTGTGCTACCAATCTAGCCTTGTTTCTGATCACTATACCCCTTTCATCTTTCTTGTTTCTGAACACCCATTTGGTTCCAATTGCCCTATGACCTCTAGGCAAATCAACCAATATCCAAACCTTCTGAATCTTGAATTGGAGAAGCTCTTCTTGCATTGCTTCCACCCAACTTGCATCATCTAAAGCTTTGTTTATGTTTTTGGGTTCAGCCTGAGATAGAAAACATGAAAACAGGCATATATTGGAAGTATCATTATTCTTTTCTTCATAAATAGAGGAGATAAACCCTTCTTCATCTGGAGATAAGACTTGAGATAAACCAACTTGAGATCTTGTTCTAACACCAGAAGTTATGCTTCCAATCACATCATCAGTTGAGTGATCTTTGAGAATTCTAGTGTTTGGTGTTTTAGGAACTTCATATGTAGTTGGAAGATTGCTAATCCCAACTTCTTCTTGAAAAGAATCATCTATTTGAACATTCAATGGCTCAGCAGTACCAATACTTGAACTAGCAGGACCATCTGAAGAACTGGCAGTACCATTGTCATTAGCACCACTTTCTTGATTCTCTTGATTCTGAGTTCCTTGATCTTCTTCATTGCCTTCATTTGTTGTGTTTGAAGGTTCTTCTTGACTTGAAGATAGATCCATACTTTTCCAAATTGGCATCCAGATGTAATCTTGATCTTTAGGAGATTCAACATTGTCTTCAGAACCTGCATTATCATTAGTATTTGTACCTGAAACAGGCACATAATTCATAGATTCTGAAAGCCTATCAACATCAAACATCCAATCTGGTCCAACTCCTTTCACATTTGTAAGTTTCTCTTGAAACTCTATGTGAAGATTCTCTTCTACTAGCCTAGTGCAAGTGTTAAACACTCTATAGGCCTTACTCTGCAAGGAATACCCTATCAAATAGCCAACATCTGCTTTTCCATCAAATTTGCCTAAATGATCTTTGGTATTGAGAATAGTGACATGACAACCAAAAGGTCTCATAAAACTTAAAGATGGTTTTCTACCAAAGAAAAGTTCATAAGGTGTTTTTCTATGTGGTTTTGTCACAAGAACCCTGTTTTGTACATAACAAGCAGTACCAACTGCTTCAGCCCAAAATGAAATAGGCAACTTAGAGTCTACTAACATTGTTCTAGCAGCCTCTATAAGTGTTCTATTCTTTCTTTCTGCTACTCCATTTTGCTGAGGTGTTCTAGCTACACTAAACTCTCTTTTTATGCCTTTTTCCTTGCAAAAGTTTCCATAACTCTATTCTTGAACTCTGTCCCATTGTCACATCTGATGATTTTGACCTTCTTATCATATTGGTTTTCTACCTCAGTGATATATGTTTTAAGTATCTCACTAGTTTCATGTTTAGATCTTAAAAAGAAAACCCATGAAAATCTGCTATAGTCATCAGTAACAACCAGACAATATCTTTTTCCATTTAAGCTGCACACATTAGTAGGACCAAAGAGATCCATATGAAGCATATGTAAAGCCTGAGAAATAGAGTTTTGGGTCTTGGGCTTACAAGAAGCTCTATGTTGTTTGCCTTTTAGACAGTCAACACAAGTTTGGTCGTTTTGAAAAGACTTTTTGGGTAATCCTCTTACTAAATCATATTTTGCAATAGTGTTGATTGTTTTAAAGTTTACATGACCAAGCCTTCTATGCCATAGCATAGATTCATCCAATGAGGCCTTTGCTACCAAACAAGTTAAACCTTCCTTGGGATCAATGTTCTTTAAATTGACACTATACATATTGTTCCTTTTTGGAATTTTAAGAAGGATCTGACTCTCATCAGGAATCTTAAAATCAGAAGAAAGAACCATACATTCATTGTCAGTAAATAGAACATTGTTCTTTTTGTCACACATTTGTGAGACACTAAGAAGATTAAACTGAAGTTCTTTCACAAAATACACATTTTCAAAATCTAGTTTACTGGTTTTGATAGTACCTTTACCAGTGATCTTTCCTTTTATTCCACCCCCAAAGGTAACATATCCTCCATCAAATGTTTTGAAGTCTGAGAGGAATGACATGTTGCCTGTCATGTGCCTTGAACATCCACTATCAACATATCCTTGATCTTCAATATCAGATGAATGTTCCTGCACATGAATAAACATATTAGTTTCCTTGGGGTACCCAAGCCATGATAGACTTGGGTTTGCCTCTTGCATCAATGAAATCAAACCTTTTCAGGATTGTTGATGCACCTTTTGATTGGATTGGTTTCCAAATCCAACATGCTGAGGACTTAACAGCACTTTCCCTTCTAATCCATTGTGTGGTCTTTGGTCTATCAGTACCAATTTTGGCAATACCAATTTTGGCAGTACCATTTGGTCTAGCAGGACCTTTTGGTCTAGCAGGACCTTTGGTTTTTGGTGTCCAAAATTTTGTTTTAACCACATTTATCTTTTGAATAGGACTTTTCTCAACTTTTGGTACACTTTTGAAAGTGTTTCTTGTACCCTTTTCAGTTGGTTTTGTAATAACAGGCTTATGTTGTCTAACAGTATGATTATCTTTTGTAGTGTTAGACTTAACAAAACTTTTTCTGGGATGAGTAACATTTGTTTTAGACTTTGATTTACTCCCAGAAACCCATTTATTACAATAAGCATAAAGATGATTAAAGCTACCACAATAATAACAAGCTTTATTAAACATAACAAAGTCATCACCTAATTGTTGTGACTTAAGGTTGTTCCAATTTCTTTGGCTTCCCCTAGGTTTGTTATTACATTTTTCACAACTTTCAACTGTCTTCAAAACAGCTTGAGTCTTAGCTTTAACTTCTACTTTCTTAGGACTGGTTGGTCCTATTTTGATTCCTTTGATAGGAATAGTCTGATCTTCATCATCATCAGATACCCAATCCTCAATAATTAGGACATCTGGTCTCTTATCAGTGAGCACCTTAGAGAGTGGGACATTCTTAGCACTCTCAGAAGGTTCACTTATCACTACAGATTTAGCCAATGGTTTGTTCATGACTTCATGCACACCTGATTCAGCAAGATTTGATCCTGGAGGACAAGGGATTCCTCTATAAGGAGGTGGACATTCATTGTATCCTATCCCTGATTTTATTCTCTTATTCATCTGATTCTCTACTATGTTCCTAGTACACTCAGAAGCATTTTCCAATTTAGTAACAGTCAGTTGAATATTATCTCTAGCCAAGGTAACTTTAGTACACTCATTCCTTACCATTTCTATTTCTGAATCTTTCAAAAATATTTGTCTGTTAAGAGCAGCCTTAGCATCAGAAAATGTGAGTTCATTTTCTCTATAGTGAATGATTTGTTTTTCTAGCTTGGACATACCACACTTATGGTCAAATAAGGTTTGATTGGTTTTTCTATGTTCTAAAATTTCTGTATCATAAGCTTTACTTATGATTTCTAATTCTTTAAGAGATTCACAATTATTAGAACATTTGATAGTTTGTACCTCAGGAGTGGAGAATGCCATCAAAGCCAATTCATCAGAAGTTGACTCATCTTCACCCATGAAACTCCAATCAAAACCCATGCCATCAATAGCAACCATTGCTTTTGGCTCAGCAACTTCAACAACCTTACTCTTGCTTTCAAAGCTTCCTTTCTTCTCAAAGCTTTCTTTATTTCTGTTGTCAAACCCTCTACCTCTGTTATCCTGCTTCTTAGGTCTTCTACACTCTCTAGAGTAGTGACCTTTCATGTGGCAGTTGTAACACTCCACCTTTGACTTATCATAGCCAGCAGGCTCATTTCCATCTATCAGTATCTTCTTGCCAGTCCTCATCATCAACTTCTTAGCTCTAATGCTTAAAAGTGAAAGTTGCCACTTTATGTCCATTACTTCAAGATCATCAGGATGAATCTCTTGAAGGTCTTCAAATGTTAATACGGACCCATTATGTTGAGATGTAAGAAAAGCACACCCAATTGTTTCATCTAAAATGGATTTGGTACTACTAGAAGTACTAGCAGTACCAAAAGTTGTGTTAGCAGTACCTTCTTCTCTGCCACCTTTATCTTCATTATCAACCTTTGAGATGCTTGGGGATGAAACAAAAGCCATATTTCCAGAACTTGACCCAGTAGTCTTCTTAACTTCATGTTCTACAATTTTGAAATTGTTGTAGAGATCATTGAGACTCATCTGGTCAATATCTGATTTGTTCTTCCATACAATGACATGCATAGACCATTCTGAAGGTAAACTCCTAAGAAATTTAGAGTTTAGGTCTTCTTGAGTTATCATCACTTCATGGATGGCTAACTGACTTGCAAGCTTCTGAAGTCTATTGAACATACTGTCCAAAGACTCATTGGTTGTGGCTGTAAAGTTCTCAAATTGTTGTTTGAGAAGTGTTTTATGTGTTTTCTTGGTAGCATCATTACCACCAAACCTAGCCACAATAGCTTCAAAAAGGGTTTTGGCATCTTTGTATTTGTTAAAGATCAGAAGTTGATCAATTGGAATAGTCATCAGTAACATACTCCTTGCCTTTAGATCATTTCTCTTCTGAACTTTTTCATCTGCATTTGATGGTTGTTCTTGTATTCTTGTTACAAGAGCATCATTTACTGTTGTAGTGGTGATTTGGGGTTTAAATGAATTGCCTTGTTCAATGATCTCCCAAAGTGCATAGTCCTGCACTTGAAAGTATTGTTCAACCCTTAGTCTCCACATTTCAAACTCGTTTTGCTTGAGTAATGGAAGTTTAGCTGCAACATTGGTTTGAATATGTTCAACATCCATTTTTCTTTTAAATTAGTAAATATCAAGCCTAGCTCTGATACCACTTGTGGAACGGTTTATTGTTTATGTTCTTGATTGAGATATTTATGTATTGAATGTGTTTAGCATGCGGAATCTACTACAACACACTTTAAAAGAACACAAGGTGGTGAGTTTAAGTAAACGTGAGAATGCAATGAACAAAGAACACAACTTTGGTTAACACAAAACGATTCAATATTATTGATAATAATACGGATGATCTAAATATCACCGGGATTACAAAGTAATCTTGAATCTTTGATGGAATTGTGAAAGTGTAACTTAGTTACTTGAGAGATAGTTTGGTTATCTGTTTTGGTTGTTCAAGATGCATGCATGAAGTAGTGACTAAGATATCCTTTTATAAGATAAGGATATCTTATTACATGTTGTCAAGTGGAAGAGTATTATACTATACTTTGACTATTATTTGCGCCTACAATTAAATACAACTACCCATGTACAACTCTGATAATATTCCTCTGTCACCACAGAAGACTAATCTACTTCTACATAACGTATAACTTTGTACAAAGACTAATAATTCAACTAAATATCTATTACAAAATATCTAATCGACTTGACATAAGCTTGACAGGCTCTTCATCAACCAGCAGTACCTTCTACCCAGAAGGTACTGGTAGAACATCTTCATACTTGTTCAAAATCAACTAGCAGGCTCTTCACATCATTGGCAGGCTCTTTGACTTTGATCATTTTATTCCCAACAGCGTACAATACACCGTGGCATTTAAGCTTAGAATGAAAAATAACAACTCATCATACCAAGAACTACTGAAAAGCGCTTAAATTAATGTTGATACATAATCTGGCGCGGACTGATTAGACGACTCTCCCTTGGCCGTTAGTCGTCTTCTCGAGCCCTAAGTAGACCTGTTCAACAAAGAGAACCCGTTAGGAGTGGACCCGAGGCCGTAGCCCCGGGATCCACCTCCGACGGTCAAGTTAGTATTAGTGCGATATAGGTTGATTAGGGTTATTATATCGTATAGCGTAGCGTGTCTTAGGTTTAGAGTAACCTGTTATGTTGTGTATATATAGGGCATGGATTAGGGTTTAGACGTAGAGTGGGCCGATGTCTGCCGGGCCTGGCCCACTTGTCGTGGGTCAGTCCAGACCACACGTCTACAAGCCCCCCAAGTTTAGTATGACATAGCGCGTGGCTATGTTATGCTATACTTAAGTCCTGTTCGTGGCCGCGTAGGCCCAACCAACTATGACGGCGTGACCATAACGCGCAGCCCAAATGCGACAGTGCGCACTGGGTCTGTGGTGCAGTGCGTGATGACCATGTTGGCGCGAATTTGTAGGCGCGACCTTGTAGGCGCGACCTTGATTGTGAGAGTTTCACAATAGTGAAGGTGGATTCCGTATGCTGCATCCTGGGTAAGGGCGTACCTTTTGTACCAGTAGCGGTGCAGCATGGTGCGACAGAAGACGTGCTTCTATGGCATAGGTGCGCGCTGTGCGCGACAAAGATGTGCGCTGTGCGCAGACAAGGTGCGAACATTACATTCGTTTTTACAACCGACAGAGGACGTCTCCCCTGCGGCAATAGGGTGCGAATATTTAAATCCGTCTTTGTACCGGGCTTGCAATACCTCTTACGTACGATCTGCTTCCAAATATACCTGCGTGATGCGTACTCACACAGTGCGTATCCTGGTAGCCCCCCAAGTTTGATGGTGCTACTCATGTAGGAGCATTAAACTTACTTATCCAAATCCTGAAAAACACTTAATGCAAATATTAGAAGTATATGCCGCGCATCGCAACATATAAAAGATAATGAAATAAAAAATTAGCGCGTAGCATATATATAGCACGTAGCATGTAAAATTAACACATAAGGGAAGTAGCAGTGCGAATTACACCTATCGTGAGGTTTTACAAACTACATAAAAAGAAGTAGCACGTAGCTAATCTACGAACGCAGTACGCTCATGATCGTTTTCTTTTTTATTATAATAAAAACAATGGCGCGGATGGATGTACCATGACCGCGACTAGTAGTTTCAATCGCACGTACAGACGCAGATGGATGTATCGTGACCGCATAGACTCTAACGTTTGTGGATGATCGCAGATGACCACGGCTTTCGTCCAGTGCGCGCATGGCAATTGACTAGCATCGTGGTGCCTGTACGTGACAGTGCGCTCATGTCGCCAGTCTACGAAGATCTCTATACGCACGACCTAATGCGGGTAGATTTATCGTGACTGCGCTGTCCGCGGCTAAAAGATATAATAGGTCCGATCGTTTGGATTTAGTGCGTTATAGATAAAATCGTGTTTACCAAATTAAAAGATTTACATAAAATCTTTTCAATATTTAAAAGATAACATATCTTAAAAGATATGCACAAATATATATGGAGATATCTTTTTAATTTTTAGAAAATATTCGTAATATCTTTGTACTAATTTAAAAAGATCAAAAATAATGATTTAATAAAATCATGACCCAAGTCTTACGCATGGCAAATATTCGTAATATATTATTATAATCACATGATGTTTACCGATCTGGTAAAGCAAGTCTTACGCATGGCAGACAATGAGTTAAAAAACAAAAACACAAGGGTTTTAGAGTTACCGACTTTAGAAACTGATTTCTGTTTTTCGGTAACATGAGAACACGAAACATAGTTTATTCGGGTCCCACAGATGGCGCCAATCTGTTGATACATAATCTGGCGCGGACTGATTAGACGACTCTCCCTTGGCCGTTAGTCGTCTTCTCGAGCCCTAAGTAGACCTGTTAAACAAAGAGAACCCGTTAGGAGTGGACCCGAGGCCGTAGCCCCGGGATCCACCTCCGACGGTCAAGTTAGTATTAGTGGGATATAGGTTGATTAGGGTTATTATATCGTATAGCGTAGCGTGTCTTAGGTTTAGAGTAACCTGTTATGTTGTGTATATATAGGGCATGGATTAGGGTTTAGACGTAGAGTGGGCCGATGTCTGCCGGGCCTGGCCCACTTGTCGTGGGTCAGTCCAGACCACACGTCTACAATCAAAGACAATCGAAGATCATTAATAGAAACCCCACCTTAATGTCACGACCCACACGTTTGATTGGGTCGTTTGCGAATTTATTCTACACTTGCCAATAATACTCAAGAATTTTATGAAAGGTGCAAGAAGGTCTTGGAAGACCTTGAAAACCCTAAGAAATTCTTAGAAACCTAGATGCTTCAAGTTATGGAAGGTTGTAGAAATGAGGAAACCTTGGAGTTTGTACATAGTTGCCCTAGATTTGGAGTATAAATAGATAGTCTCCTCATATGAGAAAATCATCTCTTAATTCACTTGCAAATTCTCTCTAGAATAGTAGATAATTAACTATTGAAATCTTTCAAAGATAAGTTCCAAAGAACATTCACACTGGTTATATAGTTGAGGGCAGATGATTGGTTACATATTGTATTCATTAGTCTGTGTAGTTATCTTGATGTTGCGACCATGCACAAGTGGGAGTCTGATGGAATTAGGTACACGGTTCAACACATAACTATTACTATTAACTATATTATTGGCATATGGGGTCACACGCTCGCACGAACTGTAATCCTACTTGTAATTGTATATATATGTTGTGTATATCTCAACAAAGGTTCACGAAATGGAAACTCGTTTAGTCAACTACGAGAGTTAAGACTTAACGAGAACTAACGGAAAATGTAGAAAATGATAACTTTGTGTTGCAAAGTTAGTCCTTACATCTAACTAACTAGTCATAAGATCATATCTTGAGTTAATTTAGGAAGGGATTTCAAGAGAACACTTTATAAGGTACGAGACTAGGTCTCATTTGTAACCTAATCACTTAACCTATATTGCTCTCTCCCTCCCTTTGGTCCTCCTATTCGGCCGAATATACCAAGACACAAGATCAATTCATTTTGATCTTGTTATTGTTTTCTTGATTACGTGGTGACCATTCTTTGTTGATACAAGTGTCTTGCAAATGAGGGATTCGATAAAAGAGTAAGTGTGTCCGTTCCTTAGAGGTTGAAATGTGTAGATCAACAAGTGATTGTTCTTGGAGATTTTGTTGAAATATCGGATACATAGGGTAGTGCTTGGGGATACGATCTACGTCTCCATTGATTCGCAATATAAGTAACCTTGTTATTATTAATTTTTTCATGTTCTAAATAATTATGTTATAATTATATGTTCATGTTATGGTCCAAAAAATATGTGGTAATTTTCTATGATGATTAATTTAGATATATTGTGTGTAAGATCCATATTTGATTATGTGTTTGTCTCGTGTGAATTTTTAAATGGTATGACCATGCTTCCGCTACTTTCATCTAGATTACATATTACAAATGTGTTATTCTTGTTTAACTCGCACTAAAATCTATATTTTCTAATAAACGAAAATAATTTACAAGCCCCTTAAAGCATCATCTGCAATAATGACGCTGATGTGTCTTCAATCTTATTGGCTGTGTATTCATTGCGTACAAGTCCTATGCTGCAGCACTCTTCAACGCTTATTGATTTGGTAACTATTGATTTCGGAATTATTGATTTGGTAAGTAATTAATTCGATTGTTTTAATTGATTTAATTAACGGTTCTTGATTTGGTAACTATTGATTTCGGAATTATCGCGTGTAATTAATTAGTAGGTTATGAATTAGTTTTTTATATGGCTATTAGAAACATTGGTTGTTCAATTTGGTTATGAATTAGTTTTTTAGGTGCAGCAGTTTTAATTGATTCAATTTAGGGCTATTAGTGTATATATATTGTTCTTGCGATGTTCAATTTTGTTGTATGTATCGATTATCAGAAAGCTATGAATTATTATTATTTTATTTTTTTATTTTATTTAGCTGCATATATTTTGTTTAATTTGATTCGGTTCATTTACAATTGGGTGAAAGTTATTTTTGGAAAACATTTTTATTTTTTTTTTAGGAAATCCGCGTTTTCTGCTTTAGCTGTATCACGGTATTGAATAGCTTCTAAAAAATTTTTTGCCCTAATTTTAGGAATTTGGCTATAAAATGTGGAAGAAATTTGATACAGAAGTTAACATCCTTCTTCTCAGACCAATTGTTCTGTATCATTTAAAACAATGGCTCAAGTCGTTCATGGGTACATCAACGATCTTTCTGCTGTTAGAGACAATATCAAACTCCGTGTTCGTGTTCTTCGAGCTTGGATGCAGCCTGTGTTTGGGAAACCAAATATCAGTAATATGGAGCTTATAATCATGGATGAACAGGCAAGTGATTATGTTTCTGTTGTAACATAGTAAAAGATTATAAATTATGTTTTTATATACAATACGTAATGATAGATGTCTCTTAAACAGGCTACGAGAGTTCAAGTTCAAATTCGTCAAAAATTGGTTAACCAGTACAAACATCAGCTTGAAGAGGGAAACGCTGTCATGCTTCAGCGTTACTCTCTTGGTGAGATACAACCAAAGTATCGCATTGTAAAAAAAGGCCTACGTCTATCATTCTTATCGAACACGATTGTTGAAAAGTGTGTTGACTTTTCTGGATCTATGTATGGTTTTGACTTTCGTCATTTTAACACCATAACTAATCTTACAGTTGAAGAGGACGGACAGTTTGGTAAGTTTTGACGTGTCTTATACTAAAGTCTTTAAGTATGTACCACTCATTCGAGAGTGATGTATAACATTTGGTATGTTTGTTTTAACGTGTGCAGATGTCATAGGCCAGGTTGTCGCTGATGCGTGGTTTTGCAACCTTACAACAGGTTTTACCTCTCGAGGGATCTCAAGAGGCTTACAACCCCACCAGGCAGTGTACCTGACCGATGTAGTATAGTGTAGTGGTAAGTACGGGGGATTGATCGTTCTCCACAAGGAATAGTGTTCGTTAGGTATGAAAAACTACTCTAATAGGTCTAAGGGTTGAGGAAGATTCTTTTTATGTTTTTATAATTTTATGAAAGCAAGTAAAATCTCGGGTTTGAAAGAGTGGGCGGAATTAGTTGCTAGTCAACTAACCCAAATTACTACGAATGCAAATAAAATAAATAACTGAAAATAAAAATGTTGGAGAAGACTTAAGTGTAGAGAAATGTGTTTACTTAGATTTCCTTACTCCCTAACTATCTTTTACCGGTTGATTAGTGTGTATTAGTTGCGTGGATGACGGGTGTATTCCTTAATACCAATCGTGGGGTGGCGTACGTACTTCCCCAACTCTACAAGCTCCTACTTCACTCCTATGTCGAGCCGGCTAGGAAGCTCCTAACATGGGATCACTAGAATTCGCTTGTGCATTAAATACAACCATAAAACCTTTAGTACGCATTTGGTTCATGTTTCTTAAGACGTTCAAGCAAGTTACCGAATAGGAAGTTAGCCAGTTTTCTTAAGCCTAACATAGATAAACAATCATCCAATACAACTAATAACACACTAATAACCAATAATCAATAGCTAAGTTTCATTAGATCTAAGCAAACACAAGATAAATCTAGCCTAACATGTTAAACAAAAGACAAGAACAAGATAGAATCAAACAACACATAGACATATTGAATGATTAATTGATAACTTATCTTTCAATGTAACATGGAAGATCTCAAGGCAAAAAGCCTTGAAAAAGATGCTAAAATCGTCTTAGGGTTTTCTCCCAAAAATTCCACACTTAGCTCTCTTTTTATGACAAAAAATTAGAAAACTATATATAGATTTTTGGATCTGACGGCGTCACCTTATGGAGTGTGACGCCGTCACCTCGCCGCTTTTAGGGTTCCCGGATGACCTTCTTGACGCCGTCCCTCTTTAGCTCTCCAAAATCCGTTCTGGCTTATCAAGGCTTGACGCCGTCAGCTCTTGAACGTGACGCCGTCCCTCTTTGATTTAAGCCGTGACGCCCTTGATCAGGTTAAAGCGTGACGCCGTCAGAATTTACATGCAATTTTCACTGGCTTAACATGAGTAAATTTCACATCCACCTTTTCTTGCCAAGCCATGACGCCGTCCAGAATAAAATCTGACGCCGTCAAAGGTAACTTTTAGCCGATTTTTGAGACTTTGTCGTTTTCTTCACTTTAATGCTCCAAAAACGTCCAAAATGCCTCCTTTTCCAGATTTCTCCTCAAAAGTACCTAAAATGACAAAAGGAACGATTTAGGGCAATATTTGATCAAATAAATACGATTTAGGGCTTAAATGACCCCTTAAAAGCGGTACACTTTTCGCTTCATCAAATACCCTTACACTTGAGATTTGCTTGTCCTCAAGCAAATGCGCTTTTATTCTAATCAAAATACAAGTTAGGGGTCATTTAATGCAAACATAAAAGTAATTACAACAAATAATCGTTCCACTTCAATCATAATAAGCACGGAGATTATAAACTAGCACCTCACAAGTAGTGTTTAGATACTCACATCTCTCAAGTGTCATTAAAATAAATCTCATAAATGAAAACGGATAATATCTCTCACTACCTGTCATAGCAAATAGATTACCATAGGCTTGGGAAAGGATCGAAAACCTCCTCCACTAGGCGTAAGCACCAAAGATAAACTATCAAAGAGGGCTTTTAAATGGGTTATAATGTTAGGTGTAGGGAAAAGGAAAACACGGTTTTGTTGGATAAAGGATATTTTACTGGTGGCGAGTTAAAGATCTTGATCAATTACATGTACTATATAATGTTGCTAAGCCAAGACTCGACTCAATCTTAAGCTAGAAAAAAAATAACAAAATAACAAAAACATAAAAATAAACATAAAATGAAACGGGATGGTAGTCTGTATGATTTTCTACTTTTCTTTTTCTCATTTTTTTTGTATTTTTCTTGATTTTTTCAATTTTTTTTTTTTTTTTTTTTTTTTTTTTTTTTTTTTGTGCATACACTTTTGCCCTACCATCCAAAATAATACATCATAGGGGCATTGCATTCCCCTTACACTTGAACTTTTACATAACTTTACAAATAACTAATCTAATGACTCGAATTAAGATAATTGAAAAACTTGGAGTACTTTTTAAAATATTCAGCACATATGGGGGTAATAAATGATGTTCTTCCCCATTACTCCATTACACTAGTACTTTACCCATGAGTCCCAATCGTCCCAAAATAATATGTACAAAGATATGACTCGACTTAGCAACCATGTAATCAATTAGATAATTAACTTGGGTTTAAACAAATGTTGTCACAATAATGCACTAAAAATGAGTGCATACAAGGTAGGCTAAGGCGATTTGGGTGTACATTTTAGTGGGGTGTAACAAATTCTTCCTTTAAGTAAAATGCTTAAAGGTCGAAATGAAAAGATAGGCTCTGAGGGGTGTACTAGGGGTATCGTGTACTAAAAATGAGTACAACGCAAAGGGTGTGGGAAAATTACTTGACCAATGTAGCCAAAGTAATTATAACAAAAACACAGGTGTAAAACAATGGGTTAATCCTAATGTCTCTTATCATGTAGTAAATCTAACTACACGAATGTAGTCTCACTTGTGGCCTCGGAATGGTCCTAACGCAAGTTCTAGAATCTAAGTGCTACCGGTACACACATCATAGCATAAATGCTTTTCCTACCAATTCTAGGGGCGAACCTCACATATTTGGGGGTGAAAAATTTTTTAGTGGTACGGTTTTTGTGCTAGTCATATAACTCCTATCCGTGAGACGCTCATTAAGATCAAAGTTTCACTCCTATATGTTGTAAAAAATTTTAAATTTGGCACTAAAATTACCTTAACAAGTATTTCTCTCAGTTTTATTACACATCTACTATTAAACAAACAAGAATCAAGCGTAAGAGCATTCTCTAATCGTACTTTTACCCTCCCCTTACACTTAAGATGAACATTGTCCCCAATGTTCAAATAACAAGATGTAAAAGCATAAAGTAAAAGAATGAAATCAAATACTCCCCTGATTCGCTCGGTGGATAATGAAGTAACACGGTTAAATCTTCTTCCAAAGTAATGTTGAAGCTCCATGACTAATGCATCGCCAAAAGCTTGATCCAAAAACATTTCCTTGTCCAAAATAACCTGATAAACTTGAGAAAACAAACACGAAAACCTGCATAACATCGGCGGGATAAAATCTATATATAAGGATATAATGCTTGTGGAATGATAACTTTGCAGATTCCTGGAGATTATAAGTTGGAGATTTTAATAAAAACTTTTTTTAAAAACAAAACTTTCAAAAATTTCTGAAAATTAAATCTGACGCCGTCAGGTTATAAACCCTGACGCCGTCAGAAATGACCTGACAAAAATTTTTCATTTTAAGTTTCCGGAAAATTTCTGGAAAAACCTTTACCTTACTTCCTGGAAATCCTGCAAAACATCATTATGACTCGATACAAGCATTTGACTCAAAAAAATACGAATATGTATGTTCATTTATTACTATTACGATTCATGTTCATTTGTGTTCTAATAAACCGATTTAGATTTCCCTTACACTTAACTTTTGCAAAATACCTTTATATGTAGTTAAGACGAAGTTAAAAACAAAATAAAGCATTTTCACAAATTAGTTTTTAACATGAATCAATAATAATAAAACTTAAACACACATACGGAAACAAATAAAATCAAACAAACAAATAAATAAACACACAAAGCAAATAAAACTTGGGTTGCCTCCCAAGAAGCGCTTTTCTTTATTAACGAGTCTTGTAGCTAGACTCAAAGTCACGTACATTACGTGACTCCATCATCGGTCACGGTTCCTAGGCCATTTTCATTCCCGGTTTTGTATTCCGGTCCTAATTTCAAACAATCCTTGTAGAAACCGAATATCCTTTCCATAACATAGTCTACTCCTTTATTTCTATCCTCATCATTCCTATAGTAGACCGCTTGCTTGAGCTCCTTCTCAACATTTGACAAGTGTTGGAATTGTTCTATCTTATATGGCATTTGGTAGTTTACTTCGTCGGTCTCATCCTTAAATCTAACTATCCCTAGGGAAGGTTCATAAGTCATTCTAGAGACCTCAACAAATGGTTTTCCAAAAACCACTTGAGTTAAGGACGCATCGACTATTGGGCGGATATCTTCTATAATTACAAAGTCGGTGACATAGGAGAAGTTTCCTACATAAACCGGTAATCCCTTAACTCTTCCCGTGAAGTTACTCATCCAACCCTTGTCAGGGAGCATCCTATACCCAAGTTGATTTTTCATTATCAAGTTGTAGTGGGCTCTAGTCATGATGTTTATGGGTGATCTAAGGTCGATGTAGGCTTTCCACACATGCAAATGTCCGATGTTGCATGGTATGTTGAGATTAGAAGGGTCGCCTATTTCAATGATTGGTCTACCTAGGAAGTATGGTGTCTCGGGGTCATCGAATAGGTTTGTATGATATGCGCGCTCTTCCTTAGTGGGTAGCCTATTGAAGTAGTCCTCATCATTATCTACTTCCTCTACTTCACTTTTCTTAACTTCCTTATCAACCTCGACTTTCTTAACCTCATCCTTAGGTTCCATTTCTATCCTACCCTCATTCTTGTCACTTTCTTCCATGCTCCTATCGATTGGTTTAATAGTGACAACGTTGACGAAGTGGACATGTTTGGATGAAGAAGGGTCTTTGACTTGGGGTCCGCTATTTGTGTTCCTAGCGTCCTTATGCGGAGGTGATAGCACTTGGTTATTGAGGGCTTTCAACAAGTTGTCAATTTTATTGGTCATCTCAGTTTGTTGCTGATTGAATTCGGATTCGAATCTAGCTATCCGAGCTTCTTGAGATGCCATAAATTGGGACATCAATCCTTCAAAGTTATTGGTACTACCATTGCCGGAAGGATTGTTGTTGAAAGTACGGTTCGAGTTGGAACCGCTTGATTGGAAACGATTAGGTGGGTTGGAAGAATTGGTTTGTTGTGCGTTTTGGTTTTGTTTCCACCTAAGGGTCGGGTGATTTTTCCATGAGGGGTTGTATGAATCACCATAAGGGTTTGGCTCGGGTTTAAAAGTGTACCACTTGTCTCCCGCTCCGTCGGTACGCGAGGATGCGTAGTCCACAAAAGCTTGTTCGGGGAGTTCCATGCAATCACGAGTGTCGTGGGGACCACTACATAATTCACATGAAGAAGTGATTTTGTTCACTTGGCTTGAAAGTTTAGGAGCCTCGTAGGATTTCATGAGAAACTTGACTTGGTCTTCAAGTTCTATGATCCTATGGTCGGAAGTGCTTGAATTGTTCGAAGGCAAAGATATTGCCTTGACCGTTTTATTCAAATCACGGGGATCACTCCAACTTTCGTTGTCATAAAGAGCAAGATCCTCTAGGAGAGCCCATGATTGTTCCGCACTTAGATCACGTAGCTTACCACCGGCCGATTGGTCAATGGTTTGCCTTGTGTAGAGATTGATATGGTCATAGAAGATTTGGACTTGGAGCCAAAGTTCTATGCCATGGTGAGGGACTTTTTGGAGTAAGTCCTTGAATCAAGTCCATGCCTCGTAGAGAGTTTCGCCTTGACGTTGTTGGAACATCAAGATATCATTCCTTAGCTTGGTAGTTCTTCCCGGTGGGAAAAACTGAGTAAGGAAACGAGTGGTGAGATCATCCCAAGAGGTGATGGATCCTGCGGGTTGACGTTCTAGCCACTGACTAGCTTGATCCCGCAGAGAGAATTGAAAGAGACGCAATCGGGTCGTCTCTCGAGTGGCAACATCAAGGTCTATAGAATCAACGATTTTAAGAAAGTCCTTGAGGTGTTGATTAGGATCTTCAGATCGAAGTCCATGGAATGCGCATCCGCTTTGCACCAACCGGATGGTGTCGGATCGCAAGGGTGTGATATTGGCTCCTTGAGTGAGCTCAATGGTGTTTCGATAGCCATGGTGGCTAGGACGGGAATACTCTCCTAAAGTACGGGCTCTAGGAGGTGGTGGTTGTTGTGGTGGTGGGTTGTTGGGATTAAGGATATTACCATCTTCCATGATGTCGGATGGTATGGTTACGAACAAAGACACGAAGAAAATAGATAGACTAAAGAAAACCTAGATAAATAAAATAAAAATCTCACTAGAAAGGAATCTAGTGAGTAGACCTATAAAATAAAAATTCAACCTAAACAATAACTATTCCCCGGCAGCGGCGCCAAAAACTTGATGCGTGGTTTTGCAACCTTACAACAGGTTTTACCTCTCGAGGGATCTCAAGAGGCTTACAACCCCACCAGGCAGTGTACCTGACCGATGTAGTATAGTGTAGTGGTAAGTACGGGGGATTGATCGTTCTCCACAGGGAATAGTGTTCGTTAGGTATGAAAAACTACTCTAATAGGTCTAAGGGTTGAGGAAGATTCTTTTTATGTTTTTATAATTTTATGAAAGCAAGTAAAATCTCGGGTTTGAAAGAGTGGGCGGAATTAGTTGCTAGTCAACTAACCCAAATTACTACGAATGCAAATAAAATAAATAACTGAAAATAAAAATGTTGGAGAAGACTTAAGTGTAGAGAAATGTGTTTACTTAGATTTCCTTACTCCCTAACTATCTTTTACCGGTTGATTAGTGTGTATTAGTTGCGTGGATGACGGGTGTATTCCTTAATACCAATCGTGGGGTGGCGTACGTACTTCCCCAACTCTACAAGCTCCTACTTCACTCCTATGTCGAGCCGGCTAGGAAGCTCCTAACATGGGATCACTAGAATTCGCTTGTGCATTAAATACAACCATAAAACCTTTAGTACGCATTTGGTTCATGTTTCTTAAGACGTTCAAGCAAGTTACCGAATAGGAAGTTAGCCAGTTTTCTTAAGCCTAACATAGATAAACAATCATCCAACACAACTAATAACACACTAATAACCAATAATCAATAGTTAAGTTTCATTAGATCTAAGCAAACACAAGATAAATCTAGCCTAACATGTTAAACAAAAGACAAGAACAAGATAGAATCAAACAACACATAGACATATTGAATGATTAATTGATAACTTATCTTTCAATGTAACATGGAAGATCTCAAGGCAAAAAGCCTTGAAAAAGATGCTAAAATCGTCTTAGGGTTTTCTCCCAAAAATTCCACACTTAGCTCTCTCTTTATGACAAAAAATTAGAAAACTATATATAGATTTTTGGATCTGACGGCGTCACCTTATGGAGTGTGACGCCGTCACCTCGCCGCTTTTAGGGTTCCCGGATGACCTTCTTGACGCCGTCCCTCTTTAGCTCTCCAAAATCCGTTCTGGCTTATCAAGGCTTGACGCCGTCAGCTCTTGAACGTGACGCCGTCCCTCTTTGATTTAAGCCGTGACGCCCTTGATCAGGTTAAAGCGTGACGCCGTCAGAATTTACATGCAATTTTCACTGGCTTATCATGAGTAAATTTCACATCCACCTTTTCTTGCCAAGCCATGACGCCGTCCAGAATAAAATCTGACGCCGTCAAAGGTAACTTTTAGCCGATTTTTGAGACTTTGTCGTTTTCTTCACTTTAATGCTCCAAAAACGTCCAAAATGCCTCCTTTTCCAGATTTCTCCTCAAAAGTACCTAAAATGACAAAAGGAACGATTTAGGGCAATATTTGATCAAATAAATACGATTTAGGGCTTAAATGACCCCTTAAAAGCGGTACACTTTTCGCTTCATCAGTCGCTTGCGATGATCTCGACTGTTTTGATAAGAATGGAAAATCCGGAAAGAAGAAACCTCTCACCCTTATTGATGCAGAGTAAGTGAGAATTATAGATTAGCCACGTAAAAATATATGTTCACTTAATATATAACTTATAACCACATCTGTTTATCATTGCAGAAGCAACGAAATGAGGTGTACTCTCTGGGGAGAATTTGCTCAGCAGTTTTCAGACTTTTTGAATCAATGTGCTGATCATACCAGGATAATTGCAGTTCTTCATCTTGGCATGATGAAGATGTGGGACGGTAAGTTTCTCCGCCTTTAAAAAGGGTGATCACATAATCTATTTGAATTATCATATCTCATCTAACCATCTAAATATTTGATTTCCACAGGGAAAATGGGAGTACAGAATGGGTATAATGCCACAAAGTTATACCTTTTTAACGGAAAAGAAAATATATCAGCATCAGAATTCTCTGACGTTGAGGAGTTTAGGTAAAGGTTTGTACAAATTTCTTAACCGTGTATATTTTGCAATGCTAAATGTCACCCAGTTCAAGCAGATTTATTGTTCTTTATTTGGCATATCAATGCATGTATATGTCTGCACAACCTTTTTATATATCATATTTGTTTATCTGTCTGCAAAACCTTTTTTAGCATGTTGTATCAATATCCTTAATCTGTCTGCAAATCCTTGAATGAGCGTCATGTTGTATCAAACTCTTTACCTAATGCATACTTTATATTATTGTTCTGTATTAGGCATAGCAATTCATTTATCTGTCTGCAAAATGTTTTTATCAGCATTATGCGATGATCTCGACTGATAAGAATGTTGTATCAAACTCTGCTCCTAAGTCATATCAATTATTGTTGTGTATTAGGCATACCAAAGAGTTTATCTGTCTTACAAATCTTTTTATCAGCATTATTTGAAAAAAACTACCCAAATGCATATCCATTTGATTATCGTGTATGCCTATTCAAGCTGAATTGACCTATAATTTACATAGTTAGATATGCTTAAGAAGGGTATATCTATGTGAAACAAAACATATAATGCAAATCAGTCGATGTCTAACTTTACTATGTTCACTGTGTCTTATAAGTGATATGAATTAGTGTATCTCTTCGCTGCCTAATTTTATACATTTTTATTAACAAGGCATATCTATTCGTTAACTTTGTGTTATAAGTGATATTATTTCCCATCAACATCATTCCAAATTACAAATACCTATTACATAACTTTTTATGTACAGCTTGCTTGGTGTCCAGACAGAGGATGAGTCTGAACATACTGTCTCACGTATCTCGACTGCCTCAAGATACTCTACGAAGGATGATTTCGTAACCAAATATCGACTGAGACAAATTGTCGAACTATTGGATGTTAAACAGGTACGACGTACATAATCCATTAGACTACTTATCATTTTAATTGTTTTCCAAATATAGAATCAAATCTTATGAACGGTAGAATTATAACATATTATATGTAACTGTCCTTGGTCAGCATCCTTACATTGTTAAAAAAATTTCTTTTAGGGTGAGTCGTCTGTCATAGTTGGCACTATATGTGCAATAATTGAAGAAGATGGGTGGTTGTACCTTGGTTGTGGTAAATGCAAAAAGAAGGTTGTTAAGACAAGTGATATTGTAGATCTAGAAGCTGAAACAATGCAAAAACCAGCCGGTGGGCAGACCGAATGGTATTGCACTAAATGCTGCGTTGTTTGTACTACCCTGAAAACTCAGTGAGTTTTCCTATCTATCTATGACCTTTAAATTACATTATGTCACATCTTAACCAGTCTTATACGTTATAACCATTGCGTCTGTTTGTTAGGTTCCGTGTGCAAATACGTGTACAAGATTCAACGGGGACATGCTCTTTGTCCCTATTTAACGATGAAGTGCAAGCATATGTCGATAGATCGGCATACCAGCTTTGTGACAAATACGGGAAGGTAACGTTCACAATTACAAAATAATTTTGAATGTTGGAAAACAACTGTGTGAGAGAAAGTAACACATTCTAATTTTTGGTGTCCTCCACAGAGTGATGATAGCAGTGTGCCGCCTGAGATTTCAAATATGATCGGTACCAAATACGCCTTCAAGGTGTTCATGGATAAGTTCAATGCCACAAAGTTGTTGCCTGTGTTTAATGTCTTGCGTATGTCTTCTGATCCCGAAATAATTGAATCGCTTCAAGCGTCTGCTACACCAGTAAAGGTAGTAACAACCTTGCTGTGCACCAATGTATTTGTATATTTTCTTCTGAATTATTACGGATGCCAACTTACACATTTACTTCTATGTTTTTGCAGACGGACAATGAAGCCACAAGTGTCAGTGTACCAGTTGTCACACCATTTGTGAGTTTAATTACTTATAAAATGTAACAACCTTTATTCTGCAATCTTACACATATCTTCTGTGCTAACTATGTTTCTCAATGTTTCAAGGATTTGGAATCTCAGACAGATGACAACACGACTCCAACAAATGCAGACAAAATTGGTGGTAAGAACAAGCGTCCTGCAGAAGATGAAGCGGATGGAAGCATGTCTTCTAATGGTAAAAAGGCAGCTGTGCAAATCAAGGTGGAGAAAGACCCATGAATGATTTCGTTGCATTGTTGATGTCTTTTGGATAATCTTGTTTTTAAATAAATCTTTTTAGACAATGTTTGTTAAATCTATATGGTTGGGGAGTCCCAATGATGCGTGGTTTTGCGACCTTACAACAGGTTTTACCTCTCGAGGGATCTCAAGAGGCTTGCAATCCCCACCAGGTAGTGTACCTGACCGATGTAGTATAGTGAAATGGCAAGTACCGGGGGATTGATCGTTCTCTAGGGGAATAGTGTCGTTAGGATTGAAAAACTACTCTAATAGGTCTAAGGGTGAGGGAAGATTCTTTTTGTATTTTTATATTTTTTTATAAAAGCAAGTAAAATCTCGGATTTGAAAGAGTGGGCGGAATTAGTTGCTAGTCAACTAACCCAAATAACTACAAATGCAAATAAAATAAAATAACTGAAAATGAAAAGGTTGTGAAACTTATATGGAGAGAAATGTGTTTACTTAGATTTCCTTACTCCCTAACTATCTTTTACCGGTTGATTAGTGTGTATTAATTGCGTGGATGACGGGTGTATTCCTTAATACCAATCGTGGAGTGGCGTACGTACTTCCCCAACTCTACAAGCTCCTACTTCACTCCTATGTCGAGCCGGCTAAGAAGCTCCTAACATGGGATCACTAGAATTCGCTCATGCATTAAATACAACCATATAAACCTAGTACGCATTGGTTCATGTTTCTTAAGACGTTCAAGAAAATTACCGTATAGGAGGTTAGCCAGTTTTCTTAAGCCTAACATCGATAAACAATCATCCAATACAATTAATAACACACTAACAACTAATAATCAATTGTTAGGTTTCATTAGATCTAAGCAAACACAAGATAAATCTAGCCTAGCATGTTAATTAAAAGACAAGAACAAGATATAATCAAACAACACATAGACATATTGATTGATTAAGTGATTACTTATCTTCAATTAAACATGGGAGATCCAAGGGTATGAAAACCCTTAAAAATGGCAGAAATTCGTCTTAGGGTTTCTCCTCACAAAGTTGCACACTGATGACAAAAAATTGCAAAACTATATATAGAGCTTAAGAGCTGACGGCGTCACGTTATAGATCTTGACGCCGTCACCTCGCCGTGGCTAGGGTTCCCGGATGGTCTTCCTGACGCCGTCCCTCTTTAATCCTCCAAAATCATCCCTGGCTTATCAAGGCTTGACGACCTTCTTGACGCCGTCCCCCTTTAATCTTCCAAAATTACTCTGGCTTATCAAGGGCTGACGGCGTCACAATAGAGCTTGACGCCATCAAAGGTACTTTCCAGCATATTTTTGAGACTTTGTCGTTTTCTTCACTTTTATGCTCCAAAAACGTCCAAAATGCTTCCTTTTCCAGATTTCTTCTCCAAAGTACCTAAAATGACAAAAGGAACGATTTAGGGCAATATTTGATCAAATAAATACGATTTAGGGCTTAAATGACCCCCTAAAAGCGGTACACTTTTCGCTTCATCAAATACCCTTACACTTGAGATTTGCTTGTCCTCAAGCAAATGCGCTTTTATTCTAATCAAAATACAAGTTAGGGGTCATTTAATACTAATATAAAAGTAATTACAACAAATAGTCGTTCCACTTTAATCATAATAAGCACGGAGATTACAAACTAGCACCTCACAAGTAGTGTTTAGATACTCACATCTCTCAGGTGTCATCAAAATAAATCTCATAAATGAAAATGGATAATATCTCTCACTACCTGTCATAGCAAATAGATTACCATAGGCTTGGGAAAGGATCAAAAACCTCCTCCACTAGGCGTAAGCACCTAAGATAAACTATCAAAGAGGGATTTTAAATGGGTTATAACATTAGGTGTAGGGATATGATAAACACGGATTTGTTGGATAAGGGATATTTTACTGGTGGCGAGTTAAAGATCTTGATTAATTACATGTACAATATGGCGTTGCTAAGCCAAGACTAGACTCGACTTAAGCTAAAAACAAAATAACAAAAACATAAAATGAAACGGGATGGTAGTCCGTATGTTTTTTCTACTTTTCTTTTTCTCATTTTTTTGTATTTTTCTTGATTGATTTTCGATTTTTGATTTTTTTTTTTTTCATACACTCTTGCCCTACCATCCAAAATAATACATCATAGGGGCGTTGCATTCCCCTTACACTTGAACTTTTACATAACTTTACAATTACTATTCTAATGACTCGAATTAAGATAATCGAAACACTTGGAGTACTTTTAAAATATTTAGCACATATGGGGGTAATAATGTTGTTCTCCCCCATTACTCCATTACACTAGTAGTTTACCCATGAGTCTCAATCGTCCCAAAACAATATGTACAAGGATATGACTCGACTTAGCAACCATGTAATCAATTAGATAATTAACTTGGGGTTTAAACAAATGTTGTCACAATAATGCACTAAAAATGAGTGCATACAAGGTAGGCTACGGTGATTTGGGTGTACATTTAAGTGGGATGTAACAAATTCTTCCTTTAAGTAAAATGCTTAAAGGTCGAAACGAAAAGATAGGCTCTGAGGGGTGTACTAGGGGTATCGTATACTAAAAATGAGTACAACGCAAAGGGTATGGGAGAATTACTTGACCAATGTAGCCAACGTAATTATAACAAAAACACAGGTGTAAAAAAATGGGTTAATCCTAATGCCTCTTATCATGTAGTAAATCTAACTACACGAATGTAGTCTCACTTGTGGCCTCGGAATGGTCCTAATGCAAGTTCTAGAATCTAAGTGCTACCGGTACACACATCATAGCATAAATGCTTTTCCTACCAATTCTAGGGCGAACCTCACATATTTGGGGGTGGAAAATTTTTTAGTGGTACGGTTTTGTGCTATTCATATAATTCCTATCCATGAGACGCTCATTAAGATCAAAGTTTCACTCCTATATGTTGTAAAAAAATTTAAATTTGGCACTAAAATTTCCCTAACAGGTATTTATCTCAGTTTTATTACACATCTACCATCAAACAAACAAAAATCAAGTGCAATTGTATTCTCTAAAGTATCGTACTTTACCCCCCCTTACACTTAAGATGAACATTGTCCCCAATGTTCAAATAACAAGATGTAAAAGTAAATAAGGTAAAAGAATGAAATCAAATACTCCCCTGATTCGTTTGGTGGATAAAGAGGTAACATGGTTAGATCTTCTTCCAAGAGAATGTAGAAGCTTCAAGACTAAAGCATCGCCATAAGCTTGATTCCACATACATCTCCTCGTCTAAAATAACCTGTTAAACCCTGAGAAAACAAACATGAAAACCTGCATAACATCGGCGGGATAACTTCTATATAAGGATATAATGCTTGTGGAATGATAAATTTGCAGATTCCTGGAGTTTATAAGTTAGAGATTTAATAAAAACTTTTTATGAAAACAAAACTTTCAAAAATTTCAGAAAATTAAAACCTGACGCCATCAGGTTGTAAGGCCTGACGCCGTCAGAAATGATCTGACAGAATTCTCATGTTAAGTTTCCGGAAAATTTCTGGAAAAACCTCTACCTTACTTCCTGGAAATCCTGCAAAACATCATTATGACTCGATACAAGCATTTGACTCAAACAAATACTAATATGTATGTTAATTTATTATTGTTATGATTCATGTTCATTTGTTCTAATAAACCGATTTGGATTTCCCTTACACTTATCTTTTGCAAAATACCTTTATATGTAGTTAAGACGAAGTTAAAAACAAGATAAAGCATTTTCACAATTTAGTTTTGAACATGAATCAATAATAATAAAAATTAAACATACATACGGAAGCAAATAAAATCAAACAAACAAATAAATAAACACACAAAGCAAATAAAGCTTGGGTTGCCTCCCAAGAAGCGCTTGTTTTTGTTCGAGTCACGAGCCTGACTCTACCCTTATTTAACGGATAAAGGAGAGGTTTTTTCCTACACTTAGGATTAAGTGCGGGTGATAGTAGCGATACACACCATCTCAGTGGAAGTATGCCGCGTGAGGAAAGAGTGGTGGATGAATTATATACTCAAAGGGGTGTGCTCCTTCCATCATAACCTTACCTAGTTCACTTTGGTCAATGGGTGAATTAAAGTTTTCTCCTAAAAAGGGATCATCTTCTATCAACTTCGAGAAATTCCTAGTTGGGAATCCATCTTGACCTAATAAACCCGGTTTAAACCCATAATGTTTCTTGTGATCAATCATGAATGGGTGATGTAAGTATGTAAGGTCATGGTTCACTCCTATATTAGCTTCCACTCCACATGGCCTAGAGTCAACTACCTTTAACATAAAACTACCCGGACTATATGGTTTGATGGGTGGGTCGGGACCTAATTTAATTCCTAAATTTTCATCCAAGGATGGAAGATTAGGTAACGGTTTTGGTTGAGGCTCCGGCTCATCAAAACTAGGAACTTCCATAGGACTAAAAGAAAAGTTGTGATCACTAAAATCATTCAAACCTATTTCTTCTAGTTGTGTTTGGTCCAAGGGCTCTACCTTTATTGGGGTTCCTATAGTCTCCTCAACTTCTTCCGGGTAAGTAACGGGCGGTGTGTGTGCCTCAAATGATGGTAGGACTTGTGGGGTACTTGGTGGGCTTATGTTACTTACCTCATCATTCCTTGTGTCAAGATCACCTATATCCTCATCATGTGTTTTAGTAGGATCTAACCCTAACATTTTCCCAAGTATCTCAAGTGCTTCTCTAGGCATCTCAACTTCTATATCCGAATCATAAGGATCATCCTCAATATTCTGACTGCTATATTCAAATTGCCCAAAAGATTCATCATGTGTTTCTTGAGATTCATCGTCATCGATCATAAAACCTAGGTCTTTTTGATCAATGTGATCATGCTCGGCTAGATCCTCCATCATATCAAGATCACCTAAGTGTTCACCCTGTATTATGGTAGTGCCTAACCATGACATGCAGCTAGGTGGCTCAACTCTACCCTCATCCCCAAACAAACTTGTTTCATGATCCTTGAAATTTGTGGTCAATTGACTTGTATTAATGTTTGTTGGGTTGTCTACTATATAATAATATTGGGCACAATTCTCAATAGCTTCCCATGCTTCTTCAGCACTTAATTCCCTAAGATCCCTGCTGGCAAAATGGTAAATGTCCCTTTGGGTATGTCGGTCGACATGATTGTAAAAGATTTGAGTTAGGGACCAAAAATAGAAGTTATGATGAGGGACTTTTTGGAGTAAATATTTAAAACGAGTCCATGCATCATAGAGAGGTTCATCTTTATGTTGTTTAAACATCAAGATGTCATATGGAGTGGGTGAATTACGTGGTTGGTAGTATGGTGGATTCGCGTTCTCCATAATGGTGAACGGAAGAGTCAATGGAAATTACGAACAAACACACAAAGAAAAATAGATAGACTAAAGAAATCCTAGAAAATTAAAATAAAAATCTCACTAGAAAGGAATCTAGTGAGTAGACCTAATAAAATAAAAATTCAACCTAAACAATAACTATTCCCCGGCAACGGCGCCAAAAACTTGATGCGTGGTTTTGCGACCTTACAACAGGTTTTACCTCTCGAGGGATCTCAAGAGGCTTGCAATCCCCACCAGGCAGTGTACCTGACCGATGTAGTATAGTGAAGTGGCAAGTACCGGGGGATTGATCGTTCTCTAGGGGAATAGTGTCGTTAGGATTGAAAAACTACTCTAATAGGTCTAAGGGTGAGGGAAGATTCTTTTTGTATTTTTATATTTTTTTATAAAAGCAAGTAAAATCTCGGGTTTGAAAGAGTAGGCGGAATTAGTTGCTAGTCAACTAACCCAAATAACTACAAATGCAAATAAAATAAAATAACTGAAAATGAAAAGGTTGTGAAACTTATATGGAGAGAAATGTGTTTACTTAGATTTCCTTACTCCCTAACTATCTTTTACCGGTTGATTAGTGTGTATTAATTGCGTGGATGACGGGTGTATTCCTTAATACCAATCGTGGGGTGGCGTACGTACTTCCCAACTCTACAAGCTCCTACTTCACTCCTATGTCGAGCCGGCTAAGAAGCTCCTAACATGGGATCACTAGAATTCGCTCATGCATTAAATACAACTATATAAACCTAGTACGCATTGGTTCATGTTTCTTAAGACGTTCAATAAAATTACCGTATAGGAGGTTAGCCAGTTTTCTTAAGCCTAACATCGATAAACAATCATCCAATACAATTAATAACACACTAACAACTAATAATCAATAGTTAGGTTTCATTAGATCTAAGCAAACACAAGATAAATCTAGCCTAGCATGTTAATTAAAAGACAAGAACAAGATATAATCAAACAACACATAGACATATTGATTGATTAAGTGATTACTTATCTTCAATTAAACATGGGAGATCAAAGGGTATGAAAACCCTTAAAAATGGCAGAAATTCGTCTTAGGGTTTCTCCTCACAAAGTTGCACACTAATGACAAAAAATTGCAAAACTATATATAGAACTTAGTGGCTGACGGCGTCACGTTATAGATCTTGACGCCGTCACCTCGCCGTGGCTAGGGTTCCCGGATGGTCTTCCTGACGCCGTCCCTCTTTAATCCTCCAAAATCATCCCTGGCTTATCAAGGCTTGACGACCTTCTTGACGCCGTCCCCCTTTAATCTTCCAAAATTACTCTGGCTTATCAAGGGCTGACGGCGTCACAATAGAGCTTGACGCCGTCAAATGTACTTTCCAGCATATTTTTGAGACTTTGTCGTTTTCTTCACTTTTATGCTCCAAAAACGTCCAAAATGCTTCCTTTTCCAGATTTCTTCTCCAAAGTACCTAAAATGACAAAAGGAACGATTTAGGGCAATATTTGATCAAATAAATACGATTTAGGGCTTAAATGACCCCTTAAAAGCGGTACACTTTTTGCTTCATCACCCAACCAAATTTAAGTTGTTATTTGTTACTTGGTTGTTTATTAATGTGTGTTTTAATAAATGTTTATGCCTGAAAGTACCATTTATGTTTTTTAGTTTTTTGTTTGCTTATGTGGCCTTTTCCAACTTACTTCTTTACTTTTTGAAGGCGTTGATATCGAAGACATGTGTAGTTCCAGCAAAAACTCTTATAATGACATCCACTAATGGTATTGTTTTGTTGAAGGCCTTGACTGCCAGCAAGGTAAAACAAACCATCTGTGTGAAGATTGACAGATTATGGAAGGAATGGTCCAAACAAAACATTCCAACGAGCTTGGAGTTTATCCTAATGGATAAAGATGTACGTTATTTCTTCATCTGTTGAAACTTTATTTTAACCAACCAATTCTCATTCTTCTATATATGTTTGTTATTATGTGTTTTTATTAATAGGGAGATAGAATACATGGATCTGTTGCGAGTCACTTAATCAATCATTTTGACAAACTCCTTAATGAAGGTGCTTATGTTTATGTATCCAATTTCGGTGTTGATGATTATCATGGGCAATTTAAGTACACAGGTCACTCTTACAAAATTAACTTTTACCAAAACACCGAAGTCCAGAATTGCAATAGTTTTGAAGTACCCTTAAATCGATTCCATTTTGTTCCCTTCGATACTACTAAATAACCATTTGGTTGTTAATGAATGTGTTGGTAAGTTTCATTTACCATACAAATTGATTACACAAACTATAATTTTCTTTCCCATATTATTGTTATAACTAAACATATTTTACATCTAAGTGCAGACTTGATAGGTTTTATCACATGATGTGATGATCTTCAAGATATTGAATTCGATGGCTGTCCTAGAATGTTGTTAGAATGCGATAACGCAAATTTTAAGTATGTTGTTTGTATAGAACCGTGATCATTTTCTATATATAGTTTTTTTTATAAAAATTTCGTAACTAATATCATCACTTCCTATAGTCATAATCGATTGCACTGCACTTTCCTTGGAGACTATGCTTGGTGGTTAAACAAGTATGTTAGTAGCGAGGATAACTATGAACAACCAAGTATCGTCATCATCGTGCAATATGGTCATTATCAAACATGTGAGTACTAATAATCACATGTGTTTTACGGAATTAATTTAGTAAAACAAATAATCGTTTGTAAACTTATCTATGTTAGTCAATAATACGGTCCATCATTTATTTTACAGATAATCAGAGTCTCTACAACGATTTTCATGCTACCCATTTGTTTATAAACTCAAATATCCCTGAAATCAAGGAATTCAGACACAAGTATGTGAAACATCTTTATCATATCAAACGTGCATTATCGAACAAGATTTCTTTTTTCAATAACGCATTTTATTCGTTTTAATTCAGGTTGATGCTTCAGGATCGTGAACAGAAAATTGCTTCTAGGATATCTTATAACTCTGAAAAGTACGACTCATCTTACATTGATGATATGTTGCATTGCTTTCCCTTTCGTTTCATACAAGATTTGCGCGATTCAAAAAAGGTTTCATGTTAGACTCTTTTTAACAATGACAAACTAAATTTGCATATAACGTAGCATATAAATTTTTTTATAATACTTCATTTGACATCCCGGACATGCTGCTGTATTGGCAACTATCGTATGTTTGGAGACTGATAATTCTTGGTTCTACTTTAGCTGCTCTGAATGTAACATGAATGTTACATATTTGAATTATGCCATTGAGCTTGAAAGTAGACATTCTTATGGCATACCAAGAAAAGACGATATGTGGTGTAGGATTTGCAAAACCAAACCACAAAATGTTATCCCTAGGTATTTTATTTACCATTCACTTATTATTTATCCAGTTTATATTAGTGTTATTTCACCAAATTTAACATTTACTAAACTTACTATAGGTTTAAGGTCTCTGTCAGAGTTATTGATAGGACTGGGAGTACTTCCTTCATAATATTTGACAGTGAAATCTCTAGGATTATCAACAACAGTGCTCGGGAATTGCTAAAAATACAAGAACAGGTTTAACTAACCTATTTTACATTATTTTGTGTGATAAATACCTTTGTATATAAATTTCTAACTTTGTATATTTTGTTGCACAGTCTGTTGATGTTCACTCTTTCCCACCAGCTTTACAACAACTTGTGGGGAGTATGGTTTCTTTTAAAGTCGATATTTCTCACTATAACATTGAGAAGGAGTTTTATGTCTACAACGTTGCCAAAATGACCAATGATGAACATGTTATATCTGGGCTTCTTAATACTATTAACCAAATTTTACGTTCTTTTTTTCAAAACATACACTCAATTACACATTCTCCTTTATAGTTTCCTCATAACTAATGATTTTTGTATTCATTTTTTAGGAATCCTTATACTACCACCCACACAGCGTAGGAAAGGACAACGATACCAGGTATCAAGAGACAATGAAAGTGGATGTTATTGGCAATGAATCTGTAGACAGCAACGATAACAAGATTCTGCATTGTGATCAAAAGAAATGAAAGCAACCTATATATAGATTGAAAAGTCATTATTGTCTGATCTATTATGTTAAAAATTTTCGAACTTATTATGGATTATTTATATTAATCATCATTTTTCGTGAATCAAAATGAAAGCAACCTATTGCAAGTTTATAATGTCAAGGCATCATAAAAAAATGAAGGCATATAAAATATAAGATAACTAACAGACATTGATTTATTCTACATGGATGTAGGTAACAACGATCAAATGTCATGTGGAATGACTGCGACAAACACTACCACAAACCTGACCTTTGAACGACAATGTTCACGATGGAATCAACTCCACAAATACTACCAAAACCTGACCTAAATATTTTCACAACCAAATGTTCACAACTACCGGTACCATAAACATTGTTCTTGAAGCAGACACAACACAAAATAAAGCATCAATAGACATTCCCAGCAACTACCAAAAGGACCTACCATATAGCATGTTAACATATGTGGAATATCGGGAAATGAGGGTTTTCACCTTCTTTCGCATCCAAGTCTACCCCATTCAACACATATTTGAACCGTATCACCTTGGTATACGGGAAATGGCATGCCTCCGCTAACAGCTTCCACTTCCCAAGATGTTTACATGGTTGGTTCTGTTTGGTTTATCCCTGTGAGGCTCCATTTGCACCCTCATGACATCTCTATAATTCTGGTGAATCACCAGCGCCTTATTGTAGGTGTGCATAGGATGATTCTCCAGGAAATTCGCAGGGATTGCCTGTAATATTTTAATTTGCAATTAGTATTAACCAAATGTTAAACACTCAATATATATTTATACAAAAACATTAAATTCAGGTACCAATCTGTTGCGGCACTGGATTTGGGCATAGCTTTTGTAGAAGCTTCTGTTATACTCTCCATAATGGTCGGTGTGGAATGGCCAGTAGCAAATGTGTTTCATTCTATCGTCATCTATTTAAGCATACAAACGTAATAAGTTATGGTATTAGGTAAACGTAAACAAATAAATAGTAATAAAACCAAATAAAACATATCTTACTCTGTTCATTCCACTCCAACGGCAGTTGAATCTTCCTTAGAGTACAAGCTCCTTTGAACACGCCCTGCGTTATGATGCTCCGTTCATCATCAAACGAATCCAGCCACACACTATGCCCCCTGTTCTTTGTGAAGACACATGTGGTTCCAGGCTCCAGACCAACAACGTGCACCAACGAACTCCATACCTCACCCAACAATCTGTACACAAAAGTGCCAGGTTTCCCAACAACTTCCACACGGCGCACATGATAGTCGAAATTCTGTCCGTTCACTTGGATAGTCAGCTCATCAAGCTCCTCAAATCCCGGTAGTAGTTGAGCGGGAATTGACTGTATTAAAGTATATCATCCAAAATTTTAAAAGTTCTTATGCAAAACCTATGCTAACTGAGATTTATCTACTTTATGATATGCAATTTTTAAGTATATTAATTTTCAGTACCTGAGGCAAACGAGGGTCGGGCAACACAACTGTCTTGAACCTTGAATATGTTGCTCTGTTTACATCATACCCACCTACTTCATGTCCGTTTGTTAAGTATCCAGTCACATAAAAACAGTCATCCCCTTCTTCAACAAAATGCAGCATCTCTACATCTTCATTCAAGTACCTATTGCAAAAAGCCGTCCATTTTGGTCTGGTTAAATACCAGAGACCGTACCTAGGCTTGACTAACTCCACCTTAAAACGATACCCATCTGCTGATATTATGTACTATCTCGGAGTTACCGTTGTATGATTCAAGATTGTACACTTCCGGTAACACCTAAATATAAAGTTACAAATATATTTCAGTTTTAGATTACAACAACGCTCCACTTACTTGACACTATTGTGGTATTAGTTTTCAACTACCTGAAATTCCGAAAGTGACCTTATCTTGAAGTATGACGAAGTTCGATACACATGTTTGCCTACACGTAAATATAAATCTATTACAAGATTGTATATAACATCACACAAACCAAAACAGAGCATTGGCTTAAAACCACTTATGAACAAGGAGCGTAACCATATACAATTCACTTAACCTACATTATGTATTGATATTCATCATATTTCAAACAACAATCACTTGATCCTGATCATACCATTGTTTAACAATTACAATAAATACATTTTCTACACCAATTATGTGCGCCTTACATTATTAATACTAAAACAACATGCAACCTTTGTTCAAATTATCTCACTTAACACATTAGCTTTTCTATATATACAAGAACAAAAATATTGTTCAGCACTAACAATTTCTTCACATATTCTCAACAAATACCCAAATATAATTAAAAGTACCATATACAACTACAGAGCATCATAAGTAACCGAATCGATACACACACCATAACATTGACTTTACCCAACATTATATTTGTTAATCATGTGTAACTATTATTGAATAATAGTAGAGAAAAAAGTCACAACAACAACTTATAATGGTAATTGTAACAGATAATCTTATATTTTTAATCAAATCTACCTAAGATAACGGCTATAACTCATTACAAGACATGAATCAAGAAGGGTCAGAGGTTTCTTACTCTGCATCAAGAATGGTGATAGTTTTGCGTATAAAACTCATTATAAGACATGAATCTACCTAATACAATCGTACTACCCTTGAATGTCACTAACATAAAATCGTCTTATGAAAAAAAAATTATATTATTCCTTTGATTCTTACTTACATGCATATGAAAATGAGATGAGCAATCAAATTTATTACTATTTTTTTTTTGTTTGAGATCATTACCTTTTTCTTCGCGCCGTTTCTTTACCAGTTGATGATGAACAATAATCAATGTGCTTCTGTGTGTTGAAAGGTTTAACTGGCATTCTCATTTAATTTAGACAGGCAAGTTGCTTAAATGTAGCAATGCAATCATTAATTTTGAATATAACACTCCTAATATCTTTACATGTTTAATATAACACTCCTAAAATCTTTTACATATTTAAGAGTGTTTGTGAGTGTGTTTTTATTTCAATCTTAAAAATCCCAATGTATTACATCTTTTAACATTTAAGTGATTTCTTAGTTTTACAAATTTTTATTTCATAACATTGCTTCAACATTATCTTATTATTAAGTTTAAAACAAAAATAAATTGCAAAAAAATAAAAAGTGGGAAACTGGGAAGCCAAGGGTGAGCATGAGGCTCGAACCCCTGACCTCAACCATTCTCAACCACCTTATAACACACAACTTTACCAACTGCGCCCTTGGGTCTTTTCCATTAACGGTTGCATCATTATTTAGTTAATCCTTTTTAGTCCTTATACCTTATTTTAGTTATTTGCTTATTTACTGCTTATCCTTATTAGTTGTCTATTCATTTTTTTTCTTAATATCCTTACAACTTTAAGTAGTTTTCTTAATATTTTCGTAATTTTTCATATTAATTTACTATCTTTAATATTTGTTCTATTCCAAAAGGGATATTAATTCAAAAAAAAAAAAAAAAATACAAAAAAAAAAAGAAATGCAAATTTTTTTAATAAAATTTATCTTAATCATTTAGTTCTTTTATGAACCAAAGTACACATCTATAGTTGATTTTTGATTTTTTAGGTTTTCTTAGGCCCGTTTTAGTCCCGTAAGAGTCCTATTTGTAGTTTGTATTGATTTTATGATTTTTTGTGCTTTACTTTCTCATTTTATACACTTTTTTGTTACTTTTACTTTTTAGTTTGTCTTTTATATTTTTATATACACATTTTACTAAAATAGCATTGCCAACGTTTGTTACTTTTCATCACGATGACGATTTTTCATAGATAAATTTCTGGTTCTACTTTATCAATGTTTCCTTTATAATAAGGCTATTGGTCTGTGTCATTTTATATATATAACCGGGAGTAATGATTATTCCCTGGTCTTGATGTTTCGAATGAAGTGTCAATCGAAAGATGAATTTCGTTTGTCATCGGATGACGTGAATAAGTATAGAAAAATATTTTGAAAAGAAAAATATATAAAAAATATTAAACTAAACAGAAAAATTACAAAAATTTTTAGAAAAATACTTTCCATAATGTAGAACATACGAAAAATATAAACCAGTTAACTGCTTATTGAGATAAGCAGTTAATAAGCAAAAGAGTAAAGTAAGCTAAAACTACATAACTTGGTTAAACAAAAAACTATGCAAAGATCTACCAGAAAAGTCCCAAGGGCGCGTTGGTAGTGAGTGTGTGTTTGAAAGGGTTGAGGCTGGTGAGGTCCAGGGTTCGAGCCTCGGTTCCCTTGGACTTCCTGGCTTCCCCTTTTTATTTACTTTTTTTTTTTCTTTTGAAACTTATAAATAAGATGAAAATAAGAAATTTTTGTAAGAGAAATAACTTTCGAACTTATTAAGTAAGCCAGAAAAAGCACTGAAATGGCAGATTGCTTAAAAGACATTAAAATGAACTAAGGCTTAATCTACAAGCTCACAAGCTTCTCAAAGATTGTGAGTGAACTAAAATAACCTATAAAATACAATAAGCAATCTTAAAAAGCAAAAATAAACTGATTAACCAGAATCTTACAAGCCAATAAGCACACAATCAAAATATAAACAGTTATGGTAAATTCCTGACCAAACAGCCCAGCTTATCAATTTTGGGCTGAATTTTAAGCACTTGAATCAGGAAGAATCACCACAAAAGCTTCTTTTAAACATTATCACATTCATTAGCATGATAAATGTATGAAACATATGCATAACACATTAAGCAGCTTAGGGTAGTTCCAGCATATACCGATTATCATGTATTTTAACATAATCAAACTTAGGACATAACCATCATCGGATTTCTATTCAAAGTAGGTACTTTTGAGCTCAAGAATAAGCTCAAAAGCAATAAGCAAATCCAAATACAACTCAAAAGAGACGACAATCATTCACCAATCATGTATTAGAACAATTACAAATATTAAAGGATGTCTATCCATAACAGCTTAATACATGAACAACGACACAGAGTTTGATGCATCAGCGGGTATGTCTTAACACATGTGAAACACTGGGATGAGAATCGGGTTACGTGAAGGCAATGAAACTTGGACGTCTTCAACAGTTTCAACAAGCTTGAACCTAACCATTTTGTTAGGTTCCCACTGACATAACCTAACAATTTCGCTCCATCTGCATTTTATCGTCACGTGGTTCTTGCTATTAGGCCTGTCACTGTGAACCTCCTGATCTACATCGACATAGAACTCCTCTTCTTCAGTGTATTTCAGAAGTGCGTTATGGTACTTCCATATCTCATGTGCCTTCACAAAATCATGAGGTATGTTTTGCATTTATATTCATTTTATTATAAGCAAGGTAATAAGAGAATATAGTCAACAGAGTAAATATGTCCATGTATTCAAACTCAAATACTCCAACATGTCATCTCAGAGAAAGTTGCAACAAAAAACACAATATGTGAACCTTTACTTAAAATTTTACTGGATAATATCACCCAAATAACATACTAAAATTGTGAAAACTAAAATTATGTCAATTAAAGGCAAGAGGAAATAGTTATTAAACTCTAACTTCCATGGCAAAAACATATTGTGTTTAACATCAATCAAGTATATAATCACTGAAATGAAAATATAAATGGACTACTTACCAGATGACCTCTGTCGGTCACATACGCCAGAATTGGAGCGTAAAAACAATTCTCCTCATTCTCATGCTCTATGTGCCTATCCCACTCGCACATGTGTTCCATTCTTTTATCTACATTTCAAGTAAGCAAATAGAAAATTTAAATTATCATATCTAATGCTTTTTAAACTCCCGGAATAACTACATGTATTGTGCCTACAGTTTCATTAGCATACCTTTATCTATCTTGCTTTTCACGAATGGCTTTCTTGAGTTCAGTACCATACGTTCTACCCTATCGTGACGCATCTCCAAACCATTAGCACCAAATGGCATCAGGGAAACAGAATTGGAACACAAGTTTGTCAAAACCAATCTGGTGCCAACAACGAGGTTTTCAAGTTGAACTAATATATGCCATCCCTGACCTCCCAACACATGCACATGCCTCTCTTCATCCAGTAGGTGAATCTCACGATGAGTGACAGTTGCTACCAGCACGCCACTCACGTAAACCCAGAATTCAGGATTCTGAGTGTTTGTGAGGAAACCGCAAGGAATGGGCTACGTAACAGTTATTTTGAAGAAAAAAATTTGTCAGGTAAGGATTGGTTTTCCATAAATTTCCAATAAAGTTATAGAATTTAATGATTACAAGTAGGTAAATTACCGGCGATTCTTCAACGTGTTCCAAAGTAACCAAGCATCTACGCTGTCTGTAACCTACCATATTCAGGTTGTATCCACTCAGTTCATATCCATCATTTTTATATGCTGTTACGTAGTACATGTCCTCTTCTTGACGAATAAAATGGAATGTGGCCACGTCAGTGTATTTGCTGTCATCTAAAAAAGCCCGCCACTCAGCTTCATACAACTTTAAACAATTCCCCCCCTGCCATCTTTACGTACACCTTATGCTTAGTCCCCCGATTGTGGATTAAGTAAACAAATCCTTTCTTAGGGTACATTGTTTCCGTAAACAGAGTAGGAAGAAGCTGAAATTAACAAACGTGGTGCGTGTATTAATTTTAACAATCTTTAATAAACTGTTAATGTATATAACTTTTTCAAATAGAAAATACCTGTAGTGTTCGAATGTTTCTTCGGTTTGCCTCCACGAGAAACTGAATGTTCATTCTATTTAATAAAACCACAAACGTGTAATTCGTCAATAAGTTTTTCACATCTATACTTATATATGGACATTCTTATAGATATGGATATTCTTAGATCATCAACACATATTATGTTTAAAGTGTCAACCCATATATTAAGATTATGTTACCACATACAAAAGTGTTTGACACTTCTATAATCATGTAGTCGTTTTATAGTACTTATACGTATGCCTTACTGTTCTCCATTATTATACCATATTACCGTTTTTCAATAATTAATAACTGATATACAATCTACCTAACCTACATTCCCAACATTCTTTCATACAATGTTGATACCTATACTCAGTTGCATAACGCGATCTTCCTTAACTACTTAACCAAGTCGTATTACATCACAACTAACAATTAATTTATACATGTCTTTAAAAGTACTAATCTTACTTTAGGATATCTTTCATTATGATTAACTACTATTACATCTTTCATTAAACATGTTTTTTATAAAACATTCCTAACATCAACCAAAATATCTTTCACTTTTATAATTAAAATCAGCATACATTGAATAGCAAACATAAAACATCAAAACTAATCTATTGATCTCGCATATTAATACTAAAACCCATGTTTTCTTATGATCAGATGATGCAAAATCATTATTAACTTCTTTAACTTTACAATACTACTACACATGCATTTTGAATGGGTTATATGATGTTAACCGAAACGTTTTTCGCAGTTATATTTGTGTAACAATAAACAGTATCATACAAATAATGACCATGTGTTGAAAACTTATTTTAGAGATTACTAACAATAAGTTTTGTGATCGTTTATGGACTCTAGGTTGTTACACCTTTGATCTAGGATTTTGACTATGACTAGTATGATGATAATATTGACGGAATATTCTATGAAAGAAACAATACTATCACAACAAGGTTTTTCCAACTTCACCGTTTGTTATTTCAACTAGCCCCAATGCTATATGATCAAGTATAGCACGATTACAATCTAATCAGGGATCAAAGATCCTTGAGGCTAAACAAACCTAACAACATTAGACCCCATGTCTAATGTTCCCACACACACTCTTTTAAGTGCTTTACATTTTAACACACTTGGTGTTGTTGTAATTTGTAAGTATGAAGCACCTTGGTGATTAACATCTAACCACCCTTTGATGTTCACATTATTTCACTGTGAAGCATACTTTTTATCTAAGGGTAAGATCTCCTTTTATAGCACCAAGGAGATCTTTTACAATATGATAAGTCTTGTCTACTACTTGTTTGTGTATGTCAGTCATTAAGATACAACATGTATCTTTGTTTACAATTTGTTGACTGATAACATATCTAGATATTATCTACCGTATATAATTGACTCATATACAAAATATCTTTTTCAAACATATCCATCCAGCAGTAGTATGAGTCACTCAGTTATCCATTCAGCAGTAGCTTCTTTGCACTAGCAGTACCAACTGCTATCTTCTTTGCACAAGCAGTACTAACTGCTACCTTCTTTGAACCAGCAGTACTAACTCAAGTTAGTACTGCTCGTTATAACCTGAGCAGACTTAACCAATACACTAGCAGACTTAACCAGCAGACTTAATGTACTTGTTCTGTGATCATCAAATCTATGAAAATATAAAACCCAACACCTTGCATTTACCATCGGTAGATTAACCAAGAGAATTAAATTAAATAAAAAAAAAAAAAAAAAAAAAAAAAAAAAAAAAAAAAAAAAAAAAATACCTTGCGTTGATGATAGTTTTATGGTTTTTATTGAGAGAGTTTTAAAGAAGATGAAAAAGAAAATGGTTATGGTTGAAGTTAATTATGGTGAGTCTACAGGGGAGTCATATCACAGCCGGTTTTGGTCACACATAACTAGATTCAAGTTGCTATATCAATGATGATATGCAAGAACTTAGTAATACTAATTAAATGATAAGACAAGTAACTTTTGATAACACTAAAGTAAAATGAATGTAATAAAAATGTTAGCAAAACGTTTTTATTATGTTAACAAGGTTTTTTTATTTATTTTAAGCAATTACATTTTACTTAACAACATTGATTTATAAAAAAACAAATATTTCATATAATCAACTCTCAAATATTTGTAATCTACAAATAAATTAAAATATGTTACAAATAAATTCCTAATATATTGTGACCTTCATTTTCTATAAAAACTAAACTATCTTCATTCACAAATCATTGAAACAAATTTCTTAACATCACATTATGGTGAACACTAAATCATCAAAGGTAAACATGCATCTTTATAGATGTGAACAAATCACTAAACTTATCTTTACTTTTGAATTCATTTGTAAGTCGAATGTGTATACTTAACTTTTAAATTTTTATGTTTGTTTCAATGTAGATAACGCAAGAAGAAGAAGACGCTAAAGCATCCAATTCTCTCGACGTGCCCGTTAAAGATATACATGTTATCGATATATCGGATGATGACGTGGTAAGAATTACAACTATATATTACACCGAACACTTTTGATCACATATTTCTTACATAAAAATATGCACAGTTTATTATACATTTAACTTATTTTTTAATTGTGCAGGTTGTTCCCGTCCCGCGCAAACGTGGAAGATTGATGAAAAATGGTGATATTGTGAGAAACAATGTTGTTCATTTTCCATCTTCTGACGATCAAGCTGTAGAAGCATTATCACAAAAAAAAAAATGGTGAATGATAACATTGAAAATAATGCTAAAGTTGTATTAATTTAGCAAAATAAGATTTTATTTTTTTAAGTGTTATAGTAAAAATGTATATATGTAAAACATACTATTAATGTCATATTACTGTACTCTTTGACATAGGAAATTGATGAGGATGCACCTATCAGTTTTAGTCGTTCGAACAAGAAACGAAGAACGTTGTCATGCAATCCGTTTATCCTTAGTGAAGAAGATACGGATGATGAGGTTTATGACATTATTGAAGATAATGCCATTCAATTTAGCGATACCGTTGAAGAAGGTACCGATGATGAAGATGCAATTGGTTTGAGTGATATTGAAACTAATAGTGACGAATCTACGGATGAGGCAGACGATGGAGCTGACTTAGCCGATTTCATTGACGATAAAGATGCACCTTCCAATGATACGGATGATGAAAACAACGATGACGAATTTTGATATTCAAAACATCGTAATTGCAAGTGGTTTCTAAATAATTACACTATTTTGTTTGATTTTATTTACATTTTACTCTATTTTTTATTAACTTTATTTATGTTTGGGCTTATTTTTGTTAAACATTTTATACATTCTTTTATGTTAATTTTAATTGATACGATTTGCATTACTACATTTGAACGTGTGATACACTTTTTATATATACGTTCTTTACCAATTTTATAGTATAGCATAGATGTAAAACCATACTAAACATATTGGTAATAATCAAGGAACATATGTTTAAATTTTGATGCCCAAAAAATTAAAAAAAAAAAAAAAAAAAAATCATGAAGGACCACCTACACATACGCATATATATACACCAAATAGATAAAGCAAAGTTGAAATAACCTCAAATGCGCTTAAACTAAAAACGAGCACTAACGAGCCTTAAAACGGGCTCGGAAAAGAAAAATCTTAAAAGATGACTCTAGAAGTGCAACTTTCGTACGTAAACGTCCTAAATGATAAAATGAATTTTAGGAAAAAGATTTGTATTTTTAAGATTTTTATTTTAATTTTTATGTATTAAAAAAAGATTTCAAATGAAAAATATATAAAAAATATTAACCAAAGGTAAAAAATTATGCAAAAAAACAAAAAAGTACTTTAACATAAACTAATCGTAGGAAAAAAAAAAGCCAACCTCTTATATGAATAAGCAGTTAAAAAGCAAAACAACAAAAATAAGCAAACTAACCCCAACTTTGTTAAACATAAAACAATGGGAATCATAACCGAAAAAGTCCCAAGGGCAGTTGGTGTGAGGAGAGTGTGTTAAAGGTTGAGGAGGGTTGAGGTCTTGGGTTCGAGCCTGGCTCACTCTTGGCTTCCCTTCCTCCCTTTTTACTTTTTTTTTTAAAGATTTTTCTTTTCAGATTTTTTTATAAGCTAATAATAAGAATTTTTTGTAAAACCAATATTTTTAGAACTGAGAATTAAGTCTGAAAAAAGCACTCAAAGAAAGGACTCATTAAAGAACAAAAGTAACATAGTGCAACTGGAAATAAGCTAAGACGCTTCTAAAAGCTAAAGTGCAAACTCAAATAAGCTAAGAAATACTAAAATCAATATAAATAAGCAATAGAAAACAAATAAGCTAAATCAAAAAGCAAATAAGCAAAAAAAATCAATTAAGTAGTTAAGGCCAAATTTGCAGCCCAAAACAGTCTGAGTAGGTACTTTTGAGCTTAAGAATAAGCTCAAAAGCAATAAGGAAATCCACAAACAACTCAAAAGAGATGACAATGATGCACCAAAGATCTATTAGAACAAAATTCAGCTCAATCAGAGCTTATTAAGTGATTCAAAATAAGCTTGAAAGAGGGCTGTTCAATTCAGTATACACTGATGTCTCAGTTTATGCTTAAAAGACATTAAAATGAACTAAGGCTTAATCTACAAGCTCACAAGCTTATCAATCTTGGGCTGAATTTTAAGCACTTGAATCTGAAAGAATCACCACAAAAGCTTCTTTTAAACATTATCACATTCATTAGCATGATAAATGTAAGAAACATATGCATAACACCTTAAGCAGCTTAGGGTAGTTCCAGCATATACCCATTATCATGTATGATAACATGATCAAACTTAGGACATAACCATACTACAAAAGTCTTGAGTTTAATACTTATTCAAAACAAACAAACCATTAAAACCTTGAAACAAAAGCTAGGTCTTTACTTCAACATCTTCAATCAACACATATCAAATATTGGAACAAGCACCGGAAACTCAGGATCAACTGTCTCATCCAAATCTGTCATGAAGTCAACCAGCTTGATGCGCGTGATGTGTCGTTGCGGTTTAGCAGTTTTAATGCCTATTCAAGTTTTAAATTTATATTTAGCCGACTTATCAATAACACACACACTTAACGAGCAGTGTACCCGGTCAGTATGAAGATAATGGTAAGTAGAGTGTCGATCACTAAGAGTGGAACGTATAATCTCGTTAATCTAATCAGTATTTTAATATCCTAACGCAAGGGGGTTTCAGCCTGAGAGACTGGCACAGTTTTGTTTGCAATTAAATAATAAAATAAACAAATAGGCACGAATCAGCAAGTAGCACACACGTACACAGATAGATACTTGAGACAATAAGAGGGCTGTCCTTATGATTAAGTAGATTGTCACTTGTTTTATTGATAGCTTTATATGAAGTGTATGTAATTAACCCTTTCTCGTTGGTCCTATTCTCATCGGCGAGTAAACCCTTAATGACGACTTATGTCTAAAAGTTATTCCTAAGTGATCAATTTAGAAACAACCGTGGGAGCCACACCTTGTCCCGCAGTCGGGTGCCCGCAAGCCACTAATAAACACAGAGGTTATCAATGCACTAATAAGTAGTAACCAAAGACATCAACATATAAACTTTAATTGATGGGAAAGCAAGTATTAAAGGGAGTGCAATCTTTCCGTTGTCACATTACACAAGCCACCAATCCTGATGAATTAAAGTTTGCTAAAACAATAAAACAAAACTACTTAATGAATTAAATACATGCAGCACCTTCTTACAGCTCTTGTATCTTCGATTTGGGTGTGTCTTGTGCTGCCTCTTGACTGAATTCGTCCTTCTCTTCTGTTGTCCGAACTTCGGTTAGGGTTTCGAACTCTGTGGAACTGGAACTCTTCAATGTGTCTGGTCTACGGGGTATTTATAGTTTGTGTCTGAGGGAAGATGCGGCGCATCTACTTAAGTAGATGCGGCGCATGTACGTAACTTCGCGTGGGGTCCAAGATTATAATATTCAGGAATATTCGTACACCGCCAGAAGATGCGGCGTAACTCTTTATTAGATGCGGCGCATGTCCTCTTGTATCTTGGATCGTATCTGGTGACATCTTGATAGAGATGCGGCGCATGTTGATAGTGAGATGCGGCGCATCTGGAGCAGAATTGACTTGATCTTCTTCATTTCAGTAGACTTTTCACTTTATGCACGTTTTGCTCCATTATTAGTCCAAAATCGCCAAGTTTCACCAAATGCTTGTTTTTACCTGAGAATTACAAAAGTAAACGATTAAGTATCAATCCTCATACATAATATAGTAAAACAAGTCAAATTAATAGGATAAATGATAGTAATAAAATGTACTTATTTGAGTTCATCAAATATCCCCCCACTTGAACTTTACTTGTCCCCAAGTAAACCTTAGATTAAATCTCATGAAAATGTATCCTAAAAGATGTTAGGATTTATTTTTATATTTAAGCATGTATTCGTTTATTTCGTAATCACACAACTAAACACTTAACGAATTAGAAGTAAAATAAAATAAGTCGATAAAAGCAAATCTAATCGTTTAACTGTCCAGTCGCGACGAATATTCTATCATAAGCTTGGCAAGTATACACATCTCCATCACTAAAGCTAAGGAATAACAAGTCTAAAGCGGTAAAAAGGGTTTTTAGGCTTAAGGGTTAATTATTCTTATTTACACTATCGATCTCAAATTCCAGAAAAGGCGACAAAATCACAAATACATGATCGAATCCACGAACACGATACTTGCAATTGCTCAAATCCTTAACTCGAATAGGCTAAAGATAGGTCCAAACTTCACCAATAATAATATATCAAAAAGGGCGACAAAATCATAAATACATAGCCGAATCCACGACTACGATACTTAAGATTGCTCAAATCCCTAATCTCAATAAATCAAAGGTTTGGTTGGATAAAGAATAATACAGGGTATGGATAACATTTGGGATATAAATTGGTGTAAAAATAAAAAATAAACAAAACAAATAAATTAAAATCCTAAGTGTGGTTAATCACTATCCCAACCATCCCATGAATAAGACTCATATCATTGAATAACTCACGCTTTAACACTTGAAACACACGCTTTAGGTAGACACGAATTATACTCAACAAAATCTTAATCAAAGAATAAACCTTAATTGGCATTCCCATAACTGCCAATTCCCATTCAATCCATAGATATAATACAACAAATAGTGGCCATATGAACCACTTACATAACTTTACATTGTTGGCTTAAAATAAACATCCAACTCTTTTTTTTCTTTTCTTTTTCTTTTCTCATTTTTTTTTTTTTTTTTTTTTTTTTTTTTTTTTTTTTTTTTTTTTTTTTTTTTTTTTTTTTTGAAACATAAAGATAGATGTGTAAAATTTCACCACATCACTACAACTTTCTTTCCGGATAATTTTTTTTCATACTTTTCATAACTTCAGAAATAATGGTAAATAGTGAAAGTAGTAAACACACGAAAAATAAACTCTAAAATATATAATATTTACTTTCACTCCAATTGCATTGTGTAATTTCCCGACCTAACCATAGATAATGAATTACGCACGCGAACACAGGTAATGTAAGGAAACACACTTTGCCTATAGCAATTAACCAACCACGGATTCTAATCTACAGGGTAGGCTAAGGTGTAAGGGTGTAACGAAACATTATAAACATAGGTGTAAGAAACGAAAGGAATGGCTCTGAGGGTTTTTCTAGGGGTATCTTACTCTAAAAGTGAGAGTAACAAAAGGGTTTATACGGGGGTTAACTAACCAGTGTAGTTAGCTAATAACACATAACATATAATAGGCTATTTGGGTGTAATCCTAGAATTTTACCAAGTTAGACAAGTCATTCCAATTAAATAAATAATACTCATTATGGTGGTCTCGAATAGTATACAAGCCAAGTTCTAAAGTTTACAAGTCACCGGCACACTCATAGATTTGTGAATTTTGGAAAAATCACAATTTTTGAAAATAACGTCATGTGTGCAGTTATGTAACTTAGATCTTAAACAAAAACATGCTAAAAATTTTTAAGTTTGATATATTAAGCACAGTTTAAGCATAATTTTTGAAAAAGTTTAGGACAAGTAATTGTTAAGTGTTCTAATTCTCCTATCCCCCCACTTAAGTTAAACAACGTCCTCGTTGTTTGTATAAAAGGTTAAAAACTGGAAAATAAAAAGAATTAGAACAGAAAAACTCCCCTGAGATTTGCTCGGTATGATCCTCCATTAGTGCAAGAGCAAAAATCATCTTTCTTGTGGATTAGAACGTTAAAGCTTCATACTTGATGTATCCACATGAAATTCAGGAAACTATAATACCACCAACACTTTAAAACACACCTAAGATAAGAAAGGTTCAACTTGCATAATACATTAGTAGTTAGGTAAAAATAAAACTTAAAAATGAAAACTGAAAATCATCAGGTCAGTCGATGCGCCGTATCTTATTGAAGAAGATACGCCGTATCGAGCCTGGAATAAATACGGATCAGAATAAAGATGCGCCGCATCCTTAACCAGGGATGCGCCGCATTAAAATAAACTGATAAAAGGTTTTAAAGTCGAAAATAAAAATGCAGAAAAATAAAATAAGATATGACCATTGCAGAGGATGCGTCGCATCTCAGGACTGAGATGCGCCGTATCTTCGTGCGGCCTGGACTGACTCGACACAGAAAACAGAATAATAAAAGATAAATCCGGGTTGTCTCCCGGTCAGCACTTGTCTTTATTCCAGAGTCTTCAAGTTAGACTCACGTTCAGCTCTTTAATTCATTACGTCGGGCTCAAACTCCACCACCTCGCTCTCATTATCCTCAATTTTATTATCAAAGTATTTCTTCACACGTTGCCCGTTTACTTTGAATATATAACCATTTTTATCGCATATTTCAATTGTTCCGTATGGATACACTTTCTTGACAACGAACGGACCCGTCCATCTTGATTTAAGTTTACCAGGATACATCTTTAATCTAGAATTAAATAGTAGCACTCTCTCTCCGATAGCAAACGTTTTATCCCCACGTAACCTCGAGTCATGCCATCTTTTAGTTCTTTCTTTGTAGATTTTAGTATTCTTGTAGGCCTCATCTCTTAGTTCATAGAGTTCATTAAGTTCCATGAAACGGTTTTTCGTTGCAGCTTCCATATCCAAATTACAATTCGTTAAAGCCCAATACGCACTTTGTTCAATTTCGACCGGTAGGTGGCATGCTTTTCCGTATACAAGACGGAATGGAGTGCATCCCGTCGGTGTCTTATAGGCTGTACGGAATGCCCATAAAGCATCATCCAACTTGTCAGACCACCCTTTAGGATTATAACCAGTCGTTTTTTCAAGAATTCGTTTTATAGCTCTATTGGTTACTTCAGTTTGACCATTTGATTGAGGATGGTATGCGGTGGAAACCCTATGATACACTCCATATTTCTGCAAGGCTCTTCCAAGATGGTGATTACAAAAGTGTGTTCCCCTATCACTAATCAATGCCTTAGGAATTCCAAACCTAGAGAACAAACCTTGTAAAAATTTAAGAACTACCTTGCTGTCGTTTGTTGGAGATGCTTGTGCTTCGACCCATTTTGATACGTAATCAACAGCAACCAAAATATATTTATTACCTTTAGATTCAGGAAACGGTCCCATGAAGTCTAATCCCCATATGTCGAAAACTTCACATACTTGGATATAGTTTTGCGGCATTTCGTTTCTTGATGTAATATTTCCGGATCGTTGACACGCATCACATCCTTTTATATAATCTTTCGCATCCTCCAACATAGTGGGCCAATAAAATCCTGCGTCAAGGATTTTTCTTCTTGTGACGACTGTACCGTGATGCCCCCCTGTTGGCCCTGAATGGCAATGTGCCAATATTGCAGGAATGTCATCACCATCTACGCATCTTCGTATAATATTGTCAGGACATAATTTAAAGGCATAAGGTTCATCCCAAATATACTCGCTAGAGCGAGTTATAAACCTCCTTTTCTCGTCGGATGTTAGTCCTTTTGGAATTTCATTTGCAACAATAAAGTTTATAAAATCGGCGTACCATGGTTCATTATTATTGCTCTTAATTCCTACCATCATAAGGTGTTCATCAGGGAAGTCATCGGCTATTTCCCTTTCGTCAAGCACCTCCATATCAGGGTTTTCAAGTCTAGATAAGTGGTCAGCAGCTAGATTCTCGGCACCCTTTTTATCTTTAATTTCAATATCGAATCCTTGGAGCAATAAAACCCACCTAATAAGCCTTGGCTTGGCATCCTGTTTATTGAACAAATACTTCAAAGCAGAATGGTCAGTGTAAACCATAGTTTTTGACAATATAAGATATGATCTAAATTTATCGAATGCAAAAACTACTGCTAGAAGTTCTTTTTCCGTGGTTGTGTAGTGTTCTTGGGCATTATTCAATGTTTTGCTAGCATAATAGATTGGCTTAAATTTCTTATCTATCCTTTGGCCAAGTACAGCTCCAACAGCATAATCACTAGCATCACACATTAGTTCAAAAGGTAAATTCCAATCTGGCGAAATTATAATAGGTGCGGAAGTTAGTTTTTCTTTAAGTATATTAAATGCCTTTTTGCAATCATTAGAAAAATCAAACTTCGCATCTTTTAGTAATAATTGGGTCATAGGCCTAGATATCATTGAAAAATCCTTTATGAACCTACGGTAAAATCCAGCATGCCCTAAAAAACTTCTAACACCTTTAACATTAGTGGGGTAAGGTAGTTTAGCAATTACATCAATTTTAGCTTTATCAACTTCTATACCTTTCCCAGAAATTTTATGCCCTAACACAATTCCCTCTCTAACCATAAAGTGACATTTTTCCCAATTAAGAACAAGGTTAGTTTCTTCACACCTAGCAAGCATTCTATCAAGTTTAAAGAGACAATCATTAAATGAGTTACCGACACACCGAAAAGTCGTCCATGAAGACTTCCATAAAGTCTTCTACCATATCATGGAAGATAGCCGTCATACAACGTTGAAAAGTAGCAGGGGCGTTGCATAGTCCGAACGGCATTCTCCTATAGGCGAAGGTTCCATAAGGGCAGGTGAAAGTCGTCTTCTCTTGATCCTCGGGGGCAATGGGTATTTGGAAGAAACCTGAAAAACCATCCAAAAAACAATAATAATCATATCCTGATAGTCTTTCTAACATTTGATCAATAAATGGAAGAGGGAAGTGATCTTTTCGCGTAGCATCATTGAGTTTGCGGTAGTCGATGCAAACTCTCCATCCGGTAACAGTTCTTGAAGGGATTAGCTCATTGTCGTCATTGAGTACTACCGTCATTCCTCCTTTTTTTGGTACAACGTGGATAGGACTGACCCACGAGCTGTCGGAAATTGGGTAGATAAGTCCGGAGTCAAGTAACTTTACGATTTCATTTTTCACCACATCTTGGACTTTTGGATTCAAACGCCTTTGAGGTTGGATAGTTGGTTTGAATTCATCCTCCATAAGGATTTTATGTGTACAAAATGACGGGCTAATTCCCTTAATATCAGACATACTCCATGCTAATGCTCCTCTTCGTTTATATAGTACCTGCAAAAGAGACTCTTTTTCTTTTGGCGTTAAGTCAGATGCAATAATAACGGGTGAATTAGTATTTCCGTTTAAATAAGCATATTCTAAAGTAGAAGGCAGATCCTTAAGCACAGGTTTAACATTATTAATTTCAGTAGCACTAGCGGAATAAACCTGTTCTTTAATCATATCGTTGCTGTCATCAGATAGATGCGCCGCATCGAGGTTTTCGATGCGCCGTATCTCATTACATACAGCAGAATCAGCAGCGAAATTATAATCAATAGCATTCTCATCAACTTGATCTTCTATAGCAATTGTGTTTTCTAAATTTTTAAGCAGAAAAGAATCAAGCAAATTATTTTTTAACAATCTCTGAGTAAATTGATTAATCGTGTCGTCAGAAACATCGATATTATAGCATTCATCATCATCGGAATTATCTTTACTCATAGATTGTTCCATGTTAAATTCAACCTCATCTTTTCCTATGGTAAGAGTTATTTTTTTATTAAAAACATCAATCATGGCCCTAGCAGTGGCTAAAAATGGTCTCCCTAATATTATAGGAGTTCTAGAATTTTCAGGCATATCGAGGATAACGAAGTCGATAGGTAATTCAAATTTATCAACTTTTATTAATATATTTTCCGCTATTCCTAATGGGTATTGTATGGACCTATCAGCTAGTTCTAAGCACATCCTAGTAGGTTTTGGTTCACCAAGACCTAATTTATCATACATAGAAGAGGGCATAAGACTTATACTAGCTCCTAGGTCGGCTAAGGCATTTTCAATATGCAAATTTTTAATTTGACAAGGAATAGTGAAACTCCCTGGATCTTTTTCTTTTGATGGAAGGTTGTTGAGCAACGCCGCTGAGCTTCTTTTCCCCATTGTTATGGTGCAAGCCTCTTCGAGTTTAGACTTGTTTGTAAGCAAGCTCTTCAGATATTTAGCATATTTTGGCATTTGCACTAGGGCTTCCATAAATGGTATACTAAGCTGCAGCTGCTTGAGATTCTCCAGGAATTTCTTTTGATAGGCATCTTCTTTCTCTTTCCTTGCCCTGTGTGGGAAAGGTGGTGTTGATCGTTTAGGTTCAACAGAAGGTTCTTTTCTAGTCACAGGTTCTGGATCAGTCTCTTTAGGTTGCTCTTGCTCAGGTGATAAAGATTCAGGGGAAATTTCGTTTGTACTGTCATCCTCGGGTGTTTCTCCGATTTGAAAGGTTGACTTTCCGCCTCTAGTTGTAATTCCTTTCAGATCGTGTCTTACCAAAAGAACCTTGTTAAGCACCGTTGACAATTGGTGCACTTCAATTGCCAATCCATTGATCATATTGTTTTGTTCCTTTAGTAATAGCTCATGACTGCCTTTGAATTCGGTGATAAAGTTCTTTGCTTCATGATGTTCTTGTTCATTGGCTTGAGCGATTAGTACCGCAAACTCTTCCATAGTAAGGCTTCTTTGGGGACTTCCGAACCAGTTTGAGAAAATATCGAACATTGTTCCTGAAAATTAAGAACAAGAAGATTTCAAAGTAAAAGCTTCCAAGCATAAGGGTAAGTCAGAATATTTTCCGTTCGGAAATTAGAAAAGAATAAAAGTTGCTGATGCCTGCAGACGATGCGCCGTATCCAAAGAGTTGGATACGCCGTATCTTAATACGTTAAAATTTAATCAGATTTTTATTCAGACAGTAGATACGCCGCTTAGAATTTATGAATGCGCCGTATCGAATTAATCAATCAAAAATCAATTTATCTAATTAAAATTAAATGCGTCGTATTAACGAAAGTTAATGCGCCGTATTTTCGTTACGTTTAAAAATAAAAGATTTTTGATTCAGTAAGATGCGCCGTATCGACGGAAATCGATACGCCGTATTTGTTTAATAATTCGCAAACTGTTTTTAATTAAAATAATAGATACGCCGTATCTGCGAAAGCAGATGCGTCGTATGGCGTTAACGTTTAGAAAAATTTTTATCAAAACAGATACGCCGTATCTTCAAAAGAAGATGCGTCGTATTATTTTATCGCTTAGAAAAATTTTCTTATTAAAAACAGATACGCCGTATCTTGGGGAAAAGATGCGTCGTATCGAATTAATTAAACGCGTTGTATTAAAAAAAATTAAACGCAATACGCCGTATCTGAGAGATCAGATGCGCCGTATCGTTTGATTTAGCACAGTACAACGATAGCAGAACAGAAAAATACGAAAAATAAAAATAAAAATTAAACACACGAAACAAAAAAAAAAAAAAAAAAAAAAAAAAAATAAAACACACAAAAATAAAAACAAAAGCAAACAAATAACACACAATACAACAAATATGCAAAATAGTACAATGATGCAATTAATCTAATAAAAAGAAAAACCTAATTAAAATACTAATCAAATTAACAGAAAATAACAATTCACTCCCCGGCAGCGGCGCCAAAAAACTTGATGCGCGTGATGTGTCGTTGCGGTTTAGCAGTTTTAATGCCTATTCAAGTTTTAAATTTATATTTAGCCGACTTATCAATAACACACACACTTAACGAGCAGTGTACCCGGTCAGTATGAAGATAATGGTAAGTAGAGTGTCGATCACTAAGAGTGGAACGTATAATCTCGTTAATCTAATCAGTATTTTAATATCCTAACGCAAGGGGGTTTCAGCCTGAGAGACTGGCACAGTTTTGTTTGCAATTAAATAATAAAATAAACAAATAGGCACGAATCAGCAAGTAGCACACACGTACACAGATAGATACTTGAGACAATAAGAGGGCTGTCCTTATGATTAAGTAGATTGTCACTTGTTTTATTGATAGCTTTATATGAAGTGTATGTAATTAACCCTTTCTCGTTGGTCCTATTCTCATCGGCGAGTAAACCCTTAATGACGACTTATGTCTAAAAGTTATTCCTAAGTGATCAATTTAGAAACAACCGTGGGAGCCACACCTTGTCCCGCAGTCGGGTGCCCGCAAGCCACTAATAAACACAGAGGTTATCAATGCACTAATAAGTAGTAACCAAAGACATCAACATATAAACTTTAATTGATGGGAAAGCAAGTATTAAAGGGAGTGCAATCTTTCCGTTGTCACATTACACAAGCCACCAATCCTGATGAATTAAAGTTTGCTAAAACAATAAAACAAAACTACTTAATGAATTAAATACATGCAGCACCTTCTTACAGCTCTTGTATCTTCGATTTGGGTGTGTCTTGTGCTGCCTCTTGACTGAATTCGTCCTTCTCTTCTGTTGTCCGAACTTCGGTTAGGGTTTCGAACTCTGTGGAACTGGAACTCTTCAATGTGTCTGGTCTACGGGGTATTTATAGTTTGTGTCTGAGGGAAGATGCGGCGCATCTACTTAAGTAGATGCGGCGCATGTACGTAACTTCGCGTGGGGTCCAAGATTATAATATTCAGGAATATTCGTACACCGCCAGAAGATGCGGCGTAACTCTTTATTAGATGCGGCGCATGTCCTCTTGTATCTTGGATCGTATCTGGTGACATCTTGATAGAGATGCGGCGCATGTTGATAGTGAGATGCGGCGCATCTGGAGCAGAATTGACTTGATCTTCTTCATTTCAGTAGACTTTTCACTTTATGCACGTTTTGCTCCATTATTAGTCCAAAATCGCCAAGTTTCACCAAATGCTTGTTTTTACCTGAGAATTACAAAAGTAAACGATTAAGTATCAATCCTCATACATAATATAGTAAAACAAGTCAAATTAATAGGATAAATGATAGTAATAAAATGTACTTATTTGAGTTCATCAGTCAACCAGCTTGAACCTTATCATTTTGTCTTTCCTGAAACGGCACTGCCTGTTTATGTGCTTCCATTTGTCCTGTGCAATCATGGTTACATGGTTATTCTTTATCTTGCGTCCCTGTTTCCTTTTGTGCCTTTGAATTTCCAGTTCAACCGTAAACTCCTTGCTACCGTGGCGAACAATTGCAGAGTCATATGTGAACAACTCAGTCTTATCAACGTATTTTGCAGGTACAGCCTGCCAACAAAGATAAAACCAGAAGTTTTAATATTTATTCCATAACTTAAAAAACATTTTAAATATACAACTAACTCACATACACCAGCAATTATAACTACTTACCAAACGGTTTCTATCTAACACATATGCCACCATTGGAGTATAAAAACAAGCATCTTCATTGCTGTGTTGATCATGTCCTTCCCAGTCACATATGTGAAACATCCTTTTATCTGTTTTTCAAAGTATAAACACAATATCTTAAACTTTTGAAGTAATACTTATAATAGTGTATACCAAATGATCTTAAACTTTATAACAATACGTCCACTTACCTTTGTCCAGGGGAGCTCAACATATAGGAAGAGCTTCATTCACTGGTCTGCTCGGAATGTTTTCAAAGCCTAAACCAAGTCCATTGGTTGCAAAACTAATCAACGCCACTGAATTACCACCGAGATTTGTGAAAACAATTTTCTTCCCAGGTTCTAAGTGTTGACTTTCAACAGCAATATTCCAGCCATCTCCATAAAACATGTTTCCGTATTTTTTCGGATTAGCTGTTCCCCGAATATGAACACGACGATGCCTAACGGTTGCTAAAAACATTCCACCCACCCTCAGATCGTATTCGTTAATAACAATATCTTGGAGGAAATCTCTGGGAAGCAACTGTATACATTTTTAGTAATCAATAGCTTAGCAACTAAGAAATAATTATATCAAATTCAAGATTCATGTATAAAAAAAAAGTCATATCGTGTACACTCACCGGAGAATGTCCAATATTTTCACCCATACGTACGCAACATCTCATTTGCCTTGTGCCTATCTCCCTGTGGTTGTAGCCACCACATTCATAACCACTATCATCGTAGCCAGTTACGTAGTATGTGTCTTCTTCTTGACGAATGAAGTTTAAAAAATCCACATTTGTGTACGTATTATCTTTGAGAAACTTGGCCCACTCTTCACCATACAATTTGTAATGGTTTCCCGTGGAATTGACGGGTTTGATCCAAACTTTGTGCTTTGTCCCTCGATTGTGTACTAAGTACACCCACGGAGTTCCATTGTAGAAGCTTTCAGTGAATAGAGACGGTAAACGCTGAAAAGAAAAACGCTAAACATATAGCCATTATGTATATACAAGCTAAATCTTTCAAGAGTGAGTCAAGTGTACTTTTACATTATCACCTAATTCCTATACCTGTTGTTTTGGAAATTTTGCTTTCTTCACAGCAAACACAAATTGAAGACTCATCCTGTCAAATTATCATTCAAAAAAACAATATATTAGGTTAATGAGTAATTTGCCATTAACAATCAAAACACATCAAGAATCTTGCAAGACCAAAGCGTGTGATCTAAGCATCACAAGTAGTAATGACAAAAACCACACCAACAATCCTTGAATAATGACAGTCAAGAAATAGTCAACAGAAGGTCATAGATCGAGTTTCGCTCATTAAAACATTAACAATGCACACTGTAACAACATTCACATGACCAATTGTTGCAGAATCACAACTGAATTCTTTACAAATACATTACATTTAATCTCAATCTAAATCAGTCTAAAGTGATCACCAATCTAACCTTAAAAAAAATGCACATTTCCAACATAAATTACCGTTTAAACAACCATGAAACTTACAAATCCATAAAAAATCACTAATGGCTTAACTAACACACATATAGCTTATGATCCCAATTTTACTTCATAACAAACAGATCAAATTCGTCAAACATATGCAACTCATAGACTCAGTGAAACGCTAAAACACCAATAACTATATACATTAAATAACTGCATAATGAGTATAGGGAAAAAAATAAAAAAAAATATCGAATTATTAATCATAATCCTCATATTCTAAAGCAAAGAAAGTCTTGCTTATCAAAAATACCTTTTAGCATGACAACAACATCTACACAAAGAATGGTTAGTCAAGGTGTTCAATTAATCCACTATAATTATAAATGTTCAATTATGTTTATCCCGAATGATCCTCTAATTTATGTTATTCAATATGTTCAATTAATGTACTATATTTACATAGCCATTGTAAGAACAAACTCATATTGAATTACTTTTTCCACAGAGACATGAAACAAGTCCCTATAAAGAGCGTAAAAATCACTACTTACATGTAGATGACAATCAAATGAGCAATTAAAACAGTATTATTTTTTTTTATTTTTTTTCTTTTGGTTGGAGATCATTACCTTTTCTTGACTCTGTTTGCCTTTGTTTTTTTAGCACTTAATAATGCTCAATGAATGTGTTGTGTGTGTCTTAATACATGTACAGGCGTTTCATTTAATATCACAGCCACAAGCTGCTCATTTTAAGCAATGCAATCATAACTTTTGAATAAGAATCGGTTAATATCTATTCCATAAGTAAAATAAACAAAACTTATAAATGGTTTAAATAAAATTAGATGATACAATATAATAATTGTAGTAAAATGTGATATGCTCAATGTACATTAAAAATGCAATTGAAACCATATCATTTCCTTAAATCACAAGGTCTTCCTACTCTATATATACTTTCAACATCACCAAATAATGTGACTCTTTATTTCTTTCATCTTCTTCCTTGCAAACGCAATGTTTCATCCTAAATCAATAGATGTAAGAATGCTAATTTTATTCTATTGTTTACAAGTGTATTCCGACTTTTATTATTGCAACATCCATGTAAATTCGTATAATTCTTTATTGAATTTTTATGAATATGTTTATGTTTATGTATTTTGTAGGTCATCAACAACCAAGAATAATCAAACACATCAAACGATGAAGGCAAAAAACATTTGCCGGTTACCGTTCTATTTGACCATGACTTGGTGTGTGTTAGAATATTTTAAAAAATAGAAAAATTAAATTATTTGTTATGTAAACATGTTTTATTCCTATACATACAGGATTTTCCCATCAACAACAAACGCAAAAGATTTACAAACCATGATGCTGCTGTTGGCAACACAAATTTTTTTGATATTGTTTGCTCGGATGATGAGGACGTATCACCTTTATACAATAACAAAATAATTACAGATCATGGTCCAAAGGAACAAAACTTGGTATGTAAGCATATCAATATTTATGTTTGATATTAATTTTCAATTCGTTTTAAACATCTTCTAACAATGTTTTATTCATACAATATACTACTAACTTTTACGTCCATTATGCCAAATTTAACATAGGAATTCGATGATGGAAGCCCGCTTAGGTTTAAGCGTACCAACAATTCTAGGCAAACTTCCATTGAAAGAAACATTATTTTAGTGTTAATGATGAACCGACTAATGATACCATTTATGAATCCAAAGAGTTTTATAAAGAGGATGAGCAATTCATTGAAAAATCTACTGATCATGTTCACCACTTGGATGACTTTGATAATGACGTAGGTTTTCTTCAACAACTACACACTTCAGTGGCCAAAGAAAACAAGTATGCTCTCATTGATGAAGAGAGTGATGAAGATATTCATAACAAGAATAGCACAAGTCAAGATGGCATATGGGTTAATATCAATGATCTTTGATTGTCATGATTCTGAATCAACATAATTGCCATTTCGTTGTTTTTTGTTTTTCTTTGTTACTTTTTATTTTATATGTTTTTGCTTGGAGAATGAAAACTTCAATGTTATGATTATACATCATTCACGTACTACTTTACATAATAATATAACATGTCATTTCATTCTTTGTTATTTTATTATTGTCTTTGTCAATCAAAACTTTAATATTATCATTATGCATTGCGATTAATGTACTACTTTACATCATGAACTTTGTATAATGATCCTTATTAAATCTGCAGTCAAGTAAAACTCATAATGGGCCAAAATTTATAATGGGCCAAATCTTATTGAATATGTAGTCACCTAAAGCTTATAAGCAGTGAAAACGTCTAATGCGACAATCAATCATATATTTACAAAATCAACTTAAATGAATCAAGATCATCTTATTTTACCACTTTATATTTTAACTAATACACGATTATTATGATAAAAAAACAATTACCATTACTACAATTGAAAAACAGTAAATCGTTACCAAGTTTATCATTATTAAGTTATGATAAACTTTCTCCTAAAATAACATCTCTTAATGTACATTATCTGACAATGATATATGTTGCCTAAATAAATTGACCATCAAAGTATGAAACATTTTTTGTACACTAATAGACATACCTATAATTAAAGCATATTAATGATTCCATTGTTACCATAATTCACACATAATATTATTTCAAAATAGAAGAATCAATACTAAATGTTGATGAGAATGTATAAGGTTTTGTCTATAAATATGTTGGAGAAGCAACTCATTAATCACAAACACACAATTTGCCAAATCTCTTCTATGGCATCACCTAGAGAAAAAAGTGTTTCGGAAATGTTCTCAAAATTGTTAGTCACTAAATGTATCGATGACTGCTCATCCATAGATGATAAGGATCAAAAAGACGAACTTTCCAATCCCACGAGTCACGTTGAATCGAAGAGTGCAGAAAACAGTCGAGTTGATGTTCCAGTTGAAAACAAATCATCTCCAAAGAGTAAAGTCGCTGATAACCCTTTTGGAGAATCGTTTTTTGAAGAAGGTCAATCTTCGAAACAAGATCAAGGTAATAAAATATAATGCATGACTATACTTGACAATGTGTTAAAACAATTTTACAAGTGATTTTTTTTTAATCAGATGACTTCGACCCAGAGCCTATCATTGATTGGCTACGATTTAATATTGGAGATCAAGAAGCTTGTCAAAAAGTTCTTAGCGGTTTGTTGTCAAAGATTAACAAGGCAAATGATTTAATCAACCAGCTTCGTGAAATGGGTCATGATATTGATGATGACTATATTGTTGACCGAAACTTCTTCGATGAAGATTGAATCGTGTTCAACATCAATGATTTCATATCCCGGCTATATTTTCTTATGTTGATTTCAATTAATAAGTGTAACGAATAAGAAACCACTATGATTATTTTATGTACTGCAATTTTCTAATTCCATGTTTGATTTCAATATTAGCCCATGTCACACTCAATTTTCGGTTGTGGTTTTTATTCTACTTACACATGATGTGATGATTAATACTAAAATTTGGTTACAAAAATTAAACGAATCCAATCAACAAACTTTATTTGCCGAAATATTAGTCCATTTAGTATTGAGTAACTGCAAATAATTATAACTCAATATCAGGCTAAACATGTTATGGTATCTTAATAATTTAGGAAATGGATATGCATTTAAAACGTTTTTTCAAACGCATGTGTGCTAATATACTTTTCCTTTGATGATATATATGTTCTTCATTTTCATTAACATCCTATACTTATAATCCTCAATAACATCACCATGGCTGATGAAAACACTTCGAAGAATTCAACAAAGCGTACATCTTCTAAAAAACTTCCCAATAAGAATGTTCGACAACACCTGAATACTTCCACCTCCGGTAAGAATTCAACATCCTTTGAATCAGCTTCTTTTGTTTCATCAGGCAATGTTGCACAACCCATGTTGGTAGATTCTCCTTCATCTAATCGAAGAGTATCTTTGACACAACTATTGAATTGTAAGCTTCTATTTCGAATAACGTCTTTTCGAATAGATTCCTACTTTTTTCACATCGTGTTATTGATTTTGAGTTTCCATTCATTAGATGATCCACTAAGTGTAAATGTCGCTCCATGGACTTTTTCGAATAGATCCTCCACATTACAAAGCAATCACCTATAAACTCTGTTAATAACAAAACAATACCTCTATTTAGAATTTTGTTTGTGTTTCCTTTTTTTTCTAACAAATATGAATGAACAAGACCTACACATAATCATGTAACGAAATATTTCTTTACATTCTTTCCATTTTAATACCTTCTTCATTTGATTTTTTTAATTCATAGGTTCCTCTATTAGTTGTACAGCGACTCAACCAACAACTTATCGAACGCTGCCTCTTTCTGACGTGACTAATAGTTAGTTACCTATCCATTTTATAGACCCAGTTCAACTTCTTTTTACACTACTTATATAGTATTTGTGTTGCACGTACCTAACTGCTATTCAATGAATGTTTCGCATAGCTCTCCCACCTAGACCTGCCACAAATTCATTTTTAGGTAGGCCAGCAACAAGTTCTACTCCTAATTTGTATCGAGGTTTGGTTACTCTTACTTTATAACATTCTTCCAACGTTTAGTTTATTTTTTTACCTTTTAAGAATTTTAAAGATTTTACAATTCATAGTGTATTCTAATGTAGGAATCAATGCGCATAATGTTAGTTTCGTGTCTGCCAACAGTAGTCAAATGACTCCATCGCAAAAAGGTTAACTTTAAACACATTGTTTTCATAATGTATTCGATTAAAATGTCATTATAATTATTATGTGTATCACTATTTTAGAAAACATAACACCTACATCTCATGGTACGGTTTCAACCAAAGCAACACCACAAACTGTCGAGACAACAAGTCATTATGTTAAACAAAGAAACTCACGAGTATCGTCCCATATTAGTGGTAAGCCAATTCTATAGTTATATAATGTGACACAATTTATTTACTACACTTTTTCTTTGTTAACATCATTATCCATGTGAGTATAATATCCGGAAAGAATCCTCTGCTAATGAAAAATGCAGTTTCTTCATTTGCCACTCTGTCGAAAACAGGTTTCGTTCAACTTAACTTAAGTGCTTTTTATTTTTTTACTACACGTCATGCTTTTTTAAATTGCAACGGTTCCATGTGTACAACCAATCTACAAGTACTTCTTCCTTTAATACAAACAACCAGCCAAATCTTATAACTACTCGCATTCCTTTAGGCGTTACCAGACACCAAAATTCAGAAAAATCTCCCGGTTAGTAACTGATAGAATTATATTATACTTATTCTATTTAACAAGTGTAATAAATGTAACATCATTGTATTTATCTCATATAGTATCACAAACGCCAGTCTGCCGCAACACGGTTAACGATAAAAATAGTCCTACACTTACACCAACCTCTGTTACAACAAGTGGTCATACATTAACACCAGCTGCTACAGCGAGGAAACGGCATTCTCCCTTGACTGACATCTCAAATGGTAGCATCTAAATATTTTAATTTTCGTTTGCAACAGAATGGTTGTTTTTTTAACATGTCGTTAACATTCTTATAATGTGGTTGCACAATTACTTTTCAAACACAGTTTCTCACTCCCGTTAATGAGTCCTCTAAACATACATCAACGTCGGGTTCCGCAACCAACATTTCTGTGTTAACAACACAAAAATCAAGTTACGAAATCGGAGAATCGTCAAGAAGGACAAAAAAAACTAAGAGAGCTCCTTTAGCAACTCGCACGCCTATTGCCTTTAATCTTGATGATGATGGTCATGTACGAAAAGTTTACGACAAATATGTTGGCATATCCGAAGGTAATTGCATATCTTATTTTTTAATCATTCCCAGAAAGCTCTTATTGCTGATGTCAAATATAAAACAACTTTGCTTTTATTTACGTAGATTACTACGACCATGGAGATCCTACATTTGAGTGTACAGCATGTCACGTTTTGTTATGGGAAAATGAAGCGAGAACAGGAAACGCTAATCCGGCAAACAAACCTTACAGTATATGCTGCGGCAAGGGAAAAATTAAACTTGATGCCCCACCTCCGACTCCAAAACCATTGCTTGACTTATTTATGAACGACGACGCTAAGAGCCAGAATTTCAAAAAGAACATCAGAACCTACAACAGCATGTTTGCTTTTACCTTAATGGGTGGGAGGGTTGATGATTCGATAAACAAGAAAGGACGTGGTCCTTATATTTTTCGGTTACATGGAGAGACTTATCATAGTATCTGTAGTTTACTTCCTGAAGAAGGTGCTCCACCCAAATTTGCACAGCTCTATATCTATGACACAGAAAATGAAATAGACAATAGAGCAAAGGCATTAAGGTAATATGTATAACCGATTTACTTCTTTAGTGTGTACATATTCAAAGACTGTTCCTGCTGTTTTCCTACAATCTTAATCATTTTTAATCCCAATACTGTTTTGATTCGCAGCTCTTCTTCTAAGACGTCTGCTCCTTCAAACCCAAAGACTCCTGTCGATCGAAACATTATCAATCAAGTTAAAGATGTTTTAGATGAATCAAGTGATTTGGTTAAAACATTTAGAAGGGCACGTGAGGCATACACAGAAGACAACGAGCAGAATATAAGAATAAAGCTGATTGCGAAGCGGGGCAAATACGGACGCCAATATGACCTTCCAACTGGAAACGAAGTCACCGGTTTTATTGTAGGAGACGTGGATGCTTGTGCAGAGGATCAGGACATTGTTTTTCAAAAGCGTGATGGACCTTTGCAGCGTATTAATATTTTTCACCCTATGTACCTTGCTTTGCAATACCCTTTGTTGATGCCCCGTGCGCAAGATGGATATACTTTGGGAATTCCTCAAAAAAGTATCACTGGCCAACCGAAAATGGACAAAAGGACAAAACGGTTACTATGCGGGAGTGGTTTGCCTATCGAATTAAAGACCGACCGAATCAAGAGAATTTGTTTGTGCGTGGAGGTCGGTTGTTTCAACAGTTTCTTGTGGATGGTTTCACTATGGTTGAGACTGAGCGTTTGTATTTCCATCGGTCCAATCAGTCAAAACTTAGATGTGATACGTACTCTAATATCCGTCGAAGCATCGCATCTTAAAACACCGACCCTACTCAGCTTGGAAACCCTATCGTCTTGCCTTCTTCGTATACTGGTGGACCAAGGTACATGCAGCAAAAACTACATGGATGCCATGGCTTTGTGTAAGTGGTATGGTTTTCCAGATTTGTTTTTAACGATAACATGCAATCCTAATTGGCCTGAAATTGCACGATATGTGCGCAGCACAACCTTTCATCTACGGACCGTCCTGATGTGCTTAGTAGAGTTTTTAAAATGAAACTTGATCAGTTGATAAAGGATGTCAAAGAATTACATCTATTTGGACGCATTCAAGCAGGTAGTCTATTTATCTTTTATATACCAATTATTACATTCTTTAATGTCTACTTGTGCCACATTGTTTAAAGTGTCAAATTTATATTCACTTGACACTAATTAATTGTATACAAAAGAAATTCAGTTGTGTATAAAACCAATCTACAGGTACTTCTTCCTTTAATACAAACAACCAGCCAAATCTTATAACTACTCGCATTCCTTTAGGCGTTACCAGACACCAAAATTTAGAAAAATCTCCCGGTTAGTAACTGATAGAATTATATTATACTTATTCTATTTAACAAGTTTAACAAATGTATCATCATTGTATTTATCTCATATAGTATCACAAACGCCAGTCTGCCGCAACACGGTTAACGATAAAAATAGTCCTACACTTACACCAACCTCTGTTACAACAAGTGGTCATACATTAACTCCAGCTGCTACAGCGAGGAAACGGCATTCTCCCTTGACTGACATCTCAAATGGTAGCATCTAAATATTTTAATTTTCGTTTGCAACAGAATGGTTGTTTTTTTAACATGTCGTTAACATTCTTATAATGTGGTTGCACAATTACTTTTCAAACACAGTTTCTCACTCCCGTTAATGAGTCCACTAAACATACATCGAAGTCGGGTTCCGCAACCAACATTTCTGTGTTAACAACACAAAAATCAAGTTACGAAATCGGAGAATCGTCAAGAAGGACAAAAAAAACTAAGAGAGCTCCTTTAGCAACTCGCACGCCTATTGCCTTTAATCTTGATGATGATGGTCATGTACGAAAAGTTTACGACAAATACGTTGGCATATCCGAAGGTAATTGCATATCTTATTTTTTAATCATTCCCAGAAAGCTCTTATTGCTGATGTCAAATATAAAACAACTTTGCTTTTATTTACGTAGATTACTACGACCATGGAGATCCTACATTTGAGTGTACAGCATGTCACGCTTTGTTATGGGAAAATGAAGCGAGAACAGGAAACGCTAATCCGACAAACAAACCTTACAGTATATGCTGCGGCAAGGGAAAAATTAAACTTGATGCCCCACCTCCGACTCCAAAACCATTGCTTGACTTATTTATGAACGACGACGCTAAGAGCCAGAATTTCAAAAAGAACATCAGAACCTACAACAGCATGTTTGCTTTTACCTCAATGGGTGGGAGGGTTGATGATTCGATAAACAAGAAAGGACGTGGTCCTTATATTTTTCGGTTACATGGACAGACTTATCATAGTATCGGTAGTTTACTTCCTGAAGAAGGTGCTCCACCCAAATTTGCACAGCTCTATATCTACGACACAGAAAACGAAATAGACAATAGAGCAAAGGCATTAAGGTAATATGTATAACAGATTTACTTCTTTAGTGTGTACACATTCAAAGTCTGTTCCTGCTGTTTTCCTGCAATCTTAATCGTTTTTAATCCCAATACTGTTTTGATTCGCAGCTCTTCTTCTAAGACGTCTGCTCCTTCAAACTCAAAGACTCCTGTCAATCGAAACATTATCAATCAAGTTAAAGATGTTTTAGATGAATCAAGTGATTTGGTTAAAACATTTAGAAGGGGACGTGAGGCATAACGAGCAGAATATAAGAATAAAGCTGATTGCGAAGCGGGGCAAAGACGGACGCCAGTATGACCTTCCAACTGGAAACGAAGTCGCCGGTCTTATTGTAGGAGACGTGGATGCTTGTGCAGAGGATCAGGACATTTTTTTACAAAAGCGTGATGGACCTTTGCAGCGTATTAATATTTTTCACCCTATGTACCTTGCTTTGCAATACCCTTTGTTGATGCCCCGTGCGCAAGATGGATATACTTTGGGAATTCCTCAAAAAAGTATCACTGGCCAACCGAAAATGGGCAAAAAGGACAAAACGGTTACTATGTGGGAGTGATTTGCCTATCGAATTCAAGACCATCCGAATCAAGAGAATTTGTTTGTGCGTGGAGGTCGGTTGTTTCAACAGTTTCTTGTGGATGGTTTCACTATGGTTGAGACTGAGCGTTTGTATTTCCATCGGTCCAATCAGTCAAAACTTAGATGTGATACGTACTCTAATATCCGTCGAAGCATCGCATCTGGAAACACCGACCCTACTCAACTTGGAAAGCCTATCGTCTTGCCTTCTTCGTATACTGGTGGACCAAGGTACATGCAGCAAAACTACATGGATGCCATGGCTTTGTGTAAGTGGTATGGTTTTCTAGATTTGTTTTTAACGATAACATGCAATCCTAATTGGCCTGAAATTGCACGATATATGCGCGAGCACAACCTTTCATCTACGGACCGTCCTGATGTGCTTAGTAGAGTTTTTAAAATGAAACTCGATCAGTTGATAAAGGATGTCAAAGAATTATATCTATTCGGATGCATTCAAGCATGTAGTCTATTTATCTTTTATATTCCAATTATTACATTCTTTAACGTCTACTTGTGCCACATTGTTTAAAGTGTCAAATTTATATTCACTTGACACTAATTAATTGTATACAAAAAAATTTCAGTTGTGTATACCGTTGAGTTCCAGAAGAGAGGCCTTCCGCATGCACACATATGTTTGTTTTTGCATAAGAATGACAAGATTCCAAATGTTGAACAGATAGACAAATCATATCTGCTGAGATCCCAGATCCAAACGAGGACCCCGACTTGCACAAATTAGTTTATGATTTTATGATGCATAGTCCTTGCGGTAATGATGAACCAAATCAGGTCTGCACCACAAATGGTAAATGTACCAAACATTTTCCCAAAAAATTTGTACAACAGAGTTCGGTCGATTCGGAAGGCTACCCTGTTTATAGGCGACGTGACAACGGAAACTATGTTGAAAAGAGTAGACACAAGTTGCACAACGGTTATGTTATACCTTACAATGCTACGCTTCTCAAACGTTATCAGTGTCACCTTAACGTTGAATGGTGTAATCAGACGGGGGCAATTAAATATTTGATTAAGTATATAAACAAAGGACCAGATAGAGTCTCTGCACAGTTGTATGAACCAGGTGCGACGGGAGAGCATCAGGAAACTGCTAAACCAGTTGACGAGATTAAGGCCTACTTGGATTGCAGGTATGTGTCGGCGTGTAAGGCTGCGTGGAGGATATTTGGGTTTGAGATTCACTATATAACACCGCATGTTGAAAGGCTATCTTTTCACCTTGAAGGTGAGCAGCGAGTTGTATATGACGAGAACTCTGATCTTCATACAGTTATCAACAAGCCATCAGTAGGTGCATCTATGTTCGATGAATGGATGAAAATGAACCAGAAGTATGAAAATGAACCAGAAGTATCCTGCAGCAAGGGAACTTACTTATGCGGAGTTTCCTACAAAATTTGTATGGAATGCTAAAAATAGGATTTGGACTCTCAGGAAGAAACAATACGCAATTGGGAGAATTCATAGTGTTCCTATTTCAACCGGTGAGGCTTTCTACTGTAGGATGCTACTAAATTGTCAGAAAGGATGTAAGTCACACGCAGATATAAGAACCTGGGACAACGTGGTTTATCCTACTTACAAAGAAGCTTGCTATGCAGCGGGTCTCTTAGAGGACGACAATGAGTACATTCAAAGTATTAAAGACGCATCCGATTGAGCACCGGCTGAACATCTACGTGACCTTTTTGTGACATTGCACTCTCAAAAAGAGATTCAAACACCTTTGACTGTCTGGTTAGAAACCTGGCATTTACTTGCACAATATGTCGAATACAAAAAAGTCTGATTTTGAAATTACCAGGTACACCATTTAGTATTTGTCAAATATAATGCAGTAATACTTTTTTTGTTACTTGACCGCATAAAAAATATTACTCTTTTGTGCAGGCTTGTGACTGAGTGACGATGAAAAAAAAATATTGCTTTGTTCTGGATTGAGCAGCTTATTCTATCCAGAGGAAGAACGTTGACGCATTTTCCTGAGTTGCCTTACCCAGATGAAAGATACATAACTCAGTTCGGTAATCGACTTACATATGATGAGACACATTATAACGCAACGGAGTTGGAATCTGAATATAACCGCCTGTACACAGCTTTAACCAACGAACAGAAAGGCGTATATGACACTATCATGACATCCGTTGAAACAGGTAGAGGAGGTGTAGATTTTTTATACTGATACGGTGGTACTGGGAAGACATATTTATGGAAAACCCTTGCTGCTGCTATTAGAAGAAAAGGTGATATCGTCATAAATGTCGCATCAAGTGGTATTGCATCTTTATTGATGTCAGGTGGCAGGACTGCTCATTCAAGATTCCATATTCCTATCAATATTGATGAGACTTCTACTTTCTCCATCTGCCCTCAAAGTGATCTTGCATCGTTGTTAAAGAAATGCAAGCTAATTATTTGGGATGAAGCGCCAATGAAAAATAAGCTTTGTTTTGAGGCTTTTGATCGGTCATTGCGCGACGTACTACGTAAGACGAGGTTTGACAGTTGTGACACGCCTTTTGGTGGGATGACAGTCGTATTTGGTGGTGATTTCAGAAAAATTCTTCCATATGTTCCAAAAGGTTCACGACAAGACATTGTAAGTGCATCATTAAAGCAATCTCATTTGTGGGATCACTGCACGGTTCTGAAGTTAACAGCCAACATGAGGCTAACTATTGGATATTGCCCTGAAGATGTGAATGAGATACATGAATTTGCTGAATGGATACAAAAAATAGGAGACGGGAAGATCAGAGATGCAGACGACGGAGAATTTCCAATAGATATACCGAAAGATATTCTATTAGATGACTCTTCTGACCCGATAGCATCCATTGTAGATTTTACCTATCCAAACCTTTTGGATAACATAGATGATCCGTCCTATTTTCAAAAAAAGGCCATTCTTGCTCCTACTACGAAGTGGTCGACAGTATAAACGATCACTTGCTTCAAGCATTTCCAGGTGATGAAATGGTTTACCTTAGTTGTGATAGTGTTGACAGAACAGACCGTGGCACATCAATCGATGAATATGTTTTCTCAACAGATTTTATCAATGGACTCAAGTTCTCAGGTGTTCCAAATCATAGGTTGGTGTTAAAAGTTGGTGTACCGATAATGTTGCTCAGGAATATTGACCAATCAAATGGACTGTGTAACGGAACACAGCTTCAGGTTTTATGCTTATCACGGTCTTCTATTCAAGCATAGATCATTAATGGGACACATTTTGGAAACAAGGTAATCATACCACGATTGAGAATTACTCCATCTGATAAACGTTTACCTCTAAAGATTGTGAGGAAACAATATCCCATTTTGGTGTCATTCGCAATGACAATAAACAAAAGCCAAGGGCAGTCGCTTTCAAAAGTTGGATTGTATCTGCCACGTCCTGTTTTCACACTGGACAGCTATATGTGGCTCTTTCACGTGTCAAGAGCAAAAAAGGTTTGAAGATTGTTGTTTCAGATGCGGATGGTAACCTATCAAACACTACTACAAATGTTGTATATAAAGAAGTTCTTCAAGGTTTATGATCACACGTTGAGCAGGTATGTACAATATACAAATGACATGTTTTGTCGTATTTATCTTATTTTCACTTATTATAACTCCCAACAATATTTAGCTTACTTTTCTTTTTTACTTATTAGGTGCTCACTGTATGGACTTTTTTTGCAAATGGTAGAATTTTCACCATGTGGATTTGTTTCTCAAGACAAACATATTCGAGACCAAGAGGCAATCAACATTTATTATACACATATTTACAAGCATTGTATTACATACTTTGTCTCACTTATAACTTATTTTTGGTTTAAAAGAACATATTATATCGTTTACGTACGTTGTTCTTTCTCAATATATTCACGTACTTACCCTTTTCTTGCACAATATCCCTCTAAAACCCCGTGGATACCACGGGTCTATAAGCTAGTTATGAATATACATGATTCCCATTAGCCCTTAATTTAATGCACTTTTTATCATTTATTTCTTTAAATCCTTTCATTTTGACTTTTAGGTTTTTGGGAATGCTTTTGCTAGAAAAGTATGAAACTTGAGCTCATTTGAACGAAGAACGGAAGAAAAATACAAGTTTCAGATTTGTGACCGACATGCGTGATGTCGTCACCAGAAGTGCCAAGAAAGTGAAAAATGAAATCAACTTGCGATGGGTTAGTGTGTGGAGACGGGTATCGTGACACCATCACAATCTCACCGTGACACCGTCACCAATAGAACTTGACACCGTCACACATAGTCGGTGGAGGAAAAACCCTAAACGAAGTCGACGGGCTGACGGCGTAACAGTTATAAGTTGACGCCGTCACAAACACAAAAACTATATATACTCATACCTTGTTTCATAGTTTCGTGCGGAATTTTAGGTACACAAACCTAGATGAGTTTGAGCTATTTAACAGAGCTTCTAGCCTTAAGAACTCATAAGTATTGAAGAGTTACGTTAATTGATTAATCATTCAAGTATGTTTATCATTGTTTGTTTGATTATGTGTTTTGCTTGTTCTTCAATTGCTATGCTAGGCTAGATTACCCAGTATTTACATAGGGTTTTCATGAAACTTGCTTAGTTTATAATTCTCGCTTCCTATTGATTTCTTGATTGATTGTGCATTCATGATTTCTGCGTTTAGTTATAAAACCTGATTAATAAAAGATTAATACACCCTCTAACGAATTGATTATAAAAGATTGTCAACGAAACCTAATTAATACCTGTCCCTCTAGATAATCACCTGATAACACAGGCGAGATACCTGGATAACTTGTGCCTTTAGCTCCCACGTCCCTCTAGTTAGTAATATAGTAACTAGCAATAATGCCCCTGTCTAATGCCCGTCACTCTAGCAATTAGCTACGAAACGTGGTCATCACTTGCTATTAGTTAGAACTATTTAGTAGGAATCCCAAGCATTCGGTTAATCAAGAAGTGAGAATTAGTAGGTAGAATTAGATAGCTAGCAAGGAGTAGTGCACCCTAGGTAAATACGCCTTTACCTCCCATTAATTTACGCAAAAATTAACTTTTCTTGTTTATTTTATTTTCTCGCATTTTGGTTTAAATATTAGTCTTAAAACAAACTCTTCAAAACCCCAGTAATTTATTTGTTGTTGATCCCAACAATACACTTGATCTTGTTGATCCCAGCAATACACTTGATCTAATTCCTTTGCTTGTAAAGTTTAGTTATCTTAGATAAATTTAAAACAACTAAGTATAGAAACTTTCTTGAAGTTTATCAAACACAATGCATGTCGCCTCTTTGTGACACGGATTTTTTATAAAAATTGTCAAACCCAAAATCCTAAGTTTTTACCCACACTTTCTATAGAATGTCACAAAAACTCCAAAGTTAATATTAGTCACTAGAACCTCATTCTCCAAATGTCAGTTTTCTTTTTAGTCTGATAACATTGATCTGTTGGATCCCTTATCCATTGATGATAAATATCATAAGCTTTAAATTTTTTCACAAGTTGACCCTGTAAATAGAATCAACAAACAGATATGGCAGTGGACAACACAAAACTATTTAATAGTAATATATACTCACAGCTAAATGCGTTCAACTCATTTTATTTTAGTAATATATGTGTCAATAATGGAAGTGTTTAACAATTGGACAAAATCACTGCCTTGACTAATCATTCAATTCTTTACTTATGCGTTGGATATTTGTAGATATAGCAACATTTATGTATAAATAGTCTTCCATTACATTAAAATATATATATATATATATATATATATATATATATATATATATATATATATATATATATATATATATATATATATATATATATATAGGAAGACTTTCTTGCGAGAACCATCTTATCTACGAGAACTGACAGAACCACAAAAAACATACATGCACGCCTTTTAAAATAAAATAAAAATACATGCAAATCATCAATAATCGTAAGTATCCACCTATGTTCTTCAATATCATCATGAACTCATCCTCTTTTTTCATAAAAACCTTACACACGGCCGCAATATTGTCATTGCACGCCTTATAAGAACATACATGCACACCTTCAAAGAAAAATTTTGTATTTCCAATTTCTTATCAAATTCTTTAGAACAACCATGTTTTTTTTAAAACATATATGTTGTTTTTAGAACATATATGCAAAAATACAATTATTGAAAGTGTGCATATATGTTTTTGGTGGTTCTGTCAGTTCTCGCAGATAAAATGGCTCTCGTAAGAAAGTCTCACTATATATATATATATATATATATATATATATATATATATATATATATATATATATATATATAAAAACACATATTTTATAAAAGATTGTAAAAAAAAAAATTAAAAAAGTTCCTTGTCAAAACTACTATGGCAGTTGTAGGTTATGCAGTTCTATTATGGTGCTTTTATGGACGCATCGAATAAAGGATATTTCATCGAAGGCGAAACATGGGCTTATGGATTTGTATATAATCAAAACTAGCAGCTTACCCGCGCGTTGCGGCGACAGGTGCCCTGAAATAAATTTTTCCGGTGAATCATGCATTTTAGTTTATTATGTTCTTTTTTACACTAAATTTACGGATATCAAAAATTTCATGTGACGTATTTCAACTCCTTAACTAAGGAATTTATTTCTTCGTCTTTTTAAAGCGATTCGTATAACATGAGTACGTTTGACCCGTGCCCGTTTAGCCCGTGTCCGTTCGGGCTCGAGCCCGTTTGGGCTCGATCCTCTTTGGCCCGTTGCCCGTTCGGGTTTGAATATTTGTATAATGTGTTTTATTATTTGTATTAGTGACATTTAATGCATGAATTGTGTTTAAGTTGGTTGTACAATATGCTTGATAATTTATATTTTTTATGTAAGGGGTGTTTTAATAACTATATTAATTGTATTTATTGACAAGTTAATTTATAAATGTAACTGTGTAAAAGTAAATTGTACCTTTTACTTTAGTATTTGTATTCATTTAAAAATCTTGACCACATTAATTGCTCATTTAAAACTAAAATAAAGAGTGTTTTTGTGTTTTAAAGTGTTGTATCATATGCTTTAAAAGTTGTACGTCTTAATTTTAAGAGAGAGAGTGCTTTGTGTATTATATGTAGTATAGATAATTCATATTCAAATTACTTCATCTAACGGAACATTGTAGTGGATACCTAATTATATGACTTGTCATGACTTATATCAGTTTTGGGTAAAAGTAATTAAAGTCAAACTTTAAATAAGTTCAACTCTTAATATTCTTGAAAAGGGAAGATGATAATCTCTCCATGTTAGATTGAGTTGACATTGATAATGTTGGATAAGATTCAAGTATACAAAAATAGTATATCTATGAATGTACATGAAACGTATATACCAAATGACTGTTTAATTAACGGCAATAAGAATATAGAATAATTATCGAGAAGCTATACGAGTATACAATATACCAAGTAAACAACAAACACAAAAACACCTAAGCTAACCTGCAAACTCAAAAAAGAAAATAACTACTCATACAACCAAGACCTACTGAAAAGCGTGTGATATACAGACAACCGATAACTGAAAACCGAAACCACGCCTTAGCCAATAAGTCACCATACAAATCACTACACAGCAACGAAACGCCACACCCTAACTTGAAGAAGACTAACCTCTTAAACACCCTTCCATATCTACTAATGCTAGTATCAAATTTCGAAATCAGAGATATCATCCTCTTTTTCTTGCACGTTTAAAGAGTGATTTTACCTTTATCAACTCCCTATACTATATCAACCCTATCTTACTTTATTCTTTACAATAACATATTTTGGTGTCTTTACCGTCAAATAAACACAATTAGGGCAAAATTGTGTTCATGGGCTAATCATATATTTAAAACAACTCATATCAAATTTGTTTAATCGATATACACTGTAGATTATAGCTAACTACTTGGGTACTTGGTGAAAATTTGATAGTTTTTTGTCATAAATTTGGTTGCACGTTTTTGTGACATGTCAAAAATTTTCGTGTGAAATAACTTTAGACAATGGTTCCATTTCATGTATGAAAATTTAACTTTTATAAATATTCTTTTTATCTTTTTATAACATTCTCCTTTTATATAATCATTAAAGGTATATTAGTAAATTTCATGCTTAATTTTTGACTTTGAATCTAAATGCTTAAATGGTATATAATGTATATAGATAAGACTTATGATAAGTTATAAATTATGAGTATCATAACATTTTGAGAAACAAAAAGTCAAACCCCATAAAAAGTCAACTTTAATGATGTCTTGAAAGGGAATGATAATGTCTCCATGTCTGATTAATTAATAATGATAATTTAAAATAAGATTCAAGTTTATAAATAATTTATTCTGTGCATCGTGACTACATTTTTCCGGATAACAGTGTTATTATTTTCCGGCCGATTAACTCACGGGGTTTGAACTCATCAACACGAGGACTCAAACTGGGAAAGCCCTTCATGTTCAAAAGGTTGGTGTGACACTTCAAGGCTGTTTGCCCCAAGTATGAAGTGAACCTGGAACTTCTCACATCTTACCTTTAGCTACTAGGCCAATTCTGACCGGTTATTAAAGGTTTACAGGATCATATACAAATAATATTCAATAAAAGTTTTTTATACATATAAAATCTTCGTTTAATAGTTGGTTTAGTGGTTGGGACTTCCCTTGGTGACCTTTAGGTCTCAAGTTCAAATCCTACTAATGCCAACTTTGAGATATTAGGAAGTCCCTCTATGAAGGCTTGGCTTGGGTATACCCAGGTTCAAGTCTGAGGGGGCATGGTTTACCCCTATTAATCGTCGTGCCTTCGGGCGGATTAGTAGGGGTTTTCCTACCATCGGGTATTTGAATAGGCATTCCTACTTCGAGGGAGCTCTCTAGCGCGGGCCCGGTTAAGACAACGTAAGTTAGACCTCCCGCTGTCGAAGCGCGACACGAAGTTTCAACGTTTCAAAAAAAAAAAAAATAGCTGAAGAGTGATGACTATTTATTTGAGCTGATTTGCCAAAACTGCAAACAAATTACTTAAGTGAAGCTATTGCCAAACTACAAACTTTAAATTGTTAAGTTTAAACTTAACAAAATTGCTGGAATTTATTAGAATATAGAGACTACTTTATCCATTCGTTTGTGTCAATATGTAGGAAAATGATAATCCTCCTATTTAATGTGCTTAATAATCTCTCTACCCACATATGCATTGCATGTGACACCCTTAATCCACTAACTGTCCTTCCTCATATTATTCAATCAATTTTTGAAGTGCTCCAATCAAATGAGTAGAAATATAATTAGGAAAATTTTGTAGAAGGATATATAATATCCCGAATGAAGTGATTGCGAGTTAAAATACCGTAAAAAACACGCATGTATAATTTAGGTTGATATGTGATAGCTTAGGTGCCAGTGTGGCAGTGTGACTTTGCCATTCAAAAAATATATCTGTAAAAGAGTATTACCGTTATACAATTTAGATCACATGTTTCACAAGTCATCTTTATTGGGTCCATTTTGTTCCTAAATCATTGCTAATTCTTAGTAAAGGCCCATACCTTGGTCATCTATTGGGCTCTAGTCCAAAGTTTCACTCATAACTCATGTGCTGTCAAGCAGGCCTATTGGGTTTTATGTGATAAACTGATCATTATGGTCCCAGAAATTAAACTTTGTCCGTATCGTCAGTACACATAAAAGATGTGCATTTCTGCAGTAAGAAACCAATTGTTTTGGCCTTTTAAGATACGACTTGAATAAGATGAATCTCTATTCATTTAGATGCATCATAATTAGTTTCAAAAGTGATTTTAAAATAAAAACGATGCAAAGTAATAATAGCAACAAATTTGACACGCAGAAGACAAAAAATGCACAGGATTCGTCTAACTTGATGAAATGCATCTAATATATGTATATGCATCTGATTTTTAGTTAAAAAAATATAGTATGATGCATCAAAAAGATTAGAGATACATCTAATTCAAATCAATGTATCTAAAAGATTAAGGATTCTTGTTATTTAATCCTTAGGTGGTGTTTGTTTACTAAGAGGGTCTGAATCTGAATCTGAACCGAACGTCTGAATCTGAATCTGATGCGTAAATATCTGAATCTGAACGCATCTGAACGGAAAAAAAAAACTCGTGTTTGAAGGGGAAAAAAAAATTTTTTTTTTGTTATTTTTGTGTCAACAACAGGCATTCAGACGCGTTAAAACACCCCTCTCACGTCTTGACCATTAAGATCTAACTGCATCTGAACGCGTTTAAACGGAAAAAAAAAAAAACAAACGGTCTGAACGGACAAAATGTCTGACCGATTCAGACACAGTGTCTGTTCAGACGCTGGTCAGATGCAAAAAATGAAAAACAAACGCAGCCTTAGTCTTTATGATACTATATACTCACCCATAAGCTTTTTAACCGGAATTTGAACAGCTAGTTCGAGACCTGTACAAACTTGTATCTCGCCTTATTGTTGAAACATTCTTCAGATAAGGCAACGGAGTTCGAAGAGATTACATCTCACCTTATATAAATAGTAATTACTATACTTCACTCCCAAGGTCCTACCATATAAATCTAAACTTTTCGTCATTGTCATAGCTCATGCTATGTTAATGTCTTATGAGGTGAGATCCATAACAAACAAAAAAAAATCTAAAGAACAAATAAGTATATCTTAGTTTTTCATTTTGATTTCATCCAACGGTGTAGATTAAACCAAAAAAAACAAAGGGAGGACAAAATTGGCATTTTAGCTCATTTAATATAAAAACCCACTTTTCACCTTTTTATAAAAAATAACATATCTTGCAAACGGTAAATCTTCAAGCTACGAAAAATACACCATCAAGACGATAATTAAATCATCTTTCTATAGATATGCACTTTTATATACTTTCGACGAACTTTTTTTTCAAAATTTTCGTCCAGAAAAATCCCACGGGATTCTTAAAAAAATCACGTGTGATTTGTTATTTTTAAAAAATCACAAATGATTTGTAAAAATGAGTAAATCACTGTTTTTGAGTTTTATACTTTTATGTCACGGCTTTTTAAGAGTATATATTTTTTATATGATTGTCGAAATGAGCTATTTGAATCTCTTTATTAAAAAGTTGTATTTTGTTATACAGAATCCCATGTGATTCTCTCTGATCCCTTGGGATTCATATAGAATCCCATGGGATTTTGTATGAATCACATGGGTAATCTTTATGAATTACAAGTGATTCATCAAAGAATCTCATAGGATTCTGTATGGATCCTATGGGATTCTATATGAATCACAAGGGATCATTGAGAATCACATGGGATTCTGTATAAATCCCATGGGATTTTCATTTTACTTTATATAAACTGTAAGTACAAAATCACATGAGATTCTGTATGAATCTCAAGGGATTCTGTATGAAATCACATGGGATTCTGTATGATTTATCTTGTCGATAAATCACAAAGGATTCTGTATGAAATCACATGGGATTCAGTATGAATCTCAAAGGGTTTCATTGTGAATCCCATGGGATTCAGTATGAATCGGATGGGATTGACTAATGAATCACATGGGATTCAGCATGATTCATTAGTCAATCCCATGGGATTCATTGGGATTCACATGGGATTCAGCATGAATCACATGTGAATCCCATGTGATTCATTATGAATCCCATGTGATTCATTATGAATCACATGTGATTCATTAGTCAATCTCATGGGATTCATAATGAGTCACATGGAATTCATAATGAATCACAGGTTATAGAGAGCCACCATCTTTTGTCCACTAGTAAAAACTTTACATTCTTATTCCATAAAGTAAGACTGTTAACTTTACATTCTCTCACACAATCAAACATCAAAGCTGGTTTCTAGCTAAGGTCAAACCTCAGCTTCGTTTTTTTTCATCTTGGTTAACCCTTCTTGTTTTTCCGGCGAGCTTCACTAGCAACTTTCTTAAACCCAAACATACCACGCAAACTCAAACCCAAACCTTTCAACCGCCTCAGACAACAACCTCTCAGACAACTCATGGTCCACGTGGTGGTACTCTTCTTCAACAACCTCTCAACCGCCTCAACTAAACCTAACTCCATCAAAACGCTTACTAACTTCACCAGATCTGATTTCGCTCCTTACATTTCCTCTCAATCTTAGATCTGTATTCACGGATGGTTTCCACGTGTCCTTCGTTACCTCTGCTTTCTTCTTTCTGTTCGACGGATAGGAGGTTCAGTTCTTCGATTGTGAGTTCGGTTGTGGTGATACGATCTACACTTGCGACAACCTTCAAAACCCACGTTCAAACACGATCTACACTTGCGACAACCTTCAAAACACCTTGTCGTTAGGGAGATGATGGGAGTGGTGATACGTGGTGGCGACGGCGGTGGAGGTATGGTGGTGGCAGCCGTATGAGAAGAGAGGAGAAAGAGAGAGAATTGAAGAGTTTGCTGAATGAGAGGAGAGATTTTTTTAGAGAGAGAGAGAGTGCGGTTATGGATGAGAGGAGAGATGAGAGGAGAATAAAATTACAAAACTGTCCTTGTGTTAAATGCAATATTTAATATAGACCATAGGATGAAAGAAAGATCAATGGCCAGGATGAAGCGGTTTGTTCTTTGGTTTTTTTTTTTTTTTTTTGTTTCGTATTGAACTTTCCTCAATGTCTTATTAGATAGGTTTAATAGGACACTAACTCATTTTAGTCTTATTACGTTATAACTTAATATGACACTTAGACATCTAGGTCCTAATACCTTAACTTTAATAGGACACATATATCATATATAACCTAATACAACACACATTTATGTTTCCCAAAGCTGTCAAGATCGCGAGTAAACTCATAAGATCGTATGATCTTACGTGCTCATTAGCTAAAATCATGTAGGTTCGACATAGGATCATATCTAGTGTAGGATAGTAAGTAAAATCGTGGAATCGCACGTAAACTCGTAAGATAGCTAGTCGATCCGAGTTTACCTGAGCCTATACCTATTTTATTTTTTCTATCTTTTAGCACATTCATTTGTGCTTATGTCCAATAATAAAAGTGATAAGTAACTGACGAATTGCTTTTTTATATAATTTAGATTGATTGGTGATGGTTTATGTATCAATCTTTTGGTATTATGGCCCGTATGTTTTGAGACGTTTATAAATCATGTTATGTAATCTTATTCCGCTAAATCATTAATGTTACGATTGAAACATGATTTTTTGTGTTTTACTATTTCTTTGGTGTTTGAAATTTGAACTTTGACATTGTCAAGAGAATATTATATGAATTTATCTTTGATGTTGAGTAGAAATGTAAAAGAGTGTGACTCATTTATCATTTGTTTACAAAACATGACAAATTGGTAGGATCTTACGATCTCGATCTTGCAAAAACAAAAACGATCTCAGGTGGGATCTCGATCTTGACAGCCTTGATGTGTCCCATTAAATCTGATCTAATAGGACACTTATTTGATATGGTCTTTGTGGAAAACTAGAAGGCGGGTTGAATAGTTTTTACCGTTTTTAAAATTAATTCGTTTTGAATCCTTAACATGATTTCAACTTAACGCAAGTAATCAAACAATATAAATGAAATAAGTAAGGAAAGAAACAATCAAACCACAACACGGATGTTTATAGTGGTTCGGTCTACAAGGACTCTCTTCCTTGCCCTACTCCACTCCTCGAGCCTCTAACTCGAGAGTTTTTATTCACTAAGAAACATGCTCCCTTCTAGGCGGAGAAAACATTTACATGTCGCTTACTCTTTTTCCAGTACAAAGCTAAATACCGAGTTCTTTACAAGGGTACAACCACTCCCGACGTCACTTACACTTTTTCCGGTACTAAGCTAGATACCGAGTTCTTTACAAGGGTACAACCACTCCCGACACTCTATGTGTTTTGAGGACTAAAACACTAACCAATCACTACTGAATGTTTGGTATAACAATGATATGTGAATCTACAACTAAATCACACAGTGATTATAATAACAGGTTTGCAATAGTATGTTGAACCTTGATGGGTGATCTCTTTGCTACAAAAGAAAGATCTCTACAAATGAAATGAATGAATGAATTGGTTAGTAAAGTAAGAAAGAATGTATATGCAATTTATGCTATGTGAGTGATGATTGAACTTGAATGATCAGCTTGCTATTTATAGGCAAACTGATCAGACAAGGCACGGATTTGGCGGACCCAAATTCTGGGTTCCGCCCTTTATGTTGTTTGGATCCGCCGGGACATGACAGCTAGATCTTACCATATCTTACCAAGATCTTACACAATCCAACTCATTGCTTGAAGATCTTTCCAAAATATTTTACTAAGTCTTACAAGCTATCCAAATGACGTATGCGATGATGTCATGTATATATTTACATTTTAAGATTTAAAATGTAAATAATGTAAATGTATATATGTATGTAACGTGTATCCTAGTGATCATGTAGCATGTATATGATGAGTTTTAAAAGCTTATTACTATAATTGTAAAAGACTTTAACTTATATTTATGCTTTGCTAAGGATAAACTTTATACTTGTCATTAACAAAATATAGCAAAGATCGTAAAATATAAATAACATTTTTAGGACGATATTTGTATTAACAATGTCCCTCTTTTTGTTGGTGACAAACCATAAAATTTATTTTTAAGCAACGGAATAAGTAAAGTGTAAGTCTTTTAAAAATATAGATTAGAACTAGTTTTATGCAAATTTTGAAATCAATTTTGTCATAAAACATGTATGCAATATATGAGTTTAATCTAATCTAATCTCCCCCTTTTTGTCAAAACAAAAAGAAGAAATGCATAGCGGAATGTGGTAAATGGCCCTTGGTGATAACCCCCCCTAATTTGGAGTACCAAGTACAATGCATGTATTTTGAGAACTTAAAAGCTCCCCCTTGGATAATACTCCCCCTAATTGGAGTGCCAAGATTATGATGCATGAATGATCCTATAAAACAAAAGTTAGTGTATGTAATGTTCCCGCTTGATCAATACTCCCCGTTGCTAGGGTACCAACGTATGTGATGCAAGGATTATGAATGCTACAAAACAAGGATTAGTATATGATATGCTCCCCCTCGATCAATACTCCCCGTTGTTAGGGTACCAACGTATATGATTAGAGGATGAGAAATGCTACAAAATAAGGGTTAGTATATGATATGCTCCCCCTCGATCAATACTCCCCGTTGCTATGGTACCAACGTATATGATTCAAGGATGAGAAATGCTATAAAATAAATGTTAGTTGTAGATAATCCAACCAAGTAATATGAGTTCAACCAAACATTGTAGTTCAACCCGTTTGACTAAAAAAATTCAACTAAGTACACTTTGTTCAAACCAAGCACAAAGGTCAAACAAAGTCAATACTTCAAACCAACCAAATAAAGATGCAAAAATTAGTAGTTCCATCCAACCAAAATATAATGCACAAATAGTGATCACACACAAGCATAACCATAACATCCTTCCATTGAAAATTGTTTGTGATCAAAGTCACAAAACAAGGAGTTATAACATAAAAAGAGCCTAAAAATAGAAGTAAAAAAAATGAAGAGTCCTAAAAAGTCCTATAAAAGGATCCTAGAGAAGTTCCTAGTAGTTATTGTGGTGGGTTGTTTGGATTTGGTGAAGACATGATGGAGGCAAGCCATATGGATTTTAAATCCTTTGTATCACGTAGGTGAGAGTTCATCATGTTGGAAGAGGCGTAGAGAGGATCAAGTTCCTCATTGCCTTGGGTGTTTGGTTGGCTGATCCACATTGATTCATCAATGGCTTGGAGTGTGGCAAATAAATCGTTAAGTTGAAGGTTGGGTGAATAAGGAGGTGATGATCTTATCACTTGAGATGGTGCGGGTGGTGGTGTGTTAGCCACTGGTGTTATAGTAGGTGATGGTGATCTTGTTGGTTCAGATGGAGCAGATGGTGGTGTGGTAGCCACGGGTGTTATAGTAGATGGTGAAGTGGTGATGTTAACAGTTGGTGTTGGAGTTAAGTTGGGATTAATGAACCAGCATGGTCTGACACTTATTCTTGTTGTCCTTCTGTGTGGTTTGGGTGTTGAGGGGTTGTTTGAGTTAGACATTGTGAGGAAGAAGGTTCTATTTCTTAGAAATGAAGGTGAAGATGTGAATTGTGATTATCTAAGGTTTCTAATTTATAGGCTCTAAGTGTTATGGAAGAGTGTGTTTGGATGTTGATTCATAAAGAGATGTTGGTTTCCAATCACTTAGAACAAGAAAAAGGGGTTTGTCATATTATCAAAGTCAATCCATAGAGATTGGAATTGAGCAAGAGTGTGAAGATATGCAGTAAATGCAAGGGTGAGTGGAATTATAGTGATTTGATTGATCCACGGATTGCAAGGAACCAAATTGAGGGTTCCTTGCTTGTTACAGAAAGGTAACTTAGAAGGAAATTTGAATTTTCAAATTTTTGTGGGAAATGAATTTCTTATAGTTCTAAGTGTGCCTAAATGATCCTAATGTGCTTAATTATCAGTAGAATAATCCTAAGAACTAGAATCAATAATCTAAGGAGCGGGATTAGACGGGAGATTTGAAAAAGTTACTGTTTGAATGGCGGATCCAAACGATAACAAATGCGGACCCAAATTATTGGTTCCGCAGAATCCGCTGGGCTAAATTTGGCGGAGCCAAAATTTTCAACAGACGGAACCTAAAAATTGGTTCTGCCATATCCGCCGATCGAAAAATCTTAACAGTGGGCATTTCTAACTACCCGAAAACCGTTGAAATCCCGAAAATTATCCTAAATCATATGTAATTAATTAGTTGTGATTGTTTAAAAACAAAAATACAGGTTCTAACACATGATAACACATAGATCAAACGGATGATTTTGCACTTACCATAAAAGGAGGTTAAGCCAAACGGTGGCTTAAACACGGAAAATCGATAACATCAAGTGTTATCATCCTGCATTGTTACATTAGTTCACATAAATGTTTAATACCAACACAATATCCTAAAAACACAATAATTCACCACATCATTGTTTGAAATTGTTTTATACCAAACACTCCCTATTCCTCACTACTTGTTGATCTTCTTGTTGAGCTTCATTATCCAACGCCCGATATTCTTCATCATTCCACTTGTTTGTCGGAATTCCTCGGATTGGTTCTCGATAGGTGGAAGTTGGCTAATGTATTCGGGTGGAGGAATCCTAGAATTGGGCAAACCATCATCCTCACTTATGGATTGATGATGATGATGAGGTTGGAGGATAAGCACGTTTACCTTTTGACACAGCTACTCTATGGTCACTAAGAGGTACAAAGGTATTTGGAATTTCAGAGTAGTCGAGAAGAAAACCTCTAGCATTTGGAGGAATGGGTGAAAAAGCTCTAAAGAGACGGGTAAGAAGCATCCCGTAAGGCATGGCGGTGGTACCCAAAACCAGAATATCGGCCATTCTTTTGGCGATATAGTAAGCTAAGTTGTAGGGTTGATGGGTGGACACACAATAGAGCATGTAGCAAAGACTTGCATTAAGATGATCCCTATTTCCTATCGTGCACAAAACATTAGCTCTAAGGATTTCTTCCAACTTTCTAAATTGAGGTCTAAGCTCGTTTAGCTCCATGCCAAACGGATCTTTATCAACCTCTTTACCTCGACTTGTCCAAGTATGGGTGGTCCTAGGTATGAAGAGATGATCACGGATGGTTTCTTTTGGAGATAATGGTGTGTCGTATGGATGCATACGATCATGGAGAGAATCTAAGATTGACAATGACCACTTGTCAGAATAAAGGCAAGTGCCTTGACCCGGAATTCCTAAGACTTTCGCGAATTGGTTCAAACGGATGGAGAATTCATGTTGGTTAACTTTGAAATGGATGCTCATAAGACCATAGTCGTTTAAACTAAGAACAACGCTAGCATAAAATTCTAGCACAAATCTAGGAACAATGGGTTCATCTATGTCTAGAAGACAATCAAATTGGATGGCGGCTAGTTGTTCACAGATATTGGTTCCTTCTAAGAATGAGGGGTCTACGGTTCTACCCTCGTGAACATAACATTTTTCTAAAGCCTTAAAGATTTTGACTTGGTCGTTTGTGAGACCTTTTGTCTTATACATATATGTATACCTCAATCCAGCTTGTGGTTTATAGTTCCCATCTCCATGTTCTGTTAATATGCTATCCATTTTCCTTCGATTGAATATCCTAACATGTTCCATTTTATGACTTATTTTAGTATATTATCATAGGTTTCATATGACTCAAACATTAGATATATTTACTCCATAGCGCCAAGTATAACAAAACCTGTTTTACATCCAAAGTCATGCATGCGAGACACAACCCAATTCGAATTAAAGGGCACACATGCGAAACAGCCAAGGTATCGCGAGACCAGATTTAAACCACAAACCCTCGCAAGATCCGAACAAGCTTAACGAGACACAACTACTTGGAAGACCACACATACATGCACACACGTAAGCACAAACACCACGCCACCTTATACGACTCACACGAAATAACGAATACGAACCTTAAACCCTTTTTATGCCCTTGTTATACAAGTACTTAGGTTTTCCTTTTTAGTGCGTTATATTTAATGCTTCATTAATGGTTTAGCGAGGGTTTTAACGACAGCAACTTAGGCTCGAATAGAAACAGGAAACAACAGATCGAATACACAAGTTTTTAGCATGTTAAAGTTATGATTTCATGTGGCGTTTAACTTTTACACATGTGATCTTTTTAACGAGGCAAAACAAGCAATCAACAACATGTTTTAGATTATGTTTGGTATCATATTAATCATATAGAATCATGTGTGTGACAAAACTAGAATCATGAGTACCTTAGGCTAGTTAACGAGACCAAAAGAAAAGAAAGCATAACAGCCCTCGATTCAACCACAACCGATCACCACCAGGTTGCAACAAAAGAATACCAAGGCTGCAAGATGTAGAACACCAAGCTACTAACTTCGTCCTCTTGATCTTGGTTGCAACGAATGAGAGTATAGTTTTTCTGTTTGTTGTTTTTGGTTCGGTGCAAAAGAGAGAACACAAGAAGGATGTTATACGGTTTAAGAAGATATGGTATAGCGTGTGATAACTTGGGTATGCAGTGTTTTATTGATAAGGCATGTCGTGGGGATACGATGGAAAGGATTAGCATGCATATCATTTAATTCTTACAACATATTCTTTTTATCATAACCGAATAAGGGATAGGGACAAAATCAGTTCTCATATTCAGGAAAGAAAAATAAAATGTGTATTGTATAAATGGAAGCAACTAAGAATCGTATAAATCACAAAGAGTGATATTCGGCTAGACTTAGGGTATCAGCATTTATTCTTATCTTCTATTTTATGGTAAGTTGTAATGTTTCAAATGGTATGTTGGTAATTGTATGTCGTGTAGTTGTGATGTTCCTATCTTCTAATTTATGGACAAGTTAGATGTGTACAGGATTTAAAGACACGAGGGCAAATCGATTATATGACTTAGACAAGGTTAGGTAAGTTTACAAATATTAGTTATTATATAAACTTAAGTTAATACACATGTTAATTTAACTAGTACATAGTATAAGGTTTAAATCTCTTATTAATATTTATAGTACTTAGGGTAAAATCTAAATAAATAAATAAAATGTTCACCAAATTTTTAGAGCGTTATAATTTCCAATTAGAAGTCAAATGCCGGGTCAATGGTCATTGTTGACTAACCTGATTTGGTGAGGGTTCTCACAGTATCACCCTGTTAAAAGAATTTTGTCCCCAAAATTCAACTGGATCTACTACTGGAACCCTGTTCAACAAATAAGTGCGGGTATTTTGTTCTTATATAAACAGTATGTTCTCAAGTATACATATGTCCCTTGTTCGAGCTTCATCAACTTCTAAAATCAGAATCTTATTGTGTCTAGTTCGTTAATCTTTTCCAGCACTAGCATTTTGATTTGTTAATCCCCAAAGTTAGATAAATCATCCGCCCTAACATCCTAAGAATTGGTAATATGTTAATCCTCGTCTAGGCCTTGAGACTGTTAACCCCTAAGATTCCAAGGACTTTCTATCAAGAAAGAATATGCTAGTAAGTGAGTCAGGATGAATAGTTCGCTAAATAAACTGCTAATCCAGATCAAACAACCTAGTCAACTATAATTGAATGAATTACGCCGGTCTCTCTCAATGCAAATGAATAGATGCTTGAATGAAGATCCCAGAGAAAAGTCAAAGTTAAAATGAAAGACCCAGAATTCGAACTAGTACTCCAGTGTTGTGACAAAACTTATACACCAAAATGTAAATTCTACTAATGAAATATGAGATCCAATTGAAACTATCGAGTGATTAGAATTAATGATGTAAGCATTGCCCGTCCTCGAACAAATTTATCCAAAACCTTAAGTTAGGTAACAAGCCATGGAATTAAGTTAAGAGCTAAGACCCATTCATACCGGGGTGATTAGAATTGTTGAATCCCTATTGATACCACAACCATAAACTATGAATTTGCTTAGTCATAAACTGTAGTCTCGTCACATTATATTAATTATGATTTAAAGACTAACAATAGTAGAGATAGCATGCAAAATCTTCATCTTCATTTTAAAGTACTATAAATTTTCAAGATCTTGACGCTAGTAGCATTTGCGCCATGTGCGTCTATAAGTTTTCAAATTTCAAAATAAATCAACATGCACGTTCAACCCATGACTTCGATTCATTATCCATGGTGAGCTTCGAATTTGACTTTAATATATACAGATGGGTCATATTATCATGTAATAAGGTTACTTAATTATAAGAGATCATGTGTTAATAATAACTATGCAATCTGATGTTACATATTAGTTATAAACCGTTTCCATGCATACATATTCAAATCCCCTAACTGTATGTTTCATGCACAAATCATATGGTTAAGACTTGTTCCATTCTTATATATATGTATATATAACTCTTGACGTTAAGGCATGCATATTCTAATCCATATGTTTTAACCGATTGTATGTCTATGATGATAAGTATATTACTATAACGAGATTGCGAACATATGATCAGTGATTGAGAGTTTTAATTACAACTGTGACTAATAATATGACTAAGCAATGAGCTGAATAAAAGATGGAGGTTTAAGTGATACCTCTAGTCGAATGGTATATTGAGGCTGAAACAAGAACATAATGGCGAGACCAACACCAGAATTCAAGGAGTAATGTCAAACTCTAAACCTTCGCGAACACAGTCCCAACCCAACGTACACAACAACGACCCGTACGAACCATGAACCACAACTCATTACGAACAACACTCACACTCTGATCGCACTCGAACCAGATTAATGCCAAAGTGAACCACAACTATTCATGATATTCTGAGTTTGGTTTAGGGTTTAGTGAGATGTTAACCATGTCGCATACTGATCAAGAAGGCAGCTTCTCGACAAGGTGAAAAGGGTTTGTTTCGGTTCAAGAAAAGGGTTACTGAGTTATATATAAGAAAATGATATAAACGCAAGAATGGGATAAGATCAATCCTGTCAAACGTGTATATAAATCAGGAATGCCGTGTTTCTTTTATTTGAGTTGGATAGTATACGTATCTTCAAATGAAAGAATGATATGTGCATGTGTTGTAGACTCAATCTCAAATCGTATGGAATATTAAAAAAAAGGAAAGACACATTTTTCTTGAGTAGGGTTTGTAAGAAATAATTTGGTTTTATCACAAAACGAATGAGAGGAAAGTAGTAACTTGTCAGACGTGTATAAGATAATAATACCATATTCAATTTAGGATTAGGAAAAATTAATTGTGTTCTCTTCTTAAGAAAGAAAACGTGTGGGTTTATTAAAGAAAAAGTAGAAGAAAGAAAGTGTGTTGTATATAATAGCATAATGTTTATTTACTTAAGTTTTGTTAGGATAAATATTAATAACTTGTATTTATTTTACATATTCATAATTTAAAAAAATGTCATTCCAAGTTTTAGGGTGTTATAATTCTTCATTTCTTATGAAGGTTGTATATCGTAGGAATAGTGTCAAGGCAAGTTATGGTATTTTGATACATCTTAGGACCTTAACGGCTTAGCACTTCCATCTAAGGTCTACTTAAATCAATTTTCGCAATTCTAGTGAAGCATAGTGGTCGTTTTCGTGTGTTCCTTCTTGGAGACATGGTTTTTTACACTTGACTTCAAGCATTCATTGGTGTAAAAAAAAAATTTGACCCAAAAGGAGGTATTTATTAATGATGTAATTATTACGAGAATAACCATAAGAACAAGGTTACTTCAAAATATTTATAATTCAACAAAACAATTTAAACATTAAGTAAAACAGATTTGTCATTCTTTATGAGGTTTGCAAGGAAATATTTCACTTGCACAAAATTTTTTGACCAATAGATTTTATCTTATCCAAATTAGCACCATCTCCGAAACACTAACACTAAAACGAACACTGTCATCACGGTCAACACAAATAATCCAACAAAAGGTTTTCTCTTTCTTATGGGTCCAACAATTCCACTTGTAGTTCCCAAAGCCCTAACCATGTGGTAAAACCACTAATTGCTATTACGCTGGTTAGCGGGTTGTTCCTAGGTTGACTAATGATGTAATTCGACTTATCGGCTTAGAATGCGGTGTATTCAGGCTTGTTTACAATGTCATGATAACTCCTGACACAAGTAGGGAACTTGTATCATGGTTAGTCGAACCACAACTACATAGCCCTTTAATAAACAAGATAGTCTCCCACACTGGGCAAAAATCCCAAAAAAAGGCAACATAATCCAGAATCAATTTGTAAATGTCTTAAATAGAAATAATAGAAATTCATGTAGTTAATGCTTAAGGTCTCACTCTAAGCCATGCAAAAATCAATCTTTCTATCACCTCATAAAATAATCCACCCAAAACAATCCCTTATAAAAGGCAAAATAAGAAGCTTCATAAATAGATGCACACATAATTCCTATGATGCAAGTCATATGAGTATTATGGAGAGACGAGGCATATGACCTAATGGCATAGGGAAATAATTACGTAGTCATGTATCTAAATTAGTATCAAGAATAGCCAAACTAGCATTTTCAATATAGCATCATAAAAATATATAACCAATATGACCTTCAAACAAGTCAATTACCAATCTGGGGCTCAACTCCAAGTTGAAGCTAAAACCGTTAGCATGAACCAAAGAAATAACGTACCAAATATTGGTCTTCCAACAACGCATAGTTGGTGATAACGCTCAAATTGTACATGTTTTTAGGAGCGTTATCATGGATTTTATGCATATATATTGATCACTTTTATGAACTTATAGTACTTAATGAAGTATAATTTCTATTTTAGGTTCATGGAAGCTCACGACAAAGAAAACCAAGAAAAAGACGAAGAAACGATCAATAAACGAAGATTTATGCATATACGAAGAATTCCCGACAAAAATGAGTCTCTTGGAGTATATTCAAGAAGATAAAGTCATGAAGTTGTCACTCCAAATACTCAAAAATAAATCACAAGAGGGAAAACGAGAAAAGAAATGAAGAAAAGAAGCTAAAACGAAGAAATAATAGAAGACTCGTTGTTCCCGACACACCTCCACCATTTTGACCATAATTTGAGCATACGAACTCGGATTAATATGATTCAAGCAGCCATAGAACCGGGAGAGAAGGATCTACAACTTTCGTGTTTATCATTTCTGGCGAAAATGTTCCATCCGATCGGTATTGGCCCGAAACCGATTCGGATGGAGCTAACTTTTTCATCCATCCGATCGGTATGGTCCGGTATCCGATCGGATGGACCAATATGACCTTCCCAAGTTATATTTAATGCATTATTAAGTGTCATTAAGCCCCAAGCCCGATCACTTACCTTTATTTACTCCATTTCCTGGTATTTTATGACACTTAGTGCCCAAGTTTCATACTTAGAGGCTAAGGGTTGATTTCTACTATATATATGAGTGCTTAGGCTTGGTTTTCATTGTGAAATTCTACCCTCCACCCTTAAGGACGAATTTTCACCAACTTATCTCTCCCAAAAGACCACCAATCTCTGCCATTTTCAGAAGAAGGCTCATACACATGGAAGAAGGTGTTGGGTATTATTTTCCGGCTTGGTAGAAAGTGTATAGTTGATTGGAGGCTTGATGGTTGCTATAATTCCTTTACCTTTGCCTATTGTAATTCATACTTTGGGTAAACCTTGTTACTTTTATATTTCATGATGTTTATGATTACCATGATTGTTGAATCTTTGTGTTTGATTGAAATAACCATGGAATAGTTTTGTATACTTGTGTGGATATTATGATAACTTGTGATAAAGGGATGTTTGGATATTTGTAGTGTTTGTTTGGAATATGATGATAACATCATATTTGGTTAAATTGGAACTTGTCTTGTTTATTGTCTTGATTAATCATTTTTAAGTCTAAATGTCGAAAGGGTTCTCAATAGTGGTTGATTTCAATTCATTAGTCGACGAATGTTTTGGTCTTGTACTTTGTGACGATTGTATGAGAAACTTAATAAACATAACAAGTGAAAGTTTAATTTAGATTAAGGGTCGAAAGGCATCTTTTGAATATGTGTTCTAATCATTTTTCAAGTAAATGGAACTTCACGAATTAATAACATCAAAGTCTAAAGTTCGAAAGGATTCTTTCTTGTTATAGGCATAAGGCTCATGACATTACCATTTGATTGAGGCTTATACATATTTGATTTATAAAACACTAAATTATTATTGGTTCTAAAGGTCGTAAGGATTACTTTTGATAATATGTTTTCCAAACTAACCATCCTAATATCCATGTGATCATTTGTCCAAACATGTATGTTCTTTGTGTGATTGTTCTTATATTGCTTTTCTTGTTGGTTTGATCCGTGACAATCATAACCATCAACTTGTTACTTGCTTAAACAAAAAAACGACACTTGAGTGCAACCAAGTCTCTTGGGACGACCTTGACTTACCAACCCCAATACTACATATGACTAGGGTATACTTGCCTGAATGTGTTCCTAGTTAATCGGTAATTCTTGTTTATAAATTTAAAGTTTCGATGGAGCGCATCAAGTTTTTGGCGCCGCTGCCGGGGATTTGGTTTTTGTTCTTAGGTGTTTGTTTGTTTGCTTGTTTGTTCGTTTCCTTGACATATTGATCGATTGCTTGTTTGCTAATTTGTTCGAATGTTATATTGCTCTTGCTCATAAATGATTGTTTCTTTGTTCTTGTTTGATTGCTTGCTTGCTTGTTTTCTCATGATGATTGCTTAATTGCCTCTCTTGCTCTTTGTCTAAAAGAAATTTCTCATTTCTCATAATTGCTTAAATGATCTTGGCTTAAAAATCAATTTTTTTGATGTTGGGATTTCGTTTCATGTGTTCTAAAAATACGCATTTAAAAGTTTGCTAAATGTGCTCGAAAGTGTTTGCGAAAAAACCACCCAACCACTCCAACCGATCGGTCACCACCCGTAACCGATTCGGTTGGAGGCTTTTGAACCAATTTTTTTTCTAGTTTGTGTTTTTCTTGTTTTGTGAGTTTTATGTTTTATATGTTATGTGATCTCTTGCATGTCTCTGTGTTATTTTTTCGTGTTCTTCTTGTTCGGATTAGTTTCATATTAATTTTGAATAAGACTATCTTGTTTTAGATTGTTTTGTTTTGATTTGTGTTACGAGATTAATTATGTTTGCTTGCGTCTATGTGCTTGTCATTTTCTGTGATCGTGCTTTTATTTGCTTATTTTTGTTTTAAGTGTCGTATTATGTTCTTGATGTTCTTCTAGTACATATGTGTTTATGTGTTTTATTTACTTGTGTCTATTTTCGTATTCGTTACCTTATGTCTTTTTGTTTTATTTTGTCAGTAAAAGTTTATAACTGAAACTTATTAAAAAAAAGAAATTTGGTCACCAGATTGCCAACCGAATCGGATGGAATCCATGCCGATTGGTTGGATCTCTCGGTAAAAATTGGCCCTAGGGAAACCAACCCAACCGATCGGTTAGATCCTCTGACCCATCGGATGGACCAATCGGTAAAAAAAATGTTATTTTCATTTTTCGTATTTTGTTCTTGTGTGTTTGTGTTTAGGTCGAATAAGTTTAAATGTATTTTGGTTTTTGCAAGAGCATCATATCTTTTATTCTACTTAAATTTGGTTTTTTTTTTTTTTTTTTTTTTATTTTAAATTTTGTTAATTTAGTACGTTGTGAATAAATAAGTACTTGTTTTAAAAATAAAAATGTTTTGAACTTTGTGGGTATGTTCACTGGAAACCCTCACGAGACTTCACTCGTTCGCTCGGGCCACCGAGGGGTTTAAAAGGCTTGTTGCATACGCTAAATGCAACCGTGACGCCTACGAAAGTGAGTTTTAGAATTTTACGCGTTTTTTGTAGTTTAGTTTATTTTTGCAGATTTAATAAGCTCTTGGAGATTGGATTATTGGTGATATTATACTTGGTGTGGAGATGTTTTGTTGAATGAGAAATTGATTGATCTCATATGCTTATGCTAGCATTTGCTTAGCACCTTATCATATGGAGTTCGATCGCGATTTCTTGGCCCGGAAGTTTCGTTTCTCTTGGACTATTTATTTATTTATTTTCCCAATTTTACATGCTTTGAAGTTAATTTTCATTACATTTTGGACAATGCTTAACTTAAGTGTGGGGGGAAGTAAATAGAAAAAACGAAACTACTTTTCAAATTTATAATTTTTGGGGCCAATTTAAAATTTTGTATACTTGTTTGCCCTTGTGATCTAATTGTTTTCACGCTTTTAAGATAATATATTAGAGTAACTGGTGAAATCTATAATTTTGAAAAAATTGAGATGTCTCCCGATTAATATTGCAATCCATTCTAGGATCGATAACATTTGTAGCACATATTATAGCCCTTTCCACTAATATGTGAGGATTTGAGCCTGTTTCGTATATAGCATACATCTTTTATGCTTGGATCTTTTGCTATGAGTGTGCCGGTGATTTTATTTATTCTAGAACTTGTACTTGTAAATCATTACCAGACCGCAGTAAGATCACATTCGTGTGTGATGCGTGGTTTTGTAACCTTACAACAGGTTTTACCTCTCGAGGGATCTCAAGAGGCTTACAACCCCACCAGGCAGTGTACCTGACCGATGTAGTATAGTGTAGTGGTAAGTACGGGGGATTGATCGTTCTCCACAGGGAATAGTGTTCGTTAGGTATGAAAGGCTACTCTAATTAGGTCTAAGGATTGAGGAAGATTCTTTTTTATATTTTTATATTTTATGGAAGCAAGTAAAATCTCGGTTTTGAAGGAGTGGGCGGAATTAGTTGCTAGTCAACTAACCCAAATTACTACAAATGCAAATAAAATAAAATAACAAAAATGAAAAGTGGTGAGAAACTTATGTGTAGAGAAATGTGTTTACTTAGATTTCCTTACTCCCTAACTATCTTTTACCGGTTAATTAGTGTGTATTAGTTGCGTGGATGACGGGTGTATTCCTTAATACCATTCGTGGGGTGGCGTACTTACTTCCCCAAACTCTACAAGCTCCTACTTCACTCCTATGTCGAGCCGGCTAGGAAGCTCCTAACATGGGATCACTAGAATTCGCTTGTGCATTAAATACAACCATAAAAACCTTTAGTACGCGTATGGTTCATGTTTCTTAAGACGTTCAAGCAAGTTACCGAATAGGAAGTTAGCCAGTTTTCTTAAGCCTAACATAGATAAACAATCATCCAATACAACTAACAACACACTAACAACCAATAATCAATAGCTAGGTTTCATTAGATCTAAGCAAACACAAGATAAAATTAGCCTAACATGTTAAACAAAAGACAAGCATAAGATAGAATCAAACAACACATAGACATATTGAATGATTAATTGATAACTTATCTCTCAATGAAACATGGAAGATCTCAAGGCTAAAAGCCCTGAAAAAGTAGCTAAAATCGTCTTAGGGTTTTATCCCAAAATTCCACACACTAAGCTCTCCCTTAATGACAAAAAATTAGAAAACTATATATAGACTTTTGCATCTGACGGCGTCACCTTATGGATTGTGACGCCGTCACCTCGCCGCTTTTAGGGTTCTCGGATGACCATCTTGACGCCGTCCCTCTTTAATTCTCCAAAATCCGTTCTGGCCTATCAAGGCTTGACGCCCTCACCTCTTGAACGTGACGCCGTCCCCTTATGAATTAAGCCGTGACGCCCTTGATTTAGTTAAAGCGTGACGCCGTCAGAATTCACATGCTAACTCACTGGCCCGTCATGAGTAAATTTCACATCCCACTTTTCTTGCCAAGGCATGACGCCGTCCAGAGTTAAGTCTGACGCCGTCAAGAGTAACTTTTAGCCGATTCTTGAGACTTTGCCGTTTTCTTCACTTTGATGCTCCAAAAACGTCCAAAATGCCTCCTTTTCCAGATTTCTCCTCAAAAGTACCTAAAATGACAAAAGGAACGATTTAGGGCAATATTTGATCAAATAAATACGATTTCGGGCTTAAATGACCCCTTAAAAGCGGTACACTTTTCGCCTCATCAAATACCCTTACACTTGAGATTTGCTTGTCCTCAAGCAAATGCGCTTTTATTCTAATCAAAATACAAGTTAGGGGTCATTTAATGCTAACATAAAAGTAATTACAACAAATAATCGTTCCACTTCAATCATAATAAGCACGGAGATTACATACTAGCACCTCACAAGTAGTGTTTAGATACTCACATCTCTCAAGTGTCATCAAAATAAATCTCATAAATGAAAACGGATAATATCTCTCACTACCTGTCATAGCAAATAGATTACCATAGGCTTGGGAAAGGATCGAAAACCTCCTCCACTAGGCGTAAGCACCAAAGATAAACTATCAAAGAGGGCTTTTAAATGGGTTGTAACGTTAGGTGTAGGGAAAAGGAAAACACGGCTTTGTTGGATACGGGATATTTTACTGGTGGCTAGTTAAAGATCTTGGTCAATTACATGTACTATACAATGTTGCTAAGCCAAGACTAGACTCGATCTTAAGCTAGAAACGAAATAACAAAATAACAAAAAACAAACATAAAATAAAACGGGATGGTAGTCCGTATGTTTTTTTCTATTTTTTTCATTTTCTCATTTTTTTTGTATTTTTCTTGATTTTTCGATTTTTTTTTTTTTTTTTTTTTTTTTTTTTTTTTTTTTTGCATACACTTTTGCCCTACCATCCAAAATAATACATCAAAGGGGCATTGCATTCCCCTTACACTTGAATTTTTACATAACTTTACAAATACTAATCTAATGACTCGAATTAAGATAATTGAAAAACTTGGAGTACTTTTAAAACATTTAGCACATATGGGGGTAATAAATGATGTTCTTCCCCATTACTCCATTACACTAGTACTTTACCCATGAGTCCCAATCGTCCCAAAACAATATGTACAAGGATATGACTCGACTTAGCAACCATGTAATCAACTAGATAATTAACTTGGGTTTAAACAAATGTTGTCACAATAATGCACTAAAAATGAGTGCATACAAGGTAGGCTAAGGCGATTTGGGTGTACATTTTAGTGGGGTGTAACAAATTCTTCCTTTAAGTAAAATGCTTAAAGGTCGAAACGAAAAGATAGGCTCTGAGGGGTGTACTAGGGGTATCGTGTACTAAAATTGAGTACAACGCAATGGGTGTGGGAGAATTACTTGACCAATGTAGCCAATGTAATTATAACAAAAACACAGGTGTAAAACAATGGGTTAATCCTAATGCCTCTTATCATGTAGTAAATCTAACTACACGAATGTAGTCTCACTTGTGGCCTTGGAATGGTCCTAACGCAAGTTCTAGAATCTAAGTGCTACCGGTACACACATCATAGCATAAATGCTTTTCCTACCAATTCTAGGGGCGAACCTCACATATTTGGGGGTGGAAAATTTTTTAGTGGTACGGTTTTTGTGCTAGTCATATAACTCCTATCCGTGAGACGCTCATTAAGATCAAAGTTTCACTCCTATATGTTGTAAAAAATTTTAAATTTGGCACTAAAATTACCTTAACAAGTATTTCTCTCAGTTTTATTACACATCTACTATTAAACAAACAAAAATCAAGCGTAATAGCATTCTCTAAAATCGTACTTTTACCCTCCCCTTACACTTAAGATGAACATTGTCCCCAATGTTCAAATAACAAGATGTAAAAGCATAAAGTAAAAGAATAAAATCAAATACTCCCCTGATTCGCTCGTTGGATAATGAAATTACACGGTTAAATCTTCCTCCAAAGAGAATGTTGAAGCTCCATGACTAATGCATCGCCATAAGCTTGATTCCATAAACATATCCTTGTCCAAAATAACCTGTTAAGCCTGAGAAAACAAACACGAAAACCTGCATAACATCGGCGGGATAAAATCTATATATAAGGATATAATGCTTGTGGAATGATAATTTTTGCAGATTCCTGGAGATTATAAGTTGGAGATTTTAATAAAAACTTTTTATGAAAACAAAACTTTCAAAAATTTCTGGAAATTAAATCTGACGCCGTCAGGTTATAACCCCTGACGCCGTCAGAAATGACCTGACAAAAATTTTCATTTTAAGTTTCCGGAAAATTTCTGGAAAAACCTTTACCTTACTTCCTGGAAATCCTGCAAAACATCACTATGACTCGATACAAGCATTTGACTTAAACAATTACGAATATGTATGCTAATTTATTATTATTACGATTCATGTTAATTTGTGTTCTAATAAACCGATTTAGATTTCCCTTACACTTATCTTTTGCAAAATACCTCTATATGTAGTTAAGACGAAGTTAAAAACAAAATAAAGCATTTTCACAATTTTCTTTTTAACATGAATCAATAATGATAAAAATTAAACACACATACGGAAGCAAATAAAAACAAACAAACAAGCAAATAGACACACAAAGCAAATAAATAAAATAAAGCTTGGGTTGCCTCCCAAGAAGCGCTTTTCTTTATTAACGAGTCTTGTAGCTAGACTCAAAGTCACGTACATCACGTGACTTCTTCATCGAAAGTTATGTCTTCCTCATTGATCATTTCATTACCATTCTCTTGATAATGCTTGACTCGTTGAATATTCACAGTGAATTCTCTATCCTCGTCGTCAATTAATACAACGGCTCCGGTTTTAGAGGAGCTCCTTACGGTAAAAGGTCCATACCATCTAGATTTAAGTTTCCCAGGAAATAGCCTTAAGCGAGAATTATATAATAAGACCTTGTCTCCTTCTGAAAACTCCTTGGGTCTCTTAATCCGTTGGTCATGCCATCTTTTCGCCCTCTCTTTGTATGTGATGGAAGATTCATAAGCCTCTAATCTCAACTCATCAAGCTCTTGGAGCTGTAAGAATCTATTTGTTCCCGCAACTGTATAATCCAAATTACAAGCCTTAAGTGCCCAATATGCTTTGTGTTCCAGTTCTACTGGAAGGTGGCATGCCTTGCCATATACCATACGGAACGGGGTTGTCCCGATTGGTGTCTTATAAGCGGTTCGAAATGCCCATAAAGCCTCGTCGAGCTTAAAAGACCAATCTTTTTTGTTTTGATTAACCGTTTTCTCTAAAATTCTCTTTATGGCTCTATTAGTGTTCTCGACTTGACCGTTTGTTTGAGGATGGTAAGCGGTGGAGAATCGGTGAGAGACTCCATATCTTTTCATGACTTTCTCCATTTGTGAATTGCAAAAATGGGTTCCCCTGTCACTAATAAGAGCCTTCGGAATTCCGAACCTAGCGAACAATTTCTTTAAGAAATGAATGACTACCCTAGCGTCGTTAGTCCTAAGGGCTTGTGCTTCTACCCATTTCGAAACATAATCAATGGCCACCAAGATGTATTCATTCCCTCCAGAAGATGGGAATGGTCCCATGAAATCAATTCCCCAGACATCAAAAACCTCACAAACTTGTATATAATTCTGTGGAGCTTCATCCCTCCTAGAGATATTCCCAGCTCTTTGACATGCGTCACAAGTTTGTATCATTCCCTTCACATCACGAAATATTGTAGGCTAATAGAATCCCGCGTCGAAGACCTTTCGTGCAGTAGTGCTTATTCCGTGATGTCCTCCAGATGGACCTGCGTGACACTCTTTCATGATTCTGACAGCCTCTCTTTCCGAAACACAACGCCTGATTACCTGATCTGGACATCTTCGAAATAAGAAGGGCTCATCCCAAAAGTAGTACTTTAATTGATTAAAGAACCTCCTTTTTTCATGCCTGCTCATATGTTCAGGGATGACTCTACTTGCCAGGTAGTTAGCATAATCCGCATACCAAGGTTCAGAATCATTTATTAACATGAGCTGCTCTTCAGGAAATGTTTCCCGAATCTCACTCTTGTCAGATTCAGCGAGGCTGGGGTTTTCGAGACGAGAGAGATGATCAGCCGCAAGATTCTCTGCTCCTTTCTTATCACGAATTTCAACATCGAACTCTTGCAATAGTAGGATCCAACGAAGTAACCGTGGTTTAGCATCCTGTTTAGCGAAAAGATATCGAATAGCTGAATGATCCGTAAAAACAACCGTTTTAGAAAGGACAAGATACTGGCGAAATTTATCAAAAGCGAATACCACGGCTAGTAATTCCTTTTCAGTGGTAGTGTAGTTTTCTTGAGCAGGATTCATGGTTTTGCTAGCGTAGTATATTGGCTGAAAGTGTTTGTTAAGCCTTTGGCCTAATACTGCTCCAACAGCATAATCACTAGCATCGCACATGATTTCAAAGGGTAACTCCCAGTTAGGGGTAACCATAATTGGAGCTTGGGTGAGTTCCTGCTTCAATAGATCGAATGCGTCCTTGCACTCTTGAGAGAAGTCGAACGGGGCATCCTTCATGAGTAACTGAGTCATTGGTTTAGCTACCTTTGAGAAATCCTTAATGAATCTCCTATAGAAGCCAGCATGACCCAAAAAACTACGGATTGCCTTGACAGTTGTTGGATAGGGAAGTTTGGATATAGCTTCAATTTTTGCCCGGTCTACTTCGATTCCACTTCCTGAAATTTTGTGCCCCAGCACAATCCCTTCTTTTACCATAAAGTGGCACTTTTCCCAGTTTAGTACCAAGTTGGTCTCTTCACAACGTTTGAGCATTTTCTCAAGGTTAGCAAGACAGCGATCAAAAGAGTTCCCAAAGACTGAAAAATCATCCATAAAGACCTCCATGCTGTCTTCCATTAACTCATGGAAGATTGCCGTCATGCAGCGCTGGAAAGTGGCGGGGGCGTTACATAGTCCAAAGGGCATTCGCTTGTAGGCGAAGGTGCCATATGGGCATGTAAACGTGGTCTTTTCTTGGTCCTCAGGAGCGATAGGGATTTGGAAATATCCTGAGAACCCATCTAGGAAGCAGTAGTACTCATGCCCTGCTAACCTTTCCAACATTTGGTCGATAAATGGGAGAGGGAAATGATCTTTTCGGGTTGCATCATTCAACTTCCTATAATCGATGCACACACGCCATCCAGTTACTGTTCGTTGAGGTACTAACTCATCCTTATCGTTCTTCACTACCGTCATTCCTCCCTTTTTTGGTACAACCTGTACAGGACTTACCCATGGACTGTCCGAAATCGGGTAAATTAGTCCTGCATCTAGGAGCTTAATGACTTCCTTCTTTACGACTTCCTTTATGTTGGGATTTACTCGCCTTTGAGGTTGCACGCTGGGTTTATAATCCTCCTCCATGAGGATTTTATGCGTACAAAAGGTAGAGTCAATACCCTTGATATCGGCTACACTCCATGCTATAACTCCTTTATAATTTTTTAAAACTCCTAAGAGTTTATTCTTTTGTTCACTTTTCAAAGAAGAGCTTATGATTACCGGAAGTTGATCTTTCCCTTGAAGGAAAGCATATTCAAGGTTGGTTGGGAGTTCCTTGAGTTCTACCGCAGGTGGCTCGATAATGGAAGGTTTAAGTTTGTTCTCGGGCTTACGAAGCTCAAGCTGTTCGATTTCTTGTCTGGGATAGAAGGAGACTGCATTCACATCCATAGCTTTCTCCTCCTCTAAGATGGGTAAGAAAGCTTCATCTCGCAACCAACCAGCTTCCACCTGTTCATCTACACAATTATCAATCTCGTCGGATAATTCATCGATTTCTTCGATGAAACACAGTTGATTATCTGCTTCGAGAGAAAGATTCATTGTGTCCTTGATGTCGAAGGTTAAGCTATCGGCCCCCACTCGTAAGGTTAGTTTGCCGTCATGAACATCAATAACAGCACGAGAAGTTGCAAGGAAGGGTCTTCCTAGAATGATGGGAACAAGATCATCTTCTTCCATCTCTAGGATGACGAAGTCAACTGGAAATTTAAACTTCCCAACCTTAACCAGCACATTCTCGCATATTCCTAAGGGGTATTTGACTGATCTATCGGCCAGTTGGATGCTCATACGGGTTGGTTTCAACCCAGAGTACCCTAGCTTGAGGAACAGGGAATGCGGCATAAGATTGATGCTTGCTCCTAAGTCGGCTAAAGCATTTTTGACTGAAAGAGATCCAATTGAACAGGGCAAGGTGAAACTACCTGGGTCGTCCACCTTCTTTGGTAGCCCTCGTTGGGTCACCACAGAACATTCTTCTCCTAAGGTTACAAGACCCTCGAGCCCTTTCCTGTTGGTGAGCAGCCTCTTGAAGTATGCACTATATTTGGGCATATGATAACACGCATCAAGAAGGGGTATGGTGACGACCGAATTCTTCAAATATGACAGGAATCTTTTATTATCACTTTCGACCTTTTGATTCTTGAGGCGAGATGGGTATGGGACTTTAAGGGGCTGTTTGGCAGGAGTAGGTGGGGATGGAGTTACCGGAGGGGTTTGCTCGGGATTTTCGTCGTTCACATTATCGTTCTCCTCATGAGGGGTGTTGGGTTCCATGGCGTTAGATGGTTGAGCTGGGTAGGGTGGATCCTTAGTAGTTGTTCCAGCACGAGTGGTGATGGCGAGTAAAGGATCTCTTTGTGGTTTGCCAAGGCTGTCGAGAGTGGCGTTGAGTTCTGCGAATTTGGCCTTTACGTTGGTTTGTTGGCTATTGATAAAGTCGTCAAGACCATTTAGTTGCAGATTCTTTTCAAACGTGAAATGCCCGAGATCATCCTCAAAAGTGCTCCTAACCTGATAGTCAGGACATTCTCCTCCTCCCTCTTCTCTCACAAGATTTCCCCAAGGGGTGAAATCATTGTTTTGGTAGAAAGTTAAGAGCGAAGGATCATCGAAGATGTCGTGGCTTGACAAGCATGCTTGTTCGGTGGTGGTATCATCTTCGCATTCCTCTACTTCATGCGGGCCACCACATTGATCACAGATCAAGTATGGGTTTGATAACCGCTTAGTTGGTTGCGACTTGTCTAGATAAGATACCTGATCATTCAATCTACTCACCCGGCTAGCAAAAGGAGGCTCTTTCATGATCTTGGAAACGCTCATGATCGAATCGGGTTCATCCCAGGTATCGTCTTGATCATTCGCGTATTCCTCAATTCTATTCCATCCTTCCTCAACGCTTAGTTTGGCTATTTTTCCTTTTGATGAATTATTAATGCCCAATTGGTCGTTTTTGGAGACACTGTCATAAAAGATTTGGACAAGAAGCCAGAGTTCAATGCCATGATGAGGGACCTGTCTAATTAGATCCTTGAATCTAACCCAAGATTTGTGAATAGGTTCTGCGGGTTCAACATGGAAGCGGAGGATTTCGTCTCTCAACTTTGAAGTTCTTCCTATGGGAAAGAATTTCTCATAGAATTTTGAGATAAGCTGTTCCCATGTGAAGATAGATTCGGAAGGAAGTTGGTTATACCAGTCTCCGGCTCTTTCATGAAGGGTAAGGGGAAAGAATCGCAACCGGGAGGTATCTCTAGTGGCTCCATCCGTGTGGAGGGTATCCACTATTTTCAGGAAGTCCTTGATGTGTTGGATTGGATCTTCAGTTTTCAATCCGTGAAACTTGCATACACTTTGGACCAGCCAAATATCAGTTGCACGCAAGACCCCATCCGTGTGTTCATTTGGAAAAACGATAGCATTGGAAAAACCACGAGGGGTGGGAGAAGAGTAGTCCTTGAGACATTTGGGGATTGGGATTTCGGGAACTTCCATATCGTGATTGGGTTGAGGGCTAGGAGGTGTAGAATGATGATTGGATTCTTCCTCGGAGAGGGCATCATCAAAATTGATCGTGGATGGTTCAGCCGCTTGGTGGAGTCGCCTTAATTTATGCATTTCCCTTTCGGGTTCAGCATAGGGTGTGGCAAGAGTCTTTACCGAGCTTCGGCTCCTAGTGATTCTAAGATTAGGGGGGTCATCATCCAAGATTAGGGAATATCCTCCTAAAGTGCGGGCTCTAGGAGGTGGTGGTGGTTGTTGTGGTGGTGGGTTGTGTGGGTTAAGGATATTACCATCTTCCATGATGTCGGATGGTATGGTTACGAACAAAGACACGAAGAAAATAGATAGACTAAAGAAAACCTAGAAAAATAAAACAAAAATCTCACTAGAAAGGAATCTAGTGAGTAGACCTAATAGAAATAAAAATTCAACCTAAACAATAACTATTCCCCGGCAGCGGCGCCAAAAACTTGATGCGTGGTTTTGTAACCTTACAACAGGTTTTACCTCTCGAGGGATCTCAAGAGGCTTACAACCCCACCAGGCAGTGTACCTGACCGATGTAGTATAGTGTAGTGGTAAGTACGGGGGATTGATCGTTCTCCACAGGGAATAGTGTTCGTTAGGTATGAAAGGCTACTCTAATTAGGTCTAAGGATTGAGGAAGATTCTTTTTTATATTTTTATATTTTATGGAAGCAAGTAAAATCTCGGTTTTGAAGGAGTGGGCGGAATTAGTTGCTAGTCAACTAACCCAAATTACTACAAATGCAAATAAAATAAAATAACAAAAATGAAAAGTGGTGAGAAACTTATGTGTAGAGAAATGTGTTTACTTAGATTTCCTTACTCCCTAACTATCTTTTACCGGTTAATTAGTGTGTATTAGTTGCGTGGATGACGGGTGTATTCCTTAATACCATTCGTGGGGTGGCGTACTTACTTCCCCAAACTCTACAAGCTCCTACTTCACTCCTATGTCGAGCCGGCTAGGAAGCTCCTAACATGGGATCACTAGAATTCGCTTGTGCATTAAATACAACCATAAAAACCTTTAGTACGCGTATGGTTCATGTTTCTTAAGACGTTCAAGCAAGTTACCGAATAGGAAGTTAGCCAGTTTTCTTAAGCCTAACATAGATAAACAATCATCCAATACAACTAACAACACACTAACAACCAATAATCAATAGCTAGGTTTCATTAGATCTAAGCAAACACAAGATAAAATTAGCCTAACATGTTAAACAAAAGACAAGCATAAGATAGAATCAAACAACACATAGACATATTGAATGATTAATTGATAACTTATCTCTCAATGAAACATGGAAGATCTCAAGGCTAAAAGCCCTGAAAAAGTAGCTAAAATCGTCTTAGGGTTTTATCCCAAAATTCCACACACTAAGCTCTCCCTTAATGACAAAAAATTAGAAAACTATATATAGACTTTTGCATCTGACGGCGTCACCTTATGGATTGTGACGCCGTCACCTCGCCGCTTTTAGGGTTCTCGGATGACCATCTTGACGCCGTCCCTCTTTAATTCTCCAAAATCCGTTCTGGCCTATCAAGGCTTGACGCCCTCACCTCTTGAACGTGACGCCGTCCCCTTATGAATTAAGCCGTGACGCCCTTGATTTAGTTAAAGCGTGACGCCGTCAGAATTCACATGCTAACTCACTGGCCCGTCATGAGTAAATTTCACATCCCACTTTTCTTGCCAAGGCATGACGCCGTCCAGAGTTAAGTCTGACGCCGTCAAGAGTAACTTTTAGCCGATTCTTGAGACTTTGCCGTTTTCTTCACTTTGATGCTCCAAAAACGTCCAAAATGCCTCCTTTTCCAGATTTCTCCTCAAAAGTACCTAAAATGACCAAAGGAACGATTTAGGGCAATATTTGATCAAATAAATACGATTTCGGGCTTAAATGACCCCTTAAAAGCGGTACACTTTTCGCCTCATCAGTGTGATATAAGTGTATTCGTGTGATAAAGAGGCATCCTTAGGAATAACACCAAATGGCCATCCGTTTACAAAATAATTTTTGCTAACCACATCGGTTAGTTAACCTCGTATTTGGAACCCATTTGTTAGCGTTTATCTTTAGCGCTAGATACCCTTAGTTCACCCTCCAAACCAATCCTTTTCATTTGTGTTACATCTAGAAAAATACAAAAATATTTTACACTTTAAACCATAGCATAACCCTTAATCGAAGTCTAAATGGTGGTTTCTAGTTGCTTGGAATGTTGGATTGTTTTTGATGATTGATAGTTAGCCACACTTTGCCAGTTGTGTGTGCCATTCCGAAAAAGACGAAGGATGCATACTTCTTATTTGTATTTTTGTGGTGTATGCTTATACGAAGTGTGGGGGGATATGTGTATGTATGAAGAAGAAAAAAAAATATTAAAAAGAAGGAAAAAAGAAGAAGATAAGTCATCGCAACTATAAGGTGACAATTATAGCCAATGTGCTATATATGAAGATGAAGAAAGAAAGTTATGTGATATGTTGTTAGCCAATGAGCTAAATATGAGGAATATTATTATGGCGAATCGATGTATCGATATGGGAAAGTTCAAAGAAGAGGAAGTTGTTAACTATAATCATTTACGAGTTTGCGGTTTGTTTGGTAACTAGCAACAATGGGACTTAGACTTGACTTTATTTTTCTTTTAAAACCAATTTCATAAATACTCTCATGCCTTATCCCTACCCTTACCAAATTACTTTATTCGTTGTTAGCTTTCGAGCATCCGGATATAGTGATGGCTTTGTGAAAATATGTAGTGCATTAATAATTTAGTGACCATCCGGTTTTTGACTGATCGAATGACGCGCCAGCGATCTAGTGTGTATTTTGGTGACCATCTGTTATGTGAATAGCGCGCCAGCAATCCAAGATATTCCCTAGTGACCATCCGTTGTTCGAGTAAATCAAGAATTCGCGCTAGCGATCTAATATGTTCTCGTATGAGATATTTAAACATAAGCCTGATACAACCTCGAAGCCAGTACATTACAACCCGAATAAAAGACCTCTTTAGATGTTTACACTTGGCGCTTACGCCACGTCGGTGGAGTTTTGTTTCTTGTACAAGCCTATGGTAATAAACGGATCATGACTGAGCAATGAGTGTGATTTCTCTTATATATACTCCACTACCTAAATAAATGAGTGATTGAGTGAATTATACTTCGTTTCTTTTTCGTGAGGTGTTTAGAAATGTTACTCAAGAAAGAAAATCTATGGGTATTGTCATACATCTCGGTTTTTCACCATAACGCTTAAAAATGATGAATCGTATCTTGCACTTGTACTTGGTAGATTTGCATCATAATTTTTATAATCATTTTTCATGCACCATGTGAGATCTATTTTTCTTAATATTTGCTTGAGGGCAAGCAAACCCTTAAGTGTGAGGGAGTTTGCGCTCATTTTCTCTTCTTTAAAAAAAAAAAAAAAATTCAATATTTCAAAAAAAAAAATTCAAAATTTTTAAAATTTTCTTTTTCGTTTTGTCATTTAGGTATGAATTTCGATTTTTCTTTTTCTAGATTTGCTTGAGGGCAAGCAAAGTTCAAGTGTGGGGGAATTTGATAACCTGTCAAATTGTACATGTTTTTAGAAGCGTTATCGTAGATTTTATGCATATATATTGATCACTTTTATGAACTTATGGTACTTAATGAAGTATAATTTCTATTTTAGGTTCATGGAAGCTCACGACAAAGAAAACCAAGAAAAAGACGAAGAAACGATCAATAAACGAAGATTTATGCATATACGAAGAATTCCTGATAAAAGCGAGTCTCTTGGAGTATATTCGAGAAGATAAAGTCATGAAGATGTCACTCCAAAGACTCAAAAATAAAGCACAAGAGGGAAAACGAGAAAAGAAATGAAAAAAAGAAGCTAAAACGAAGAAATAATGGAAGACTCGTTGTTCCCGATACACCTCCACCATTTTGGCCATAATTTGAGCATACGAACTCGAATTTAGATGATTCAAGCGGCCACGGAACCGGGAGAGAAGGATCTACAACTTTCGTGTTTATCATTTTTGGCGAAAATGCTCCATCCGATCAGTATTGGCCCGCAACCGATTCGGATGGAGCTAACTTTTTCATCCATCCGATCGGTATGGTCCGGTATCCGATCGGATGGACCAATATGACCTTCCCAAGTTATATTTAATGCATTATTAAGTGTCATTAAGCCCCAAGCCCGATCACTTACCTTTATTTACTCCATTTCCTGGTATTTTATGACACTTAGTGCCCAAGTTTCATACTTAGAGGCTAAGGGTTGATTTCTACTATATTATATGAGTGCTTAGGCTTGGTTTTCATTGTGAAATTCTACCCTCCACCCTTAAGGACGAATTTTCACCAACTTATCTCTCCCAAAAGACCACCAATCTCTGCCATTTTCAGAAGAAGGCTCATACACATGGAAGAAGGTGTTGGGTATTATTTTCCGGCTTGGTAGAAAGTGTATAGTTGATTGGAGGCTTGATGGTTGCTATAATTCCTTTACCTTTGCCTATTGTAATTCATACTTTGGGTAAACCTTGTTACTTTTATATTTCATGATGTTTATGATTACCATGATTGTTGAATCTTTGTGTTTGATTGAAATAACCATGGAATAGTTTTGTATACTTGTGTGGATTTTATGATAACTTGTGATAAAGGGATGTTTGGATATTTGTAGTGTTTGTTTGGAATATGATGATAACATCATATTTGGTTAAATTGGAACTTGTCTTGTTTATTGTATTTGATTAATCATTTTTAAGTCTAAATGTCGAAAGGGTTCTCAATAGTGGTTGATTTCAATTCATTAGTCGACGAATGTTTTGGTCTTGTACTTTGTGACGATTGTATGAGAAACTTAATAAACATAACAAGTGAAAGTTTAATTTAGATTAAGGGTCGAAAGGCATCTTTTGAATATGTGTTCTAATCATTTTTCAAGTAAATGGAACTTCACGAATTAATAACATCAAAGTCTAAAGTTCGAAAGGATTCTTTCTTGTTATAGGCATAAGGCTCATGACATGACCATTTGATTGAGGCTTATACATATTTGATTTATAAAACACTAAATTATTATTGGTTCTAAAGGTCGTAAGGATTACTTTTGATAATATGTTTTCCAAACTAACCATCCTAATATCCATGTGATCATTTGTCCAAACATGTATGTTCTTTGTGTGATTGTTCTTATATTGCTTTTCTTGTTGGTTTGATCCGTGACAATCATAACCATCAACTTGTTACTTGCTTAAACAAACAAACGACACTTGAGTGCAACCAAGTCTCTTGGGACGACCTTGACTTACCAACCCCAATACTACATATGACTAGGGTATACTTATCCGAATGTGTTCCTAGTTAATCGGTAATTCTTGTTTATAAATTTAAAGTTTCGATGGAGTGCATCAGTTGAGATAAATTCAAAATAGTGTTCAATATAGCACGACTGATATAAAGGCATACTAGGAAGCACTGTGTAACAAACCAGTCAAACCATGAAAGAAGCAAAGCATCCTTGAACTCTAGTAGTGGTCATAATGCAACAACCGTATATATAATAGCACATATAGCAGCACAACACGAGCAAATAAATCATATAATGCAAATACACATGCACATGACTGATAAAATTTCCAGGTGATTTGGGTTTTGTGTCCAACCAAGCATGATTCTAGGTAACTACCCCCATCATTACATGATTCCTCCTGAATTAGGCATAGTTGATCAGGCTATGCATAATTTAGGAAAAATGATGAAATGCTCGGGCTAGCCGACTTGTACCAAGTTTGGGGTTTTACGAAAAGATTTAGTTTGGTTATAGTTGAGGTTTTTACTTTAGAAAACCAGCATTCTCTACAACCTTAGTCTCTGATACCATTCTGTCACACCCCGCTAAGAGCGAAAATACGAGGTGCAACGAAAATGTAACATCGCATAAGATAGTAGAACAACGCCATAATTGATTTTAGGAAATAAGTTACAATGTTACAATAAGATTTTTAATACAAAACTGGATAATGAAAACACAAGTCTTAATCTTATCAAATTTAAGTCTTTAGAAAAAGGTCTTGGCCAAATCATGCGGTCTTTAATATGAGAACAACGTATGACTTCAATATGCATGATCCTTCAAAATACAACTATCGATCACCTGAAAATGATACTCTAAAATGTCAACATAAAGTTGGTGAGTTCATGGGTTTAAAGTAAATAAAACCAGATTTACCGTGCATGATATATAAATAGGACAAGTGTGCGAATAATAATAATAAAGCGTAGGGCAAGCAGTTATATCATAATCATCGAGCAAATCAGGTAGCCACCCATTTGGCTAATCAGGTAGCCACCCACTTGGTTAATCGGGTAACCACCCATTTGGCTAATCGGGTAACCACCCATAACACATATGTACTACATGCATGCCTACCAGCTGGAGCTAAACATGAGTACTCCCATGTCAAAAGATTATACCCAAGACATGAGACCACACAGCATAGTGCACCTAACACCATTATATACACACAACATTGTCCAAAAGTAATAAAGCAAACATTTAAGCACGGCATAAAAACTTGAAATAACTTTTAGTATCATTTTCCCCCAAGAAAATATATAAAAGGGGCCACGAAAACTCACCTTGAATCGGATGAGATAAAGTGATAAGTCCAAGTAAATAATCTCTAGCAACCAAAACAAATGTAAGAACTCTCGGAAACACAACTACTCCTTCTTCAATTGATCTACCTGAATTTACAATCATATATCATTTATAGGTTCATTTTATAAGTCATAACTGATTTTAATACTTATTGTTATTTATTAACATGTTTTAGGGTTCATAATAGTATATGGTCAAAACATAGGTTTAGGTGTATCTTGGATTAATATTTAACCTAGTTAGGATTAATGTTTACCGAATTCAAGTTAATGGAGTATCGAATTAGGATAAAAAAAATAAACCGAATTAGAAACAAAGGCAACTCGAGACCATTCTCGAACCTAATATAAAACCATACTCGGTAAATTCTTGAGACCACCACAGACCCTCTCTTGAAATTTACATTAACAAGACATAAATTATATATATACGATTAAAAGGAACACAATGCGAGACAAAAATAAGGTTTAGCGAGGCTAGAACATTATACAAACCATAGTCTTCACGACCAATCTTTACGTTCATAATTATATATAACGAATTACTATATATATATATCGGCCACATAAGATCACGAGTCAACCCTTACTCTGATTAAAATAAATATGCATATGATTATAATCCATATACGTATATGTATACCTCAATCCAGCTCGTGGTTTATAGTTCCCATCTCCATGTTCTGTTAATATGTTATCCATTTTCCTTCGATTGAATATCCTAACATGTTCCATTTTATGACTTATTTTAGTATATTATCATAGGTTTCATATGACTCAAACATTAGATATATTTACTCCATAACGCCAAGTATAACAAGACCTATTTTACATCCAAAGTCATGCATGCGAGACACAACCCGATTCGAATTAAAGGGCACTGATGCGAAACAGCCAAAGTGTCTAAATACTCATCATTTTTACCTAATCTGAGCTGCCAAAACATCCAAAAACACTCAGAAATACATCATAATACTGAAATTATCCCAAAATTGTGTTTTATATGTTTCAGATGCAAAATGTTTAAAAACAGTTGAAAAACGAACAAAGTTTGCATAATTGGCAGTTTCAGTCCCTCAACTTTCAAAAGTTGTCAAAACTAGTCCCTGGTTACTCAAAACTTGTACAAATATCATTAAAGGTCCTTGGGGATTCACAAGTTATTAGAAATAGTCCTTTGAAAGATAAAATTTCATATTTACAACTTTGGTCCCTCAACTTTGAAAAGTGTCAAAAATGGTCCCTGGGTTATTTAAAGTGGAAAATTAATAATTATAACCCTTGTACTATTCATCTATGGCAAATATGGTCCTTGTGTTAACATTGTGATATTTACAGGTTCAGACCTTCATCTATTCAGAAATTACATAATTGGTCCTTGGGCTTATACAAACTACAAACCAAACCGGACCTTTTATCTATAACCCTTAGCCCATTTACCCTTAACCCAAAAATAAATAAAACAAACAAACAACCCAGCCTACTACCTAAACCCAATACCCATTTACCAAGCCCAATGTTTAACAGCCCAATCCCAACCCTGAGTTTAACAACTCAGTCAAACAAAGTTTGACCCGTCTTCCTTATACCACCATACCGCCAAAACCATCCAGTCACCCCCCACCTCACCAAAACCACTCACCACCTCATCCCCCCTCCTCCTACACGCTACCTAACATTGCCAAACGCAATTAATGCGTCCTCCCCACTCCCTCTAGCTAAATCAGAGATAAAATCCCATTTGCCACGTTTCCCGCCAAAAGTTAAAATGGATGACTGAGATGAAATTGGAGCAATTCAATGGTGGGATTGAGCTCAGAGGATGTCGACTAGAAGTTCCCAGTCAATGTAGTATAAATAGAATAGCTTGTAAGCCAATTTTGGTAAGTAGTTAACTAGTAGCATAATTGTTTTTAAATTTCAGTAGCTATCTTTGTAATCACAAGTTACCAGTGATCAATATAATTCAATTTCAGTCCAATGTTCTTGTTTTGTGAGTATAAAATCCAGTTCACAAGTAATTCAAAAGTTTAAGTTAACTGTTATAAAATAGTAGTTCGAATCATAATAAGTAGTATATAAGATAGCTTCTCAGCTGTTTTTAATAGCTTATATAAGCTTTATATAGCTTATTGTAAGTGTATTGTAGTGTAATTCTGTTCTATTCAAAGATTTGAAGAAAAGTCAACCATGGTCAACATAAGCTCCAATAAGCTGATTCTTGGTGGATAAGCTATTCCGGAAGCTTTTCTTGGGTTTCTAGCTTGTTTCTGACAAGCTAGAGTGGTTCTAGTTCTTTGTTCTATCATTCCATAGCAAAATCACTTGTAAGCTTTTTCTCATTTGTTGCTTAATTTCCCATAGTACTGTACTTGTGCTTATTAGTAGCTTATTGTTATTTTTATATGCTATTTGATAGTTCCTAAGTATAATTGATCTATCTTATCAGTAGTTAATAGCTTGTTCTTAATTTTTCTTAAAAACTTGAAAAAACTCCAAAAACAGTCAAACCTAGCATAACTAATTAGAGTGCTTATTTCTGTGTTTAAAGTTTCTTATTAGTGTTCATATAAGTTAGTAAGTCAGTAAAATCAATAAGTTTAGTTTAAAATATTGGATTTCCTTTGTAAAATCATAGCAGTCACATCCTAAAGGGGTGTTTGGTTTTGACTGTTTCATAGGCCAAAGGCTGTGGTACTGTAGCTTGACCATAAGCTTAACTTCAATTAGCTTATTCATGGCCTAGTTAAGTAGTTTTCATACCCTTATCAGCCATATAGCTAGATATAGCTATTTTGCACCTCTTGTGTTCATATCAGACCCTAGTGTGATCAAATAAGCTAGAATAAGCTCAAGGCTTATTCTGACCTTGTTCTTGGTTTCTTTAAGTTCCACTTAGACCACTTAGTGTAGTCCTAATAGCCCAAAACACTTGCACATTTCTGTGCAAGTCTGTGCACAGCAGACTCAAGTGTTGTTGGTTGCTGATCTAGCACCCAATTAGACTTCAATTGGGCATTTTCTGATAGGGCTTTTAGGTTTTCTAGATAGCTCATAAGCCTAGCTAAGTTTTGCCCCCATAATATTGCATCTCAGTAGCTTAATTCATAGCTTAAATTGCCCTGCAAAATGGCCTTTTTCTGAGTTATCTGTTGAGTATTTTGCAACTGCCTTTGTGATCATTTGGCTTATTTTGTGGATTGACTGTTTGAAATAAGTTGATTTGTGCTTATTTAAGTTGTTTTAATCTGTTTTGAGCCTTTGGTGTTGTTTTGAGCTTATTTGCTTATTTTTGGGCTTATTTGTTAACTGCTTATCTGCCCAAAAGTGCTTATTAGGCTCAGAAGAGTTCCACTTTTATTTTTCTTATCTTTCTAATAATATTTTAGATTTATCTGTAATTTTTCATAATTTTCCTAAGTCATTTAATATTTTTAATCATTTTAATTAATTTATAATAGTAATTAAATCATAATAAATAGAAAAATAATCAGAAAAATATAAATCCAATTTTCATAATTTTCTTTTGTTATTTTTAATCTAGGAAAAATATAATCTTATTTTTAACCTTAAGAAAAAACCAAAAATAGAAATAAAGTGATAGCTTCTATTTAATAGAATTTATCTTTTTAAATTTTAATTAAGTAAATTTCAATTTTATAATTTTCTTAGCTTCTATTTACTTAATAATATTTTTAGAAAAAGTTTTAGAATTTTCTTAGTCCATTTAGTATTTTTTATAAATTTAAATAGTTTAATAAGTAATTAAATAATAAATAATTAATAATAAATAGATAAAAAGTGTAAAAAATTATAATTTAAGTTTTTTAATAAGTTTTAAGTAATTTTACATTTTTAGGTTTTAAATTTTATAAATTTCAGTTTTTGTCCCGTTTTAGATTTCCTGTTGCGCGTTTTAGTTTAATTTTATTCGCGTTTAATTTAATTGTGCATATCTGTTTTAAATTTGTTATTTAGAATTATTAGAAAAGCAAAATCAAAAATATCTGATTCATCAATCACTTTAATCCAAAGCTTTTCACAGTTTTCCATTCACACCTCGTTGAGAAACGACCCAGGTAATCACTTGCCTGGTTCACACTACACACGAGCATTCGTCCTGAGACTGTTTATATTTTATCATTTATTACGGTTGACCATTCACAAGTGGTTGACTTGTGTGATAGAGAAATAAAAGATAACTAGTTTGGGAGGGATCAAATTTTGGCGCCGCTGCCGGGGAGGTTGTGCTGCGACTATTGTGTAGAGTTTTAGCGATTAGTGATTCGAGATCCTTCTATCAGAAGTTCCTATTTCCCAAAAACAATATAAAATACAAAAATATTTTTCTTTTCTTTTCTATATATATTATTATTATTATTATCATATAAAAAATAAAAACACCAAAAATAATTTCCATTTTCTTTGTTAATAATAAATAAACAATAAAATTTACCATCGAAAACCAAGACAGAGTACTACCTAACTGGGGGTACGGCCATAATAAGTTCCCAAACATCAGATTTAAAACTTGCCTTTGTATCACTTGCGAATATCGGCTCACCTTTAATTGATAAACAAACTCTAACGGAGGTTTAATGATAGTCTGACATTAAATTGTCGGACTGAAAGAAGCGGGTTTTTAAGGAGCTTAATTGCCCACCTTTGCTTCTCCGCCACTCTGTGCGTTTATCTTTTAGAGAGCTACCGTACGCTTGTTGATTATTGGTTTAAGTTCACTTGTGTTTTGCTTCTGTCTTGTTTTAATTGGAATATTTTACTTAGTGCATGCGCACTTGTTCTTCCACGTCATCAAGCCCTTTACGTGAACTCGTAAATATTTCGAGAAGACGTAATCGTAGACGTGCTGCCCAAATAGTCGAACCCGAGATTCGTACTGTTCCCACTGATAATATGGCAGACAATCGCACAATGGCGGAAATGCTCCGTGCACCCACCGAGGGTTACGGAGATGCCATCGTTTTACCAGCCATCGATTCTGATCATTTTGAACTGAAAACACATTTGATTCAGCTCGTTTCTACCAACCAATTCCACGGGTTTGAACGAGAGGATCCTTATGCACACATTCGTTGGTTCAACAAACTGACCTCTATAATCAATTACAAAAATGTGCCGCAAACAGCGATCAAATTGATGCTATTTCCATTCTCACTTGAGGGGGCAGCCCGAATCTGGCTGGATAAAGAACCCCCTCGATCCATTGAAACTTGGGAAGATCTAGTCCAGAAGTTTGTCAATTATTTCTTCCCTCCATCAAAGACGACTAATTTAAAAAATGAAATTGCTGGTTTTCGTCAAAGTTTCGATGAAAATTTCGGAGAGGCATGGGAGAGATTTAAAGATCTCCTAAGAAAATGCCCACATCACGACTTTACAGAGTTACAACAGATAAATACGTTTTACAATGGGTTGACCCAAAACGATCAAGATGCACTTAACGCAGCCGCTGGTGGCAATATCTTGAATCGTCGACCTAGAGAGGTGGTTGAAATTTGTGAAAATAAATTAAAAGTTCCTATTTCTCGAAACAAAGTGAATGTTCCTGTCACTCCTACCTCATCATCCGGTAACTCCTCAGAGTTAGCCTTTTTAACGGACTCAATGCGTTGTATGATGAAGGAAATGAAAGAACTGAAGAGTGAAATTCACAAACCAGAACAAATTAAAGCAATAAACAAAGTGTGTGAAACTTGTGGAGGCCCACATGCGTATTATGATTGTCAAGCAACCGATGCTTCTCTTTACCCAGCTCCCGTAGCTGCAGTAAACCAAAATCAATACCGTCCGCATGCTGAGACTCAGTACCGAGCACCGAATGCTATGGTCCCACCTGGTTTTCCACCCGTGCCAAATCAGAATAATCAAAATCGCTTTGTTCAAAATCAGGGACAAAATTTTAACAACTCTCAAAATTTCCATCAAAACCGAGGTCAGAATCAGGGTAATTTTAACCAAAACCGTGGTCCAAATTTTAATCAAAACCAAGGTTCAAACCGAAATCAGACGTCCTCAGATGAGTTGCTTATGCAATTCATGAAAACCCAAGAGGAAACAAATAAGACACAACGTGAGACAAACCAGTTATTGGTTGCCCAATTAAACCAGATCAAAAAGTCTTTAACTGATATACCTTCTACCTCGGGAGGTCTCCCAAGTAACACTGTTGTCAACCCTAGGGGTGAACTCAAAGCTGTCAGTACACTTAGTGGTAAATCTCATGTTGGATTCAAGGTGATAAAGGACCCGGTACTTCCCACTAACAATAGAAGTGCTAAATACGTCCAACCTTCGGTCATCCAACCCTCGATCATCCAACCCTCGGTCATCCAAAAATCTACACCCACAATTGCTCCTCAACCGTCTAGAATCGATCCTACTCTTTCACGATTTACGGTTAAAAGTTTGTCAACCAAACTTAGTGAGCAAAGGTCAGCCAGATATTATTCCGAATTGCTCAATGCTGTTCCTGTCAGTGTACTTGATGACAGTGATGATGATGAAGATACCACTTTCGTCAAAGCTATCACCACTCGGAGTGGTGCTGCTTATGAGGGGCCAGCTGGCCCTATTCCTCCTCCGTTATTTGAAATGGAAAAAGAGACGGAGGATACCATGGACAAAGTGCAAATTCCAAACCCACCAAATACAGCACATGTCCAGCCTCCGATTGTCCAGAAAAAGAAATCCAAACCAGGAGTTGTCTTTGAATCTGTAGAGACTCCTGAAGTCATTGCCCAAAAATCCAAACCTTATATTCCTTACCCATCGCGCTTAAATGAGCAAAAGCTCCGTGAGAAGGCTAGTCAACAAATGGACAAATTCTTTCAAATCTTTAAAGAATTACATTTTGACATAAGTCTTGCGGACGCTATCATTCTGATGCCCAAATTCGCATCAACAATCAAACACTTGTTAAGCAACAAGGAAAAACTGATTGAAATGGCTAAAACTCCAGTAAATGAGAACTGCTCAGCGGTTATCTTGAAAAAGCTTCCGGAGAAGCTTGGAGATCCTGGAAAGTTTCTGTTACCTTGTGTATTTCCAGGAATGGTTGAATGCTATGCCTTAGCAGATCTAGGTGCAAGCATCAACCTGATGCCTCATTCAGTATGGAAGAAACTTTCTCTTCCGGCTCTTACTCCTACCTGCATGACTCTTGAGCTTGCAGATCGAACCATAACTCATCCTTGCGGCATTGCCGAAGATGTATTTGTGAAAATAGGAAAGTTCCATTTTCCAGCTGACTTTGTGATTGTTGATTTCGATGCTGATCAAAAGGTTCCTCTAATTCTTGGAAGAGGATTCCTAAAAACGGGCCATGCTCTTATTGATGTATTTAAGCATGAAATCACATTGCGTGTGGGTAACGAAGCTGTTACCTTTAACCATGATCAAACATCGAGGTACTCCTCAAATTTTGATTCTGCTTCGGTTAACCGAATCGATGTCATTGACATTGCTTCAAAGGAGTACTCTCAAGAAAATCTTGGTTATTTTCATAATTCTGTGAGTGGGAATCCCACCACATCTTCTCAACATATCATAGCCGACTCTTCCCCTTCTCTCACTTCGGTTGAGGGAAGTGATCCCTTTTGGGATGAAGTCGATGCTTTTCTCGCTGTAGATAGTTCACCTCCGCATGAGGTTGATGATAACTATCTTGATCCTGAGGGGGATATCCTTTTTCTAGAAAATTTGTTAAACGAAGATTCATCTTCCCCTCTTCCACCAAAACAACTTCATAATGACGAAACTGATAAATTTCCGGAGATCAAGATTAAGGACTTGCCTCCTCCACTTGAAAATGCAATTCTTGAGGAGGAAGTTCTTGTCTTAATTGCTATTCAGATCTCTCTTCTTCCCTTCACCTACCCGGTGATTTCCCCTATCTTTCACTCGTTCGGGAGTGAGGATATTACCTTTGACCCCGGCATTGTCCATCTAATATTGGTTTAAATGCCGGATTTATCTCATCGGTGTGGAACTTTCTTATGCTCAATTGGTTATCCAAGCATCTTGAAAGAAAGTCCGATGGAGATGGTTTCTTCCACTTGCTTCCCCATAGACTTTTAAATTGCTTTTTTCTCCCGGGCTGTTCAGGAACCCTTTGTTACGGTTGACCGTTCACAAGCGGTTAGCTTGCGTGATAAACCTGACTGTTCGGGAGGAATCAACTCAATTCGGGGTCGAGTCAAGCTAGCGACTCGGTGATCAAAAACAGTAGCAAAATATGGGTTTTCACCCATGTTTCACCCTAGTGTGGGGGAGATGCCCCACATGTTGTATATATCTATAATAAAAAAAAAAATAAAAAAAAAATAAAAAAAAAAAAAAAAAAGAAAAAAAAAGAGAAAAGTGTGTGTATATAAAATAATGGCTATTAGTATTTCCCTTTCACGTTCTAAGTGTTGGTTTAACAACCGGTTCTTTGAATATTGAGGGCAATATTCAGTTCTAAGTGTGGGGGGGAATTCTTGCGAATTTAATCAAATGTGCCATCTAGTACCCCCATTTTAGCCAAAATTTTAAAATTTTTTCTCACTTAGAACGCAATAAATGGTTATCAGTCCGCCATGTCTAACCCACATAAGGATTGGCTAATCCAGGAGCAAACGGCTCTTGGTAAAGATATATCAAATCCGTTTATGGCTTACAATTTGCCGAAAATTGTATGGTATTCGACTCACCATATCTTCATAAGTGAAGAGTTGGCTAGCCCGCAAGGTTATGGCTTGTGGTAAAGGCAGTGAAAAGCCATGATTGGTAATCAGCTCACCAAAGATAATAACTGTATTTTATCTAAGAGTTGGCTAGTCCAGAAGCAAACGGCTTTTGGTAAAGACAAATCAAAACCGTTGACAGCTTGTGGTTTGCTCAAAATCACTTGGTTATCATTGTACCAAAGTATCACATACTAAAACATTGGCTACTCCAGAAGTAATGGCTTTTGGTAAAGAGAAAAATCCATTAAAAACTTCATAAAATATTGCTAGGGACTAGCAATAGTTTAGTGTGGGGGATTGATGAGTGTCTAAATACTCATCATTTTTACCTAATCTGAGCTGCCAAAACATCCAAAAACACTCAGAAATACATCATAATACTGAAATTATCCCAAAATTGTGTTTTATATGTTTCAGATGCAAAATGTTTAAAAACAGTTGAAAAACGAACAAAGTTTGCATAATTGGCAGTTTCAGTCCCTCAACTTTCAAAAGTTGTCAAAACTAGTCCCTGGTTACTCAAAACTTGTACAAATATCATTAAAGGTCCTTGGGGATTCACAAGTTATTAGAAATAGTCCTTTGAAAGATAAAATTTCATATTTACAACTTTGGTCCCTCAACTTTGAAAAGTGTCAAAAATGGTCCCTGGGTTATTTAAAGTGGAAAATTAATAATTATAACCCTTGTACTATTCATCTATGGCAAATATGGTCCTTGTGTTAACATTGTGATATTTACAGGTTCAGCCCTTCATCTATTCAGAAATTACATAATTGGTCCTTGGGCTTATACAAACTACAAACCAAACCGGACCTTTTATCTATAACCCTTAGCCCATTTACCCTTAACCCAAAAATAAATAAAACAAACAAACAACCCAGCCTACTACCTAAACCCAATACCCATTTACCAAGCCCAATGTTTAACAGCCCAATCCCAACCCTGAGTTTAACAACTCAGTCAAACAAAGTTTGACCCGTCTTCCTTATACCACCATACCGCCAAAACCATCCAGTCACCCCCCACCTCACCAAAACCACTCACCACCTCATCCCCCCTCCTCCTACACGCTACCTAACATTGCCAAACGCAATTAATGCGTCCTCCCCACTCCCTCTAGCTAAATCAGAGATAAAATCCCATTTGCCACGTTTCCCGCCAAAAGTTAAAATGGATGACTGAGATGAAATTGGAGCAATTCAATGGTGGGATTGAGCTCAGAGGATGTCGACTAGAAGTTCCCAGTCAATGTAGTATAAATAGAATAGCTTGTAAGCCAATTTTGGTAAGTAGTTAACTAGTAGCATAATTGTTTTTAAATTCCAGTAGCTATCTTTGTAATCACAAGTTACCAGTGATCAATATAATTCAATTTCAGTCCAATGTTCTTGTTTTGTGAGTATAAAATCCAGTTCACAAGTAATTCAAAAGTTTAAGTTAACTGTTATAAAATAGTAGTTCGAATCATAATAAGTAGTATATAAGATAGCTTCTCAGCTGTTTTTAATAGCTTATATAAGCTTTATATAGCTTATTGTAAGTGTATTGTAGTGTAATTCTGTTCTATTCAAAGATTTGAAGAAAAGTCAACCATGGTCAACATAAGCTCCAATAAGCTGATTCTTGGTGGATAAGCTATTCAGGAAGCTTTTCTTGGGTTTCTAGCTTGTTTCTGACAAGCTAGAGTGGTTCTAGTTCTTTGTTCTATCATTCCATAGCAAAATCACTTGTAAGCTTTTTCTCATTTGTTGCTTAATTTCCCATAGTACTGTACTTGTGCTTATTAGTAGCTTATTGTTATTTTTATATGCTATTTGATAGTTCCTAAGTATAATTGATCTATCTTATCAGTAGTTAATAGCTTGTTCTTAATTTTTCTTAAAAACTTGAAAAAACTCCAAAAACAGTCAAACCTAGCATAACTAATTAGAGTGCTTATTTCTGTGTTTAAAGTTTCTTATTAGTGTTCATATAAGTTAGTAAGTCAGTAAAATCAATAAGTTTAGTTTAAAATATTGGATTTCCTTTGTAAAATCATAGCAGTCACATCCTAAAGGGGTGTTTGGTTTTGACTGTTTCATAGGCCAAAGGCTGTGGTACTGTAGCTTGACCATAAGCTCAACTTCAATTAGCTTATTCATGGCCTAGTTAAGTAGTTTTCATACCCTTATCAGCCATATAGCTAGATATAGCTATTTTGCACCTCTTGTGTTCATATCAGACCCTAGTGTGATCAAATAAGCTAGAATAAGCTCAAGGCTTATTCTGAACTTGTTCTTGGTTTATTTAAGTTCCACTTAGACCACTTAGTGTAGTCCTAATAGCCCAAAACACTTGCACATTTCTGTGCAAGTCTGTGCACAGCAGACTCAAGTGTTGTTGGTTGCTGATCTAGCACTCAATTAGACTTCAATTGGGCATTTTCTGATAGGGCTTTTAGGTTTTCTAGATAGCTCATAAGCCTAGCTAAGTTTTGCCCCCATAATATTGCATCTCAGTAGCTTAATTCATAGCTTAAATTGCCCTGCAAAATGGCCTTTTTCTGAGTTTTCTGTTGAGTATTTTGCAACTGCCTTTATGATCATTTGGCTTATTTTGTGGATTAACTGTTTGAAATAAGTTGATTTGTGCTTATTTAAGTTGTTTTAATCTGTTTTGAGCCTTTGGTGTTGTTTTGAGCTTATTTGCTTATTTTTGGGCTTATTTGTTAACTGCTTATCTGCCCAAAAGTGCTTATTAGGCTCAGAAGAGTTCCACTTTTATTTTTCTTATCTTTCTAATAATATTTTAGATTTATCTGTAATTTTTCATAATTTTCCTAAGTCATTTAATATTTTTAATCATTTTAATTAGTTTATAATAGTAATTAAATCATAATAAATAGAAAAATAATCAGAAAAATATAAATCCAATTTTCATAATTTTCTTTTGTTATTTTTAATCTAGGAAAAATATAATCTTATTTTTAACCTTAAGAAAAAACCAAAAATAGAAATAAAGTGATAGCTTCTATTTAATAGAATTTATCTTTTTAAATTTTAATTAAGTAAATTTCAATTTTATAATTTTCTTAGCTTCTATTTACTTAATAATATTTTTAGAAAAAGTTTTAGAATTTTCTTAGTCCATTTAGTATTTTTTATAAATTTAAATAGTTTAATAAGTAATTAAATAATAAATAATTAATAATAAATAGATAAAAAGTGTAAAAAATTATAATTTAAGTTTTTTAATAAGTTTTAAGTAATTTTACATTTTTAGGTTTTAAATTTTATAAATTTCAGTTTTTGTCCCGTTTTAGATTTCCTGTTGCGCGTTTTAGTTTAATTTTATTCGCGTTTAATTTAATTGTGCATATCTGTTTTAAATTTGTTATTTAGAATTATTAGAAAAGCAAAATCAAAAATATCTGATTCATCAATCACTTTAATCCAAAGCTTTTCACAGTTTTCCATTCACACCTCGTTGGGAAACGACCCAGGTAATCACTTGCCTGGTTCACACTACACACGAGCATTCGTCCTGAGACTGTTTATATTTTATCATTTATTACGGTTGACCATTCACAAGTGGTTGACTTGTGTGATAGAGAAATAAAAGATAACTAGTTTGGGAGGGATCAGGCACACATGCGAAACAGCCAAGGTATCGCGAGACCAGATTTAAACCACAAACCCTCGCGAGATCCGAACAAGCTTAACGAGACACAACTACTTGGAAGACCACACATACATGCATACACGTAAGCACAAACACCACGCCACCTTAAACGACTCACACGAAATAACGAATATGAACCTTAAACCCTTTTTATGCCCTCGTTATACAAGTACTTAGGTTTTCCTTTTTAGTGCGTTATATTTAATGCTTCATTAATGGTTTAGCGAGGGTTTTAACGACAGCAACTTAGGCTCGAATAGAAACAGGAAACAACAGATCGAATACACAAGTTTTTAGCATGTTAAAGTTATGATTTCATGTGCCGTTTAACTTTTACACATGTGATCTTTTTAACGAGGCAAAACAAGCAAGCAACAACATGTTTTGGATTATGTTTTGTATCATATTTGTAACACCCCAACCCAGCAAGGGTAAAGATGTCACGTTAATGGTTTCATATCAGATCAAACAAAGCATACTTCAATAGTAATACAATAAAATGTCAAAGGTTACAAATGAAATACTAACATTATAAGGTTAAGAATGAAACAAAACTAAATACTAAGTCTGCAAATGCAATCCTTCTAATGACTTCTACTTCAGAATAACTATCAAGGTCTTCTAAGTCCAAAAGTCTCTTCACTCATACCCAAACCCGTCGTCCTGCTTATAACCTGCCGCACACGAAAAGGAAACGTGCGGCTGAGCTTAAAAAGCCCAGTGAACAGATATATAATAAATAGGAACGACACAAACAGAAATAGAAACAAAAGGAGAAGAACAGATATAGCATAATGAATAAGATGTAAGTAAAGGTACAGAGAGAGAGTAAAGGTTTAGGACAGTAATCCACCACGAGCCCAGAAACATATCATATCATATCAAATCACATATCAGGATGTATGGAGGGGTGACCTCAGCATACCAGGACAGGGTTGAGGGGATACCTCCAGGGTTGGAGTCATGAGCTCCCAGGGTTGTGAAAGACGTGGATTGCACCCATCATCAGTCACCACATATCATATCACATATCAGAAACAGAACAGGTCTAGGATGCATCCATTCGCCCCCCAGAACAAATCATATTGGCCATATCAGAAATAACATAAGCGCGCATAACAGAATCAGGATGGGGACGGTGTAACCAAATCACTAGGGCTACACACTAGTCATGCCAGTGGTGCATCACAGACACGGCCATGTTACCTTCATGGCTAGGGAACAAATTTTGTCTCGGGTATCAAACTGGGAGTCAAAGGTCAAAGGTCAAAGGTCCATATCATAATCAGGGTGTCATATCAGAAGGTTCAATATCAGAAGGTCAATATCAGCAGGTCAATATCAGGAGGTCAATAATCCAAGTTCCATAGTAACAGTTCATTTAAAAAGGTTTCTAATTAAGAGTCCATTTAAAATAATCTTTTGATAATGATCTTCATAAAAATGATCCCTCAGAGTAGATTTCATAAAATGATCTTTCAAAATGGTTTTTCATAAGGATAGTCTTTTAAAATAGTTTTCTTACAAGTTAGTAAAATCCCATTTAAAAGAGTATTGTATCATATTTGTAAACATCATTTTAAAATAGCTTTTTCTCAAATCATTTCCAGGTCAGAATTAAAAAGGCTTCACAGTCTAGGTTCATATAATAGGTCAAAGGTTCAAGGCAAAGGAATCATAGCAAGGTATCAAATGTCAGGTATCATATTAGGGTTCATGTCAGGGTTCATATCAGGATTCAAAACAGGAGATAAATGCAGGGGTTCATTATCAGGAGGTCAAGTCTCAGGTATCAAATCAGAGGCTAAACAGATCAGAACATGAAAGAGGTCATAGGAAACCTTACAGAGAAGGTCAGAATATCTGTACCTTATTACGGATGCAAATACGAATCACAGAAATAGAAGCACAGAACAAATCAAGGTCTCCCTTCTTCACACCTAAGGAATAGAAGACGGATTACAAAGGGTTCTAACTCAGATTACTATTTAGTTTACTTCTCCATTTTAAGTACTTTCCATTTTTAGTAACTTTCCAGATTTAGTAACTTTCTATTTTTAGCAGGTTTCCAGAATTAGCAAGTTTCCATATTTAGCAGGACCTCAATATTACAGATTAGGTTAAGTTCTTATCAAGCATATTATGGACATAGATTCATTTTAACAAGTTATACCCATTTAGGGTTAAATATGACAAGTTTTCATAGTTTAGGGTTATAAGTGTAAATTTACCAAAGTTAAAGGTCTAAAGTGAAAATATCATAAGTTACTCATTTAAACACATCGCTTATTCAGAATTACTTCTTCAATCCATCAAGTTTCATATTTTACACTTTACACCCTTTATTTATCAAAGTTACAAAATAAACCCTATAGTTACATAATTTACAATTTAACCCATGTTATATCCTTAATTACCCCACTAACCCTTATATTTAATTATTTACAAAATATACTCTCTAATTTCATGTATGGCACGAACTCAACCCTTAGTTTCACATAATTACACATTTAGCCCCTTTAGTTTATAAAACTTATAATTTAATTCATAAACTCATAATAATTACACATTAGTCCCATAAATACTCAAAATTACACAATACACTCTTAATATTATTATTTACCCAAAATCACTTCAAGTTTCCAGAAATTACATTTTTAGTCCCTCCTTTAAATAAATTATAAAACGGATTAATATATTTATATATTTACCCTTTAAACCTCTTAATTCCAATTCTAACATACATGACCCTTATTTTATATTTTTACATGATTAGTCCCTGATTATAACACATTAAAAAAATATCCCATGAGTTTTATAAATTACAAAACGTACCCTTACTTTATAAAAACCAAATCGTATAACAATTAAACCAACAAAACCCTAACCCTCTTATTTCCAATCAATGACCAATCATTATATCATCATTACACCATCATTAATTAAGCAAGAACCAACCCTAATCCTCTTAAACCCTAATCGTTCCATTTTAATTCTTTTTCTTTCTTGTTTTATATTAAACCCGATATAACAAATAATTCCAAAAACCATGAATTAAGCTGCAACAATTTGAAATCTTATTTTTATGATGTTACATGATGTACATAGAAGCCACAAAAATTATACATAAGGTCCAGGAAAATCGCATGAATTTTATATAGAGTTTTTGTGTTTTTAGGGTTTCGAATACATTAATCATCATACGATTTGTATATGTTGCATGGCTTGATTCTCTCATTTTTTATACGTTATATGGGATGAGTAGAAGGCTAGAAAAATACTAAACCAATATTAGAACGTGCGGATGAGTTGTTTTGATTTTGGGTTTCTCGACTGAACAACACGACACCAATAAAATCTCCACGAGCACACAAAGGATCCCACGACCTTGTAAACAATTTTCACAGATCACATATGATATGAGGATCATGAGAAAAATGAGAAACGAATTTTATATGTGTCGAATGAATTATGAACGAATTACCTTACTTTATATACTAGCGATAGGGAAAAATAGGCCACGATCGAATCAGGCAACCCACGAACTCAAACTGATTTTTCCTAGACTCCTTAGATGATGATGAAGCTCAGAAAAATGCCTCTTGAATTTTTGGAGGCCGGATGGATGAGTTAGGGATTTTGGTGTGTGATATTGTTTAATCGGTTTTGCGATATTTAGGGTTAAATTGAATTGTTGCTATAATTATGGGATTAGGCCGAATATGGGGGACATGGGCTGGCATAATCACGAAATTAAAGGCCCTAATCAATTATCATAATTAGTTTCCAATTTTGTAATTTAAATCATTTTAAATCAATTAATAATAATACAAATAATAATTTAAATAATTCGGTATATATACAATAAATTTTTGTTACTTCCCAAAATGTCAAATGTAGCATTAGAAATAATTTTACTTCATATCTCGATCATCTCCCGAAGTTTAGAATTCATTTGGTATTTTATAAGTTCTTTATTCAAAGTTTAAGATTGTAAGGGCATTTTGGTCTTTTTACACGTTTTAAATTTTAGGGTTTTACAATATTAATCATATAGAATCATGTGTGTGACAAAACTAGAATCATGAGTACCTTAGGCTAGTTAACGAGACCAAAAGAAAAGAAAGCATAACAGCCCTCGATTCAACCACAACCGATCACCACCAGGTTGCTACAAAAGAATACCAAGGCTGCAAGAAGTAGAACACCAAGCTGCTAACTTCTTCCTCTTTATCTTGGTTGCAACGAATGAGAGTATAGTTTTTCTGTTTGTTGTTTTTGGTTTGGTGCAAAAGAGAGAACACAAGAAGGATGTTATACGGTTTAAGAAGATATGGTATAGCGTGTGATAACTTGGGTATGCAGTGTTTTATTGATAAGGATTGTCGTGGGGATAAGATGGAAAGGATTAGCATGCATATCATTTAATTCTTACAAGATATTCTTTGTATCATAACCGAATAAGGGATAGGGACAAAATCAGTTCTCATATTTAGGAAAGGAAAATAAAACGCGTATTGTATAAATGGAAGAAACTAAGAATCGTATAAATCACAAAGAGTGATATTCGGCTAGACTTAGGGTGTTAGTATTTATTCTTATCTTCTATTTTATGGTAAGTTGTAATGTTTCAAATGGTATGTTGGTAATTGTATGTCGTGTAGTTGTGATGTTCCTATCTTCTAATTTATGGACAAGTTAGATGTGTACAGGATTTAAAGACACGAGAGCAAATCGATTATATGACTTAGACAAAGTTAGGTAAGTTTTCAAATATTAGTTATTATATAAACTTAGGTTAATACACATGTTAATTTAACTAGTACATAGTATAAGGTTTAAATCTCTTATTAATATTCATAGTGCTTAGGGTAAAATCAAAATAAATAAATAAAATGTTCACCAAATTTTTAGAGCGTTATAATTTTCAATTAGAAGTCAAATGCCGGGTCAATGGTCATTGTTGACTAACCTAATCTGGTGAGGGTTCTCACATATGTGGTCAAGGAATGGCGAGGAAGGTTTGATATCAAAATGGGGAGAAAGTGTTTAATGTGTGAAAAAAGTAAGTGGTATATTGTCTAGAAAGAATGGGACAATATAATGATTGAGAATGTTTTTGGGAGAGTGAAGGAATTAAATGGGATTGTGTAAGAATGTGGGACAAATCATTTGTTTGGAATGTCAGGACAAACAATGATTAGGGAATGTGTGTGGGAATGTTTATTGAATGTGGGAGTAAGTGGGATTATGTGAAGAATGTAGGAGCCAATAATAACTATTGTGGGTGTGTGTAGAAAGGTTTGTTTGTTGGTGATATAAAAGATACAAAAGAATATTCAACTTCCAAATAACCAAACTCAAATAATCAAATATGACTTAAGCCATAATTAAGCAACAATAAGAATAATCCCTAATCACATTGATGCTAACAAGCTAAGTGCTTTGCACCACATTTAAAGCACTTCCCATAAAAGGAAAAGATGCATTTACGCAAAGAGACCTTAACTTAGTTTGACCAATAGGGGTGTAAAACCATTACGATTAGAGAAGACGTACGCACGGATATGGTCATATGAATACTTTTGTTTGATGTTATATTGAAAGTATGAATGTCCTAGGTTTCGAAAAAGGGTTTTGGCCTTGCCTAGAGGCATTTGGTAAAATCGTTTTGAGTTGGCGTTTTGTAAAATGGGATAACCTGTTTTGGCATATCTCTAAGTATAAAATTTATTGCGAGTTTACCTAATTACTCAATTATCATATTCATACCTCTGATGAGAGAACCACATTTTTCGGGTAAGAGGAAAACCTACTTTCAAAAATCGAGCTGATTCTAACAGAAGCTTGTCGCGCTGCCGGCGTGCTAGCGCATCAGTAGCGCCCCAGGACCAGTTAGGATCTAGCTCGGTTTTTTACTAACGTTTGTGATTTTATGTGTTCCAAATATTTATTTGTCATCGTTAAAACATATAGGAGACTTAGTTGATGTTGCACCAACAAATGATTTTAAAACAAGCCCTAAAACGGGCACTAACTAGTTTTAAAATTACAAATATTTAAATGTTTTAAATCTTATATCCCAAATCTGATGCACGAACGCCGTCGTCATCTTCTGCAAATACTTTACACACTCCATGAGAACTAAGCCTCATCATCTTTAGCGCTTGATGAAGCCCAACTAACATCACAGCTGCTAAGTGCGTCATCCTCTTCTCGAAGTGCTACAATAAAAAAATTATAATGCATAAATTCCCTTTTTTGTGAACTTCATGCCAGCAAAATGGAGGATAAATAAAACAATCTATAAAATTTAGATACCTCTCATATCCGCTACGAGCTTCTGGCCGCGCAAATACTTCAAACATTTCTCCTAATTATGCCCATGCTTTTGGCAATAATAACATATGGGAATTGCCCTTCTCTTTTTGGTTGCTGATTCAAAGAAGAACCCCTCAGTCCTTCCAGTAACCTACACGTCATTCACCTATTCAACCTTACACTTTCTGACTTTGTCAGAATTGACCTTTAGGTCATCCTCGGCTTTACATACCAGCTCGTAAAACTAAACCAGCGTAGGCTCCTTGCAAGTCTCTTTGAAATTAAGTAGGAATGAAAAATACTCAGCTGGTAGAGACTGCATGATACAGAATACCATAAATGCCTCACTCATAGGATTACCAATCTTTCAGAGACGATTGAAAAATCCTTCCATCATAGTGGAATGAAACCTCACAGATGTACCCAATCGCATGTTATAATTTATTATCTTATGCGTTAGGGCAAACATCTCAGCATTCCTTGATTCTGGATGAATATCCCAAGGAGCTCTAGGTTTCCAACTATGTTGGACATGAGATGACTCACCACGATTCATCAGGTGACAGGGCGTTTCTGGTACTTTCTTAATAAAATTGTATCAATATTGCTTAGAGAGATTCACCTATGAACAAAACCCTTAACACCTTGATTAACTCTTTTACCTAACTGTAATGATATAGCAAGCATAGTCAAGCGTTTTACTCATCATTCCGACCAAAACCCAAAAACAATTTAAGCATTTACCAACTAAATCAGCAAACCCTAAATAACAATATTTTTTGCATAAAATAAATTGCTTGTCTAATTTTCTTAACTGCACCCCTTGTGCGTGTTTGATTTTGAATAAAAAACCACACAAATGAAAAATCAGGTCTAGTTTTCGTCTCAAAACATCTAGAACCGATAATGGGAAAAAGTGTACACCATGCAGCGAACCCTGAAATTAAGTGGCAAATAAGTTGAAAACCCACTAACCTTATTTTAATCCCTCTAAACCGACGGCTCGGCTCGGCGTGTGAACAGTGCCGGCTCGAGCCGCGGCTCCACAATGCACCCAAGCCGTGCTCCTCCCTTGAGTCGACCTCCCACCTGGCGACTTCGGAACAGCACTGACACCAAATTCCACTTCAATAAATGTTATATAGTATAATTATCATCATTTTTATTTAACATTCATTTCAAGGAATGTACTAGTAGTTGAACGACCTTCATATTTTTCGTGAAAAGCTTATTGGCTTTTCTTATATATAATATAAAAAGTTAATAATGGTTCATGATACTTATCGAACCACGTTCTCGATATTACTATTATAGAAGAGGGCAGTTTATCTGGACCCCCTCCCCTATAGGGGGTATGCAATCATTGCACGTATCGGACGGTTGTACTGTGTGCTTAGCGGTTTGTACGTTTGACTTATAGGGGGTATGTATAGTGTCTCCCTTATAGAAGCATGTTCGAGACTTTCAAAATAGATAATGTTTTCTTGAATATCTCTTCATGCGTATCATTTAAATGATAATGCTTTTTCCTTCAGATTTAACACAGAAATTTGTTAGATTGAATTTTGCAACATGAGGTGTATCTAATTTAACGAGTTTTCAAATGAATCACTTTATTTTGATGATAATCTATCTTTTAGGTTTTTCATACGCTTAACGGATCTTTCACCATTAAATATTATCTTTTTGTTTGGATCTAACACGTTAATTGTGAGACCGAACTCGCTTGTACCTTTTTTTTACAATTATTTATTTATTTTTTCTATTTTTTCTTTTAAAGCAATTATATAAATATGTGCACCTGTCATGTTAAAACATAAGCCAATCAAATCAACATCACTTACTAAGATTATTTTGCCAACTGAAAGACGTAGGTACTGACGTGTTATATTGATGATCACAATTTACATCTAAACTTATATTCAGCATATATATTTTCAGATATCTTGAAACATCCAAAATTCATTAATGGGTGGAGATATACTAACCCTCCTTTAGGAGGATGTGTTAACTTGACCAAGCTGCCGCCGCTGTACTGTCTGCTTTAAAACTTGTATATTTTGACTAAAGTAGGCGGACTTCACATGGTAGGGAGGGTCCGGTTAATGTGACCCTTCATTAATATGCACATATATTTCCAATTTTTAACAGAATTATGATCACTAAGGTTGTTTGAAAAGAGACAAATATATTTAGCAAAAGTTATGCATATATACTTTCGAGTTGTAACGGTATCAATGATTTTTTTCTTCTTTCTAAACAATTGTTACAAAAACAAAAATCGCATCACATATTCCTTTCTTTCTTTCTTTTGTTAACAGTATAAAACAAAGAACAATTAATATTATTCAAGTGATCCAAATTATCATTTTGACGTTACTATGAAAAAAACGCAAATAAATAAGAATAGCATAAACAAGAAAGTAATTATTTAAGTAACAATAATAGAACTTGAGGTTCGATACATACATAACACGAGATTGTGTTATTTGATTCTCTTGAGGTAATCATAATAGAACTTGAAGTTCTAATATATATATATATTTTTTTTAAAGAACATAATATGAGGATATGATATTGATCCGTTTGAAAGAATTATATTAGAACATAAGGTTATGTTATTTTGATTCTCTCTTTATAGTCACAATATAACATTTATCGTTCTTGTAAATTATACGAGAGTTTAAAAGATTAACAATAAAATAAAAAACAATTATTTTTATGTAATCACAATAGAACATTTATTGTTCTTGTAAATTACAATAGAGTTGAAAATATTAAACGAGAATATGTAACTTGATAATTCTTTACCTATTTTTGTTTATCGCTAACAGCGTAACATAAATCAAGATCCTTGATTTATTCTACATTATTATTGTAATTATTGTAGATATATTATTTCCATTCTTAGGTCCATTTTTTGGTGTATAAATTGTAATCCTCATTGTTAATAAAATTCATGCTGAGATTTACTCTTCCTAACATGGTATCAGCCATATTTAGAACCTAAAACCCTACCTCCTTGCCGCCCCTGTTCTTCTTTTTTTCCTGGTCCAGTCGATCATCCATGGCTAACGATAAGCCCTCTTAGCTTCCTCTCCATACCCTTCTCCATTTCATTCCCCTCAAACTCACAGCCTCTAACTACCTAGCCTGGTCTCACCAAATCTCCCCGGTTCTATCTATGCAGCGCCTCTCCGGTCACATAGATGGCACCTCCAACCCCCCACCCGAAACCATTCTCTCAGAAAATAAAATCGTCCCAAATCCCGATTACACAACCTTGTTAGAGGCTGACCAGTCAGTTCGTCTTCTGATCCAGTCTTCTCTTTCAAAGGAGGCCATGTTCGAAATTATTGGCTTATCCACTGCGCGACAGATCTGGCTTGCGCTTGAAAGTGCTTTTAGCAACAGCTCTATTGATCGAGTTCATACCCTCCGTGACACCCTTCGGCAATTGCAAAAAGGGTCCTCCACTGTGTCAGATTATGGTCGCAAGTTTAATTCGCTTTGTGATCAATTGGCCGCTATTGACCATCCGGTGGAGGAAAGTGACAAATGTCACTGGTTCTTATGCGGTCTTGGTGCAACCTACGAAAAATTATCCACTACTCACAGAGCCATCTCTGCTTCTCTTTCTTTCCGGTAGCTTCTCGCCAAAGCAGAAAATCAGGAAATCTTCCTGCAATCTATTCATGGAACCTCCACTCCTCAGGTTTCGTTTGTGGCGCAACAAAAGTCTGGTAACCCTTCTAAATCCTCTTACCATTCTAACTCTTCAGGTCGTGTCCGCGGCCGTGCTTCTGGTTGTGGACGCGCTAGACGACCTCCACACTGTCAACTTTGCAGGAAAGATGGGCATTATGCCAACACATGTGTAACACCCCCAAATTACCGCAATGGAACAGTAGAGTCAAGGGAGTATTACTTCATAATATAGATCAAGGTATAGAAAACGACCTCTAAATGAGAGGTTTTAAAATGTTACCATTCGAATTATTAAAATCAGATTAATGACAATAAGTTCCAAAGCAAAGTTACATGAAAGTTTTCAAAATGTATCGAATGATAAAGATAAAGATATAAGTCTGCAAGTATGCCAATGACTCTAGAATCCATGCATCTACTATCGCCTTATTAACCTGAGATAAACATGCTAAAAAGTGTCAACCAACGGTTGGTGAGTTCATAGAGTTTAGTTTAACGGTAAAGCATTTGAATAAAGATTTCACAGCAAAGGCCTTGTAAATTCACTCAGTCCCAAGCCCCGCCCATACAAGACTTGCAACATGTGTGTCTACAACCCACTGCTAACATAGTATAATCAATAAAGTTTCCACCGCAAAGGCATTGTAAATCCACTCAGTCTCAAGTCCCGCCCATACAAGACTTGCAACCTGTGTGTTTACAACCCACTGCTAACATAGTATGAATAGAACATATGTATAAAAGCATATCATATCATAATGATTAGTGTACTTGCATACCAATGCAAAATGTGATAGATGACTTGCATACCAATGCAAAAATGTAATAGATGACTTGCATACCAATGCAAAATATAATAGATGACTTGCATACCAATGTAAAATGTATTTGATAAACGAGTAAAGTAATTTAAGCATGTATCTCCACCAAAGAGTATAAAACAAGCATTAAAAGAGTAGGGGCTACGACTCACCTTAGCTGTAAGGTCAAAGTATTGTGATGTAATGTCAATAGTATCACGGGAACGACACCAACACACGACCTGAATAATAGTGAAGTCTGAGATTTTGATGGTTTAAGGTTGACTTGATGTGAATAATGATTGTGAAAGAATATCGGATAACGAATTGGTTCGTGATGAAAATGATTTGATATTGTTAAAATGCTTAGAGTTCAAAAATAATATTATACATAATATTATCATAGTTTTATGTTTATTGATTCAATAATAACGTTTCCCTGAAAGTGGTTTGAACAAAACGTTAAGTTAATTGTTAAAATTCGTTATATAAATATAACTGTAACGGAAAATAAATATAATGAAACGAATGACTAAATGCATATAAAATGAGTTAAACATGAAATAGAATTGATTATAAATAATGTTTATGTTTAGTCCTTGGTCCTTTACAAAATTTACACTTTTTACCCTAACGGTGTATGTTTTGCAACGTTAGTCCTAGGTTACATTTTTGGTACAAAAAGGGTCAAATGTTACATTTTATGACTTCTAGTTATTGTTTTATCATTTTATAACCATAAGTTACTAATTTGGCAGTTTAGAACATAGTTTTATAAGGTTGGCAGTTTTAGTCCCTAAAGTTGAAATACTTTGCAAACTTAGTCCAAAAATAACAAAAAAGGTGGGAAAAGATTACCGAAAGTTTCAACATTTTTATAAAGCTTATTTCAACTTATAAAAACTGCTTATTATTCCAAATAGCTTATTAATGGCTTAATGGGCTTTAAAGGCCCAATCGATATGTATAAAAGTTCAAAAATAGTTTTGAAGGCCATAAGCTTGATCGATTAAAATGGTGTTTCATGAGCTTATTAGAAAGGCTTTTTAATGTAGCTTATTAGATGAGATTATAGAGAAACATGTCGAGAAATAAAAACTATGTGTTGTGTATATGAATTCGAAATACCATGGTCATTTCTTATCGTTATTAACATGGTTCGGATAATTAAGGAAATGACATATATAATGAGTTGAGATTCGATATAAATAAAAATGAGCTCGAAAGTTAATAACTGAATATGTAAGTGTCGAGTATAGAAAATACACAAGTTTCTTAGCCATCCATAAGGAGGTAATTGATTATGTACGTGAAAGAAATAAATAGAAAAATAGAAAAGCGTATAAATGTATCAAAATGATATACAACCGAAATAAAGGAAATATGATGCATGGTATGATGAATATGTTATAACAAATAGAAACTTAAGTTTAGAAAGCTTACAACACCGAAATGGTGGGATATTTAACATGTAAAAGAACTAGGATTCGAGAATTATGATCGTGGCTCATTAGGATTTGCTATGAACGGATCGATTTCGTCATTTAAATGTTTGGGAAATGGCTTGATCGACTAGTAAAAGATCTTGTTTTTTATCAATAGGAAACTTTAGGAGAATTTAAGTTAAATAGCCAGTTATCGCTGAGCTCCACACCTTTGATGACTCGACTAAATGCTGAGATTCCCGTATCGGTGCAGATACTATAATATCCGAAGCATGGATAATAACGGAAAAAGTTCTACTTATGAAAGGCGATAGGGATGAGATTCTCAATGTATATAGAAGTTATAGTCTAGGCATCTAAATGCAACCTAGTTCTCTATAACCAAGTCTCTGATACCAATCTGTAACACCCCCAAATTACCGCAGCGGAACAGTAGAGTCAAGGGAGTATTACTTCATAATATAGATCAAGGTATAGAAAACGACCTCTAAATGAGAGGTTTTAAAATGTTACCATTCGAATTATTAAAATCAGATTAATGACAATAAGTTCCAAAGCAAAGTTACATGAAAGTTTTCAAAATGTATCGAATGATAAAGATAAAGATATAAGTCTGCAAGTATGCCAATGACTCTAGAATCCATGCATCCACTATCGCCTTATTAACCTGAGATAAACATGCTAAAAAGTGTCAACCAACGGTTGGTGAGTTCATAGAGTTTAGTTTAACGGTAAAGCATTTGAATAAAGATTTCACAGCAAAGGCCTTGTAAATTCACTCAGTCCCAAGCCCCGCCCATACAAGACTTGCAACATGTGTGTCTACAACCCACTGCTAACATAGTATAATGAATAAAGTTTCCACCGCAAAGGCATTGTAAATCCACTCAGTCCCAAGTCCCGCCCATACAAGACTTGCAACCTGTGTGTTTACAACCCACTGCTAACATAGTATGAATAGAACAGATGTATAGAAGCATATAATATCATAAATGATTAGTGTACTTGCATACCAATGCAAAATGTGATAGATGACTTGCATACCAATGCAAAAATGTAATAGATGACTTGCATACCAATGTAAAAATATAATAGATGACTTACATACCTATGCAAAATGTATTTGATAAACGAGTAAAGTAATTTAAGCATGTATCTCCCCCAAAGAGTATAAAACAAGCATTAAAAGAGTAGGGGCTACGACTCACCTTAGCTGTAAGGTCAAAGTATTGTGATGTAATGTTAATAGTATCACGGGAACGGCTCCAACATACGACCTGAATAATAGTGAAGTCTGCGATTTTGATGGTTTAAGGTTGACTTGATGTGAATAATGATTGTGAAAGAATATCGGATAACGAATTGGTTCGTGATGAAAATGATTTGATATGCTTAAAATGCTTAGAGTTCAAAAATAATATCATACATAATATTATCATGTTTTTATGTTTATTGATTCAATAATAACGTTTCCCCGAAAGTGGTTTGAACAAAACGTTAAGTTAATTGTTAAAAGTTCGTTATATAAATATAACCGTAACGGAAAATAAATATAATGAAACGAATGACAAAATGTATATAAAATGAGTTAAACATGAAATAGAATTGATTATAAATAATGTTACTATTTAGTCCTTGGTCCTTTACAGAATTTACACTTTTTACCCTAACGATGTAAGTTTTGCACCGTTAGTCCTCGGTTACATTTTTAGTCCAAAAAGGGTCAAATTTTACATTTTATGACTTCTAGTTATTGTTTTATCCTTTTATAACCATAAGTTACTGATTTGGCAGTTTTGAACATAGTTTTTAAGGTTGGCAGTTTTAGTCCCTAAAGTTGAAATACTTTGCAAACTTAGTCCAAAAATCACAAAAAAGTGGGAAAAGATTTCCGAAAGTTTCAACATTTTTATATAGGTGATTTCAACTTATAAAAACTTCTTATTATTCCAAATAGCTTATTAATGGCTTAATGGGCTTTAAAGGCCCAATCGATATGTATATATGTTCAAAAATAGTTTCGAAGGCCATAAGCTTGGTCGATTAAAATGGTGTTTCATGAGCTTATTAGAAAGGATTTTTAATGTAGCTTATTAGATGAGATTATAGAGAAACATGTCGAGAAATAAAAACTATGTGTTGTGTATATGAATTCGAAATACCATGGTCATTTCTTATCGTTATTAACATGGTTCGGATAATTAAGGAAATGGCATATATAATGAGTTGTGATTCGATATAAATAAAAATGAGCTCGAAAGTAAATAATTAAATATGTAAGTGTCGAGTATAGAAAATACACAAGTTTCTTAGCCATCCATAAGGAGGTCATTGATTATGTACGTGAAAGAAATAAACAGAAAAGCGTATAAATGTAACAAAATGATATACGATCGAAATAAAGGAAATACGATGCATGGTATGATGAATACGTTATAACCAATAGAAACTTGAGTTTAGAAAGCTTACAACTCCGAAATGGTGGGATGTTTAATGTGTAAAAGAACTAGGATTCAAGAATTATGAACGTGGCTCGTTAGGATTTGCTATGAATGGATCGAGTTCGTCATTTAAATGTTTGGGAGATGGCTTGATCGACTAGTAAAAGATCTTGTTTCTTATCAGTAGTAAACTTTAGGAGAATTTAAATGTGTGAGAATACTTTTGAGAATGGAAAACGTGAGAATGAATTTGTAGTCGAGTATATGCATGAATGTGGTTTAATTTATATTGTATTTTACGCATGCAAGTGGTGATGGCAAGATTAGATTCGATTCTTTAGTAGTAGGATAAAGATTTGGGAATGCATGTGAGTGTATATATATGGTATAATTTTACAATGCAAGAAGTTGAGTGTGATTGTGGTATGTATATGTATCGTATAAGTGTGTATATATATATGAATGAATATGTGTTTACATTTTTTTAAATGCTACAAGTTGCAAGATTTGATTCTTGTAGATATTCGGATAAGATAGGAGATAATATACACTCGAGTATTAAGAAAATAAGGGTATAGTTTGTGTATTGTTTTTGAGTTGTGTCGAATTGTATGTATATATGTATTCGTACGACTTATGTAAAGGTCCAAAAATGATTTCTAACGTGCCCAAGTGTTAGAAAATGGTGAGAAATAATGTCATAAGCTCAAATTCGACTAAGAATAAATATACGCTTAAGTAAAAATCAAGTTGGATCGAATTATTAAAAATGGATAAATATTTGTTGAACTTGTACATGTCTCGGTTGTGATTTACTTTGTGTCTCGTTCCATGATTAAACCTTTGAGTTTGGAAATGAGATTGGTCGAACTTGATTATTTGTAGTATGGAGAATCGTGTTGTGTAAAAACTTGTATATGTTACGTGTTGAAATCAGAAAATAAACGGGTCAAGTGAAGGTGTGATGGTCCCTATTACCAATGTAACACAAGATCTAGTCTACTAAATACCACGTACAACTACTACAACTATAGCTAGAGATTAACTAATAACGATACCACAATAAGTAACAAGAGAATAGAGAAGAGATTAAGAGAATAAGAGAATAGATGGATGATTATATTTCATACGTTAGAATGACAAAGCTTCCGCACTAGAGAAACAAAACCAACAATGGAAATGATGCCCCAAGCCTTCTATTTATAGGCGCATGCTTAGGGCATCACACGCTTAAGCATCTTCTAGAAATTATTACAAGGTCACATGGTCCATGGGCTACTAATGGACCATGGAATTAAATACAAGCGTATAACCCAAATATAGCAACCTATTTATCGCAAATGACCAAGACTTGAAAATGAAATAAAACGTGTTCCCAACAATCTCCCCCTAAGTCTTGGTCATCTTGGTTGCTTGACGTCATCTTTGCTTCTTGGGCTTCTGACGTCTTCATAATCTTTGTTCTTTGTTCTTGATCTGATATGGTATGGTATGGTAATAATCTGCCGTCCTCCAATGGTCTTTAGAACTGGTGTCTTTACGTCGTTTCCATCATGCCCATATGTTATTCGACTTTTGTTCTTCATATATCACGTAGTTCTCTCTTCATAAGCTGGATCTTAGACTTGTGAAAGATTGACATACTTGATCTTTGACTTTTCTTGAATTACTTTGAGTTTTTGATATTCCATAGTCATTGTGAGAACTTTGCTTCAGAATATGAGCATGATGGAAAGGTGATGGAACTCCAGGTTTTCATGATTCGCTGCAAGTAAATAGTTAGCAATAAATCATCCGGTACTTACAGATTTGGACTTCGAGATCATCAACAGCATAGTGTGAAGACTTTCTCTAATCCAAACCCAGGCCGTTCTGAACTGGATACCCCCGAAAGGGCTTACACGGACACACCGAAATGCACCAACGATTCAGTGAGTCGCTAGAGATCACCCCACGACTGTAGACCACTTTTGGAGCAAACACTAAGCGTAATCCACAAGGGATTACCGAAGTGACCTGCTGTCAGGGCTGTTTGATGTTGACCCTGGCAGGATTTCCATTCAATCACTGAGAATTACAATTGTGAATTCTCTCAGGAATGTTCTTGGCAGATTGCTAAGATCTGCGAAGGACTTTTCTTAATTTTACAACTGTTGCCCATGATGTAGAACAACAGAGTAATACTAAGTGTTCCTAAGAGATCTTTGATGAATCTCATGGCTCTAGACTCGATTAGTGCACATTTGTTTGGTCGTCAGAGGCATGGAGCAGAGTGCCTCCTTTTAAATATCAACACATCTCGTAGTGAGAGGTCGATAGATAATGAAGGGTTCTCCGTGTGAAATGAAACAAGTGCCTTTTGAGAGACACCTGGGTGGCTAGAAGGTTAGTGCAGTGCGTCACTGGGTCCATGACGACTTTGATCTTCAATACCGGTGATTCCCAATCAACCAGTAGATTATGTGTTGAACCCGGTGTCTGCCCTAAGGTTGAACAAATGGAGGGCTATTTCTTTTCACCCTTTTCTTTACTTTTCTTTTTAATTCTTCAACCCCTTCTTTCTCCGTTCATTTCATTTCTCCTTTTTCAATCATACCTAGGACTTTCTAGTTCTAAACTATTGGTATTGTCCTTCGGTAGATCCCTCCGGCTCTGGCGGATCATAGGACGGTTATTCCTAACCTTAGTCACCTTATAACTCCATGACTATCCTATTGATGCCATAAACCAAACCTTTTTGAAAATCTCTTAAAGTGTTTATGATTGTGAAAACATATTCTGTTAACACTTTGAGAGTTTTGTTATTTTCAGAAAAACTCCCCCTTAACATTTGCTCATATATGGTTAAAGTAAATTTGCACATGTCGGGTAGAGTTTGCACTTTTAGAATTGATTGATTTTTAATGAACGTGATCGTCGCGAGACACGCTTACATCACTAGTAGAACTAGCTTGAAATTATTACCCGTCCAGATCACATTCAAGGAAAATCGCTCGATATCGGTACATTCTACTCAGACACATCCTTTGCGAGACACGCTTACATCACCAGATAAACTGGCTTGAAATTATTACCCGTCCAGGATATGTCTTTTCGACCACTGACTTTTGTTATCGTCAATTCGAGGGTCAATTCTGAGTCGAGCACTCATGAGATCACAACTTTTCTTTACCATATTTTAATCATATCTTTATTCTCCCCCTAAAAAATAGCATACTCATGATGTTTTTGAAAAACTTTATGATTAAAATATGCTGTTTTTGAGTTTTGTGGGAAGAATGTCAAGAACTTTGGTTTGAACAAAGATTATGTTTCAAATACTCCCCCTTAATGAGGGAATACTTGTCCTTATGAGCAGAATTTTTGAAAAATTAAAAAAAAATTCTGGTTTAATTCTACTCATAAGAAAGAAGCTTTCGCTCCTTTGAACAGGATTGAGGCACTGAAGCGTACCTCAGGGTCCTTTCTTTACAGGAATGGGTTGTGCACTGTTATGTGTACACAAGCCATAATAAGCAATCACACAAGCAAGAATAATGAAATATACGGATAAATCAAATACTAACATCATCCTCCTGTTCCAAATGTTGTGAATGCTGGATCTGTTCATTGGAAAGTTCTGGCCGGGAATGGAGGACGGCCTCCAACATAGCTTTCAAGTCTCCGCATCAGATCCCTTCTGAATAGCCTGCTCTCAATCCTCCAAATGAACTGCCAGATCTGTCTTAGCTGATCATTGTTCCATCTTCTTGTCATCTTCAATTCTTGATCACGAACGCGAAGAACCAACCCATCACGCACCTTCTTCAATGTATCATCACAGAACTTGTGAATCTCTTTGAATGCCATGAAGCAATTAATTGTCAGATAGCTTTTGTAAATGAATCCGAAGGTTGGCTTCTGCTTCATGGTGTATTAAGCTTCGATGTTGATGTTTTCAAGATGTAGCTCTGGTGCAGTCAAGTTCAACTGTTTCTGGTAGCTCTCAACTCCAAGTTGTAGATCTTCTACACATTCTTGAATGACCTTTCTCCTTATGAAATGAAGAATAGAGGTGCTGAAGGCATATTGTAATTCTAGTTTGAGGTGTTGCAGTCTCCCTTGAACTTTAATCAGGTACATGTCTTCAAAGTCAGTAAGACTTAATTCTGGGAAATCTGCCTCAGAGAACGTGTAGATTTGCTTATCATGTCTTCTTACAGTGACTTCAGACAAGAAGGTGTAGTCATACTTCTTTTGCCCTTTTACAGCTACTACAACAACAATCCTGAGATCACTTTGTACTGATTCTGGATATTTCTTGGTTAGTTTACTTCAATACCAAGTCCTTCATTTCTCGTACCAGTGGTAGATTCCCAATTCAGCATCGTGATCGTAGTTAACTTTCTCAGAAACAAAGAGATGAGTTGTTGTTTCTTCAATTGCAGGATTCGTGTAGTGGGCTGCTGGAATTAGAGTAATTGAGGTAGCATACTTGGGTTGACACTGAGCTCCATTCTTGAGTAATTCCAAGTCGTGGTTGAAGAAGAAGTCGTATGGAATGGATGGTTTAGAGTGGATCCTGATTAATGGCAGTGGCTTTGTCCAGTCTGTGATATATGGCTTGTTCTTGGAATCTGTGTTGCCAACTACATCTGGACTGGTCCAGTTGAAATCTGAAGACATAGCTCGTGCTATGTTCTCGAGGTGATACTCAAGCTCAGCAGCACTGGAGGAGCTATCCTTAAGAAGATTAAATGCATCATTCTTGATTCGACGAAGTTCTCTTTTAGTCATTTTCTTGATCTTTTGAGTTCCTTTGAGTTGTTGAGTAAATTCAAACGTGCTATCATCAATCTTTGAGTCTTCGTCTACATGAGTCTGAGCACTTGCTAATTGCTCGAAGAATTCGTTCCCTGGTGTATCATCGTCATCGAGCCATGAGACTACGCTCATCTTTTAAGAAGATTTCTTACTTGTCGTAGGCTTGGTCTTTGATGGTGATTGGGGTTGAACGAATTCGTGTTGAAATTCCATTTCTTCTGTAGCAAAGTGTTCAAAATGATGCTCAGTTTCTGTTGGACCGAACCCCGAAGCCTTGTGAGGTTGAGGTTTTGTTGTCGTTGTCGTTCCGGTTGGCTCTTTGAACTGAATTCCAGATCCGCCTTCATTCTTTTGCTTCTTTGATTTGTAGTTAGGGTCTTGGTCTTCTTTGTCTCTTTGACATTTTCCATGATCGGCTGCAGCCTTGCAGGATTCCATATTAGCTTTGATGGCTTCAGAGATAGCCATTTCAGTTTCTGATGGTGATGTGATTGCGGTGATTTTGGTGACAAGAGCTTGTTGGAGTTCATCAACAGTATAGTCCAAGAGTTGCATTTGTTGAGTTGTTGAATCATGAATAGATGAGGCAATGGCATCTTTGACCTTATCTTCAATCTGGGTGTCGATGTGCTCTGTAATGTTTTCCTGAAGATCAGACAAATATTTCTTGACATAATGCCTTGTGTTGACTTTGGTTTCCTTGAGCAGTCGATTTTTGACATCATCATCCAAGAATTCATCTATTTGTTTCTTGGTCTCCTGCAGCTCTTCCATTTGCTCAGAAAGACTCTTGACCATATTCTGCAACTTGGTTACTTGGTCACTTAATTTGCTGTCTTTCTTTGCTTGTGCGAATTTTGCTGCCTTCTTCAGTTTCTTTGTAGCAGGAGATATGACTTCAACTCTTGTAACCCTTGCAATCTTATTTGTGTACTTGCCCTTTATGATTGTTTTCAGGAGTTCTTCAGTTGTTGCTGGTTTAGGTGATGGTGGGGATGGTTGTGACGGATGTGATGATGATTCATGTGGAGTAGAAATTTTCTTTGGTGAATCATGAGGAGGTGTTGAGGACTTTGGCGGAGAGGTAGGATGAGTTAAACCCTTAGGTGGTGAAAGAGGTGCTGTTGAAGCTTTAGGTTGTGATTCTTGTTGAGGTTTATAAGGAATGATTGATAGATCAGGAGGAGTGAGTGGTGGTGTTGAAATGTATTGATATGCCTCCTTTGCTGCTTTATCATTTTCATCCTTTATTCTTTCTTCTTCCAACCTCCTTTCTTCTTCCATCCTCTTTGCTTTGTAGTCAGCCTCCAGTTCGTTTGCGGCTTTTGTTATATTCTCCCCAAGAATTTCTTGTTCCTCTTCTGATTCAGACCAAGGAACATCATTCTGATCCTTATTTTCATCTTCAAACATCTCATCTGGAATCTCCTCATCTGTCAGAATCTGCTTCTCCTTGATATCCTTGTCTTCTTCATTGCCGGGTTGATTAACCGGACTTGATGGTAGGATATCTTCTGTAGCACCTCTTGACCCTCCGGGTTGATTAACCAGATCAGTGTGGGTCGGAGGAACTTCTTGAGCAGATCCTGATCCTCCAGCTCCTTTAGCTTCTTCCAATTTCCTAAGCTCCTCAACCCTCAACGGTGCCCTTCTGGCTTCATCTTCCTTGGTTGTCTTTTTGCTCTCTTGCATTGCCTTAATAGTATCCACGTCCCACTGAATATCTTCTTCTTCGTTCACTTGCATCTCAATGTTCTCTTCTGACTCAGTTTCTTCTGAGTCTGATCCTTCTTCATCATGAATCCCACCTTCTTCTACTTTTGGCTTAGGATCAGTCTTTACTCTCCTTTTGATGATGTTGGGGAAGGAAGGTTTTGGTCATTGTTTTACAGTACTTGTAGCACTTCCAGTCTTGCTACTGCTTTTAGAACGAGTCTTTGATGAACCCGTCCCTTCACCATGTTTAGAGAACCCGACCTGACCTTTGTTGTAGGCACTGTCATAGTCTTTGTAGGCCTGGGTCTTCTTGACCGAGTTGGTCAACAATCCTTCTGGTAGTCTCGACCCTTGTTTGTGAGAACTGTCCTTAGGAAAATAAACTGAATTGACAGTCTTATCCATTCTCATCACGTGCAGCTCCTTGTCTTCGGGTCGTGGTGAAATGTCGGGGTTCTCATCAAGTAGAAAACTGATTAGCATTTTGGTGTATCGGACAAATGGGATTCTTGTTAATGGTTTTTTGCTTTGGCCTCGTATTTGAAAGACAAGAGCATGTGATAGTCGAGGATGCTCGTGTCCACTGTCTCTTCCTGAGACAGATTTAACCAAGATGTAGTAAATGGTTCTCCATGGTTGTGGAATGGATTTAGCATTGACTCGGGAGATGGTGGTCAGTGGATGGCTGAGTTCTTTATCATAACCAATATCAATGAGAAATTTGAGGATATCAGTTTCTGAGGGTGCAGGCCAATATTTGTTAGCAGTTTCAGGTGGTTCGGGTAAGGATAAGGCTTTGCGTAGGTGTGTGGGAGTGACTTTAAGTTGCTTCCGGTCCAAGGTGCATGTGAAGTATCTGTCATCATCATCAAGCTGAATGGTACTCCACATTTGATGGATGTATAACTCTGGAATATTGTCTGAATTCTCCAATATACTCTTGCACTTGTGTCTTTTAAGAATTTCAATGACAATCTGGCAGCTTGGTTCAGCACACTTGATATCATCAAAGATAACCCTGGCATTGTTGTTCCCATATTTTGCCTTGAAACCTTGTGGGAACAGTTCTTCTTTGGTGAGCATAGGTAGTGGTTGTTGTGATGGTGCAGTCATTTTGAATACCTAAAACATCATTCAGACACCAATTTGCAGGATACATGAAAGTTAGCATTAGATAAACTTTAGTTTCACATGTGATCCATGAATTGCTTAGCATGACTTTACAAGTTGACTTGTCATTTGTGAAAGAAATTGTCATTTGTGAAAGAAATTACAATTGCGAAATTTTTTTGACAATTGCGAAAACTTTTGACAATTGCGAAAACCTTTGACAATTGCAAAAACTTTTGACTATTGCGAAAGCAATTTCAATTTCGAAAACTTCTTACACAAAAAATTTCGATAACTTTGAAGACGTACTATTCACCAGATTTTTCGCAATTCATAATCACTTGTGATTTTGTTTTCACGCTTGTTTCAATGGAATCCTATGACGTTTCTAAGTCTTTTGACCAAGTATTAACAACTTTTAACCACAAAATCCTAATATTCATCCTGAACGTGTTCATGTGTTCTTCTCAAACCCTACTGATTAATTTTCACGCTCGTGATGTTTCTGGGTTTAATCCAAGGTTACAATCATTCCATTCAAGGCATAACAACACTACTTTGATGGTTTAATTATACTCAAACACAACCACACAGTTTTCCCCAAATCATACGCATAAACCCTAAACTAAGAACATGCAAAATTATTGTTTCTGGGTTCGATTAAGCACATGCATTGTGTTAAAGCACTCATTCTGACACTAACACACCAAACAAATACAGCATAAACACTCAGAATAAAAATCTACATATTCGCATAAACCCTAGATCTAAGATACTCGATTTTACAATAATGAACCGTTGGATAGTAAAATCCTTCAAATCCATTGCTTATAATCATGTATTAAACATTAAAACACTCACAAAATCGAAAAATCTTGAACAAATTTGCAGGTTTGATGCTAGCCGTAGATCTTGGTGGTTGTATGTATTAACTGTGGTGGGTGGTTTTGTCAGTGAAATGAATATGCATATTAACTGCGGTCAACTTTTCAACCTTATATTTGTTTGGTTTTACTTTTGCCACTTTCACACTTTTAATCCCTTAACCTTACACTTTTTGCAATTAAGGACCTAACCAACTAACTTTAAATTTTATTCTTAACAATATTGGACCTAACAACTTTGATCCCTATGATATCACCACCATTTCATATGAAGCAACAACTTGGAAGAAACGATGCAAGTACAAAATTTTAAAAAAAATTGTGTCTCCCCCTCAACACTTGTTCAAAAATAATTGTTAACGTGTTAAAAAAATGAACAGAGTGTTGACGAAGATTTTGTAGTTGCATTTTTTTTTGAAAGAATAGAAAATCTTTTTGTGTTTTTCATTAAATATTTACAGAGATAGAATTGATGTTTGACTTGGTTAATTATTTTTGAGAAAATTTTCCAAATCAGTTGGAGTCAAACATCTCATACCAATCTGGTGGACCAGTTCCACAAACCTTGCATGAGGCAAAGCTTTGGTGAACAGATCTGCCAATTGGTGTTCAGTACCCACAAAGTATAATTCAACAGTACCCATTTCCACATGCTTCTTGATAAAGTGATATCGTAGAGAAATATGCTTCGATTTGCAGTGTTGAACCGTGTTGCATGAAATAGCGATGGCACTCTTAGAGTCGCAGTACATCGGAATCTTGTTAAACACATATCCGTAGTCCATCAACTGATATCGCATTCAAATGACTTGAGCACAGCAGGCAGACATGGCGACGTATTCTGATTCTATGGACGACAATGATGTACAGTCTTGCTTCTTTGACTGCCAAGAGACGAGCTTGTCACCTAAAAACTCTACTCCCCCTGATGTACTTTTTCTCGTGTCTAAGCACCCTGCATGGTCAGCGTCTGAAAATGCAACAAGTTCAAACCCAGAATCCTTCGGATACCAGATCCCCAAATGGATGGTTCCCTTTATGTATCGAAGGATTCTCTTAACGGCAGATAAATGCCGCTCAGTTGGTCTTGACTGATATCGGGAGCAAAGATACGTGGCAAATACAACATCTGACCGGCTAGCTGTGAGATACATGAGAGACCCAATCATACTACGATATTTCGTAGGATCAATGGGTGTGCCATGTAGATCAGCATCTAGCTTTGGGGATGAGGAGGACATGGGGGTGTTATAGGTGTCACAGCTGGTCATACCATGCTTTTTCAGGATTTTCTGAGCATATTTGGACTGACTCAAGAATATACCACGGGGTGATTGATGAACTTACAGTCCTAAGAAGAACTTTAGTTCACCCATCATGGACATCTCAAAGTTTTGTTTCATAAGTCTTGCAAAAGCATTTGAGTACTTTTTATGAGTTGATCCGAAAATGATATCATCTACATAAATTTGTACGATGAGAATGTCCTCCCCGTGTTTTTGTATAAACAAAGTCGGGTCCACAGATCCTTTAGTAAAATGATTGGCTAATAAGAATGCAGACAGTTTGTCGTACCATGCCCTCGAGGCTTGTTTAAGGCCGTAGAGGGCTTTCTTGAGTCTGTAGACGTGGTTTGGATGCTCTTGATCGACGAAGCCCTCTGGTTGTGAAACGCACACCTCTTCTCGGAGTGAGAAATGCAGTCTCCACGTCCATCTGGTATACCGTGATGTTCTTGTGAGCAGCGTACGCCAGGAACATCCTAACAGCCTCAAGACGTGCCACTGGTGCAAATGATTCTTCGAAGTCAATCCCTTCTTCCTGACTGAACCCTTTGGCGACCAAGCAGGACTTGTTACGAATAACACTACCATCCGCATCTAGCTTATTTTTCCAGATCCACTTTAAACCGACGACATATACCCCATCTGGTCTCTCGACTAATTCCCAAACTTCCAACCTTTTGAATTGATCCAATTCCTCTTGCATGGACTCAATCCAATTGTCATATGTAAGGGCATCTTGAATGTTTTTGGGTTCGGACTGACAAACGGTGAGTGCATAAATGCAGGTTTCACCGTCTGTATGGAGTCGTTGTCGTGTCATTACAAGGTTTTCTGGGTTGCCAATCACATTTACAAGGGGATGATCCTTTGCCCATTTGTGTGTTGATGGGTAATGTTGATAGGTATGATGCAGATTTGACGGTTCCAAATTGCATGAGGACGACTCTGCGATATCAGGAATGGTGGGAGCCGGTGCAAATGGATTAAAGAACGCATTCCCGTCAGAATCTAATGGAGTGGATACTTGAGAAGAATGTAGAGGGGGATCTTCAGCTGCAGGCTCAGAAGTAGAAGCTGATTGACCCATAGATGATGATGGTTCTGGTTGAGGTGCATCTTTGGCAACTGTTGTAGTTGTAGTTGCAAGTGTATCAGGTGCTTGATTTTCGATGAGTGGTTGTGCAGCGGAGCTTGTGGATACATAAGGAGCACGACTAACCATAGTGTCATCAAACAATGGAGCAAACAAGTCTTCTAAATCCTTGCGGTTAAGAGAGAAGGATGCAGCTGAAAGATCAGGGAAGTTAAGACGGTTGGTTGCGGGTTCTAAGCTGTGTTGCTCAGAAGCCATATCTGTGAGCTCATCGAAATTAGCATGGATAGTCTCCTGAATCTCCCGGGTGCGACGGTTCTAAATTCTGAATCCCTTGGAATTTTCACAATAACCGACAAAAATCCCTATATCCGCTTTGGCCTTCAATTTTCCGAGGTCATCACGATCATTCTTTGGATAGCAGAGAGCTCCAAAGACATGAAAGTAATTGATGTTTGGTTTTCTGTGGTGAACAATTTCATATGGTGTCTTGGTGTGCCTTTTGGTGATCATGCATCTATTTTGGGTGTAGCAGGCAGTTGAGACGGCTTCGGCCCATAGGTAATCCGGTAACTGAGCATTGATTAACATTGTTCTAGCTGCTTCCACTAAAGTTCGGTTTCGCCTTTCGACCACACCGTTCTGTTCGGGGCTACGAGCAATGGATGTTTGATGTTCAATGCCTACTTTCTCATAATACTCCCTAAGAGTCTGATTCTTGAATTCAGTTCCATTATCTGTTCAAATTTTTCTGACGGCGTTGCGTAACTGAACTTGAATCTTTGTGAGAAAGGTGATGATCATGGACGGTGCTTGATCTTTACTGCGAAGAAAATAAGTCCAAGTCCATCTTGAATAATCATCGACTATTACCAATATGTACCGCTTCCCATTAATAGTTTGAACATGCATAGGGCCACACAGATCCATATGCAACAATTGAAGTACATGATCAGTACTGTGCTCTGGTTTAGGAGGAAAATGAGCACGAGTACTTTTTCCTTGCTCACAAGTGGGACACAGATGATCCTTGGCGTATCTGAATTTTGGAAGACCGTCAACCAACTTTTTGCGAGCAAGCTCGGTCATAGTTTTGAAGTTCAGGTCAGACATCCGTTTGTGCCATAACCAAGCTTTTGTGGGATGTGCTTTGGATAGTAAGCATATTGGAGAGGAAGCTGTCATGCCTTCGAAGGAAATGGTATACAGACTGGTGCCACGTTTCTCATTCATGAGGTCATTCCCTTCAAGATCTTGAATGAAACAAGTTTTCTCCCTAAATGCCACTTCTAGATCACCATCACAAAATTGTCCGACTAAGAACAAATTATGACCTAGGCCCTCAACGTAAAATACCCTGCTAATCTCGATATTCCCATTGACATAATCACCGTAACCCCTGATAGCTGCGAAATGATCATTCCCGAACCTGACAGTGCCTATGAACTTCGCAACGAAGTTTACTAGAAGCTTTAAATTCCCTATCATGTGCCGGGAACACCCGCTATCAACAATCCATAGCACAATTTGAATTACCTGCATCACAAGAAGAGGACACAGGAGAGTTGGAACCAGTGGATCCAGTTGGGTTAGTAATACAAGTTTTCAATATCTTAGGAACCCAGGCAAAACTAGGTTTATATTGCAACCAACGCTGCCACGCCCAACTAGTTTGTGCTTTCTTCTTAGTGAATTTGCTAGGTGAATGGATTTTCCTAGGGGTAACTACGGGCTTGTCAATGGTGGTCTCAGAAACTACTTGAGGCGGTTTTCCTAAAATGGACTTAGCAGCTGTTTTGGGCCTTTGGGAAATGCCAGAAGTACGTTTCTTTTTCCTTGACAACATACTAGTGTGACAGAATATACAAGAAGCATCAACCATAATATCATTAGTAACATTCAAAGATTCAACATTCATTTCATCAGATTCAGAATGAGACTTAGACAAGCTAGATTCCAAACTAGACGTAACATGTGTCTTATTCAAACTACTAGCATTAACTTCTACTTCTGCATTCTTAGATAATCCACTCTTAGGTTGCCAAACTCTAATCTTCTTTTTCTTTTGACTCTTGGTGATCTTTGAGCTGCTAGCCTTAGATGTGGTGCCTAATCCTGTGGAAGTTGAAGTATTTTCATTAGTAGTTTGTGATGATGCTTTCTTAGGTTCCTTGTCTACTTTGTACATTCATGGTGCAATCACATTATCTAATACAGCTTTCCCTTTGCCAAGAGTTCTGAGTTTCTCTTTCATTTCAATGATGATGTGGTTTTGTTCTTGAATTTTTTATTCCAATTTTCTATTTAACCGAATAGTTTCATTTCTATTTTCACAAACTTCATCAATATCTTTTTCATACTCTAAAATTTGATGTTTTAGAACCACATTTTCTTTTTCAAGATTTTGAAGTGTTGAAACACAAACATTTTGAGAAGACAAAGATTATTTTTGACTTTGTAATGCTAACAAAAAAGTTAATACTTTGAGTCTGACACCATTGCAGTCTTTGGTGTAGTTTGAAAATTTCATTTGCACATTTGGTTTCCACATCATCACTGATTTGTCTGAGTCTCTCATTTTCTTTTCTCAGATTTTCATTCTCAATTCTCATTGTCTCAAGTTCAACACAGTGATCATCAACAAGCAATTCATGACATGACAAATAGATAGAATTCATTATCACAGATATCACATCCGAACAAAGAATATTCGTCAAGAGTCGATCAACATCTTTTTCTAAAGCTTTCTTTTGACCTTTTTGTTTTGCAATTTTGACATCTTTTGCATTGAAAATACTCATCATTGATACAACTTCTTACTGAAGTTCCTGTTCCCATTGAGTTGCACAAAGTCGCAGGTGATTAACAAGTGGCAAGAATTGTCATCGTCAAAATTGTCATTTTGTTCAAGATGTTCAGAATTGTCATCGTCAAAAGAATCATCAAATGAAACTACTGGGTTAATTTGATCATCATCAAAGGTAACCACTGTGTTTATTTGATCATTGTCTGAAGATGAGAATGATGATTCATGTTGAGCAAAATTATCTTGTGTAGATGTAGATACAGATGGTGATGCAATTTCATGAATTAGACAATCTGCTTAAGATACCTGAGATAAGCCATCGGTGTCATATACCAGGCCTGTCTCGCTCATGTTCATCTCCTGCATGTTGGCCATTAACATGACTGCAGCATTAGCCTCCAGATCCTCCATTTCGTCATCGGAGTATGCATTTGCCATAAAACTCTGCTCCTTTTCTGTCAAAATTCCACTGGCCTTTTCATCCTTCAGTGACATGAGAAGAGCTTCTTTATGGTATGCACTACCCATAGTCCTCGGCTTGGGGCATGCATTAGCCATATGACCATTTACCCCACAATTGTAGCAAGTGATGGATGTATTAGCAATCCCTTTTCCTTTTTCAGCAAACTGATTACTTCTTTGATTGTTACCCATGCTGTTTCGACAACCTCCTCCTGAACTAAAGCGTTGCCCACCAGAATTCCCCATGTTTCCTGAGCTAAACCTTCCTGAAGACCGATTCTGAATCTCATGGTAGAGGTTAGAGAGAGAAAGTGTAGTGAGAGAGAGTGGAAACCTGGTTGTATAATTGATAATAAAGAAGAGTGAAAATTACACACACAAGCCTCACCCTCCTAGTGAAGTCTAGGAGGGTATAAATAGGCTAACAAACACAAGACTTTACATAAATGACGGTTCTAGTCCTTGTGTTTGTGCCTTACAATATAGCTAATGTAATCCCAAATATGTTGTCACATTTTAGTGCTAGAAGCATTCCCAACAATCTTCCCCCAATGTGGCAACATATGGGATTACTTACATCATTTCCTACAAGTACAAATACAAATAAAGAAAGGTCTTCATAAGCTCTTCAAGTGCTGAGGATGGCTACAGTTGACGCTCTTTGTTCATCTTGTACCTCGGCTTGAGAACTTTTATTCACTTGTAGGTAAACGATGTAATATGCATGAACTGGATTAACTTCCCCCCAATTCATGCTGCATGTATTTAACGGCTTCTTTATAAACTTCTTTTTGGCGAAGTTTCTGAATCAGCTTCCCCCCAAACTGACAACCGTCTTCAGCAGATTCGAAAATTTGATGTAGTTAACATGTCTTCTATCTTTTGAAGGTTGTAAGTACGCAACGGAATTTGTAGATGACATCGTAAACCACACCAAGCAAATCTGACTAGTACTCAGTAACGATTATGCTTAATGCGGAAACTCCGTTCGGGGGTAACATGCAAGAAATCAGCAAGATCTTCTCACATAAGTAGGCTACTTCACACTTCACAACCTGCGAAAGTTGAAACGATTACACCAAAATCACAAAACTGAACCACTGATCATCTCTGCGGACGTCTCTCCGGTAGTACTAAAATTGTAAGCTCGATCACGTGAATCTGTTATGCGTCCCCGATGTGCACATTTCTTCCCCCTGAATGCAGATACATCTGGAAAAAGAGTGTTTTCGCAAAAAATGCAAGAAAAGTCAAAGTACATCTACTCTCTCTTCCCCCACGATGTCTTCGCGGAATCGGAAGCATACACACTATGGTTACGATGGAAACGGAGGCAGCGTAAACCCTGTATGTCCAATTAATTGAAGATGTGTGAAATACCAAAAATAGCCCGTGAGAATCAACTGCTGATAAAATCTCTACTCTTCTATATTCTTCTCATCTAACTCTTTACCGACCCCATTATCATTCTGACGGCTTTCTGTAGTGACTACTGATGGAGAAAACCCAGTATTACGAACTTGAGACTGAAGTAAAATAACCCAAACTTGTGACTTAAACTTGCACTATTGTCTGACTAAGAACCTATACTGAGCACTACAACGTAACTCCTTAAAGCATAGGTCGTTTCATATACCCATCCAACCATCCTTAACTGTATATGAACTCATCTTGAATTATCCACATCTTTTTGTGACACTTGAGCACTACAATGTAACTCCTTTAAAGTGATAGCTATACTCTGTGAGCACAACAACGTAACTCCTTACATAAGGTATAACTAGATAACTTAATTCTTAATCATTTTGATGGTTATAAGCTCGAACAAGGATCTCGAAGAATCATGCATCCAACCAACCCCGATATCTTCAAGATACTAAGTACACGCACCCGTGATATTCCACTTCAACCTCAAATAAATAATAAAGAATCAACCCCGTAGTCACATCTTGCGGTTCAATACCCAACACTAGCCTTTTGACGGTTTAAGTGAACTATGATAATGGTTTTATCCCGATCTTGTCAAAAACGTATCCCCGTGAAAATTTATGATAACCAAAATACTACACTTTTCTGCCATAAAATTATATCAAATAATTAGCTCAATGTAAGAAAATTACATTTGTGTAATAACCTTTCAGTACATAAAATTATATCAAATAATTCACTCAACGTCATAATCAGTTATTAACATTATCTAAATGTTTCATTTCTTGGCCAAATCGTGTGTCACTGAAGCCCAATTCATCAGTTTTAAAAAAATTAGCCCAGCTTCCTTTGTAAACCTTCATCCCAATAAAAATCTGGTCCAACTATAACCACAATACCCTAAACAAGCGGGTATTAAACACTCTTAAAATACCAATCCTTAACCCTAATCACACTTCATCTAAAATATCCGCCCCCCACCTCCTTGTTCATTCATTTGCAGCCACGAAATCCCATTTCTCTCTTCAAACACAAAAGGATCGGATCTCAAATTAATACAACAACCTTCTTTCTTCTTTGCCATAACCGCACACTAGTCTTATATCTCTTTGTTTGATGGTATTCGAACAACAACACAAACACAAATCGAACACACCCTTTTGTGAATCTTGACAAGAACGAATTCTAGATCTCTAATTGAGGTCTCGGGTAAGGTGTGTCATGTTTTTGTTGTCGTTTTTGTTTAAACCGATCCCAAGAAAGGATTGAGACAAGGTTGTTTAGTTATTTCTTTTTATGATTCGGAGAAAAAAAAAGAAGATAGACTTCTTATAGATCTATGAAGAATGTTGTAAGATCTTTAAAGATCCGTTCTTTGAAACGACAAGACAATCGGAGATCTATATTCTTTTAATTAATTTTTTTTTTCAGTCTTAGTTAAGTCGTTTTGTTTCAAATGGAGATGGGAATAAATTTTGTTGGCTGTTTTTGTTTGTTGTTCTTGACGTGTGATAGGAGAGGGGATATAGGATTAGAGTTTATTTGTTGTTGGTTATTGTTGGTTATAGTTGGAGTCAGATTATGGATCTGTTGTTGTACATTCTTTCATTTTGTTTTTTTTAATTTCTATAAGTTTGACCGTTGACCGGCAATTGCGAAAGGTTTGACCTGTTGACCGGCAATTGCGAAAGGTTTGACCGTTGACCAGTCAATTGCGAAAGGTTTGACAAATGACCTTTCAATTGCGAAAAGCAATTGCGAAAAGCAGTCCAGAATTGCGAAAACAAAGGGTTTATCGCAAATGCTTTACAAGCAATTGCGATAAAAAAGGGTTTTTCGCAATTTGCTTTACAAGCAATTGCGATAAAGACCTTCTGATGACTTTTCCGGCCAAAATTTCCGATGACTTTTTCGGCGAGTTCGACCAATTTTACCAGTTTTCCGACCAAGTTTACTAGTAAATCTGACCAGTATTCGACCAGTTTCTGACCACAATATTCAGACCTTAAACTCTTCACGGGATGGATTCAAAACAGTCGAAAAAAAAACAAACCAAAATATAAAACTGAAGTGAATCACTTTCTGATACTGATGAAGCGAAAAGTGTACCACTTTTAGGGGGTCATTTAAGCCCTAAATCGTATTTATTTGATCAAATATTGCCCTAAATCGTTCCTTTTGTCATTTTAGGTACTTTGGAGAAGAAATCTGGAAAAGGAAGCATTTTGGACGTTTTTGGAGCATAAAAGTGAAGAAAACGACAAAGTCTCAAAAATATGCTGGAAAGTACATGTGACGGCGTCAAGCTCTATTGTGACGCCGTCAGCCCTTGATAAGCCAGAGAAATTTTGGAAGATTAAAGGGGGACGGCGTCAAGAAGGTCGTCAAGCCTTGATAAGCCAGGGATGATTTTGGAGGATTAAAGAGGGACGGCGTCAGGAAGACCATCCGGGAACCCTAGCCACGGCGAGGTGACGGCGTCAAGATCTATAACGTGACGCCGTCAGCTACTAAGTTCTATATATAGTTTTGCAATTTTTTGTCATTAGTGTGCAACTTTGTGAGGAGAAACCCTAAGACGAATTTCTGCCATTTTTAAGGGTTTTCATACCCTTGGATCTCCCATGTTTAATTGAAGATAAGTAATCACTTAATCAATCAATATGTCTATGTGTTGTTTGATTATATCTTGTTCTTGTCTTTTGATTAACATGCTAGGCTAGATTTATCTTGTGTTTGCTTAGATCTAATGAAACCTAACTATTGATTATTAGTTGTTAGTGTGTTATTAATTGTATTGGATGATTGTTTATCGATGTTAGGCTTAAGAAAACTGGCTAACCTCCTATACGGTAATTTGCTTGAACGTCTTAAGAAACATAAACCAATGCGTACTAGGTTTATATGGTTGTATTTAATGCATGAGCGAATTCTAGTGATCCCATGTTAGGAGCTTCTTAGCCGGCTCGACATAGGAGTGAAGTAGGAGCTTGTAGAGTTGGGGAAGTACGTACGCCACCCCACGATTGGTATTAAGGAATACACCCGTCATCCACGCAATTAATACACACTAATCAACCGGTAAAAGATAGTTAGGGAGTAAGGAAATCTAAGTAAACACATTTCTCCCCATATAAGTTTCACAACCTTTTCATTTTCAGTTATTTTATTTTATTTGCATTTGTAGTTATTTGGGTTAGTTGACTAGCAACTAATTCCGCCCACTCTTTCAAACCCGAGATTTTACGTGCTTTTATAAAAAAATATAAAAATACAAAAAGAATCTTCCCTCACCCTTTGACCTATTAGAGTAGTTTTTCAATCCTAACGACACTATTCCCCTAGAGAACGATCAATCCCCCGGTACTTGCCACTTCACTATACTACATCGGTCAGGTACACTGCCTGGTGGGGATTGCAAGCCTCTTGAGATCTCTCGAGAGGTAAAACCTGTTGTAAGGTCGCAAAACCACGCATCAAGTTTTTGGCGCCGCTGCCGGGGAATAGTTATTGTTTAGGTTGAATTTTTATTTTATTAGGTCTACTCACTAGATTCCTTTCTAGTGAGATTTTTATTTTATTTTTCTAGGTTTTCTTTAGTCTATCTTTTTTCTTCGTTTCTTTGTTCGTAACCATTACCATCCGACATCATGGAAGGTGGTAATATCCTCGATCCCAACAACCCACCACCACAACAACACCCACCTCCTAGAGCCCGTACCTTAGGAGACTACTCTCGTCCTAGCCACCATGGCTATTGATGAACTCAAATAAGTACATTTTATTACTATCATTTATCCTATTAATTTGACTTGTTTTACTATATTATGTATGAGGATTGATACTTAATCGTTTACTTTTGTAATTCTCAGGTAAAAACAAGCATTTGGTGAAACTTGGCGATTTTGGACTAATTATGGAGCAAAAACATGCATAAAGTGAAGAGTCTACTGAAATGGACAAGATCAAGTCAAATCTGCTCCAGATGCGCCTCATCTCACTCATGACATGCGCCGCATCGCTATCAAGATCTCACCAGATACGATCCAAGATTCAAGAGGACATGCGCCGCATCCAAAGACGAAGATACGCCGCATCTTCTGGCGGTGTACGAATATTCCTGAATATTATAATCTTGGACCCCACGCGAAGTTAAGTACATGCGCCGCATCTACTTGCTAGATGCGCCGCATCCTACCCTCAGACGGTAACTATAAATACCCCAAAGACCAGACGGATTAAGAGCCTTTAGTTCCGAACAGAAGACCGAAGACCATAAACCAAGGACGAATTCAGTCAAGGTAGCAGCACAAGACACACCCAAATCAAAGATACAAGAGCTGTAAGAAGGTGCTGCATATGTTTAATTCATTAAGTAGTTTTGTTTTATTGTGTTAGCAAACTTTAATTCATCAGGATTGATGGCTTGTGTAATGTGACAACGGAAAGATTGCACTCCCTTAAAACTGCTTTCCCATCAATTAAAGTTTATATGTTGATGTCTTTGGTTACTACTTATTAGTGCATTGATAACCTCTGTGTTTATTAGTGGCCTGCGCATTTGACTGCGGAAAATAATGTGGCTCCCACGGTTGTTACTAAATTGATCACTTAGGAATAACTTTTAGACATAAGTAATCATTAAGGGTTTACTCGCCGATAAGAATAGGACCAACGAGAAAGGGTTAACTACATACACTTCATATAAAGCTATCAATAAAACAAGTGACAAACTACTTAATCATAAGGACAAATCTTCTTATTGTCTCGAGTATTTATCTGTGTACGTGTGTGCTACTTGCTGATTCGTGCCTATTGGTTTAGTTTATTATTTAATTGCAACCAAATCGTGCCAGTCTCTCAGGCTGAAACCCCCTTGCGTTAGAATATTAAAATACTGATTAGAATAACTAGATAATACGTTCCACTCTTAGTGATCGACACTCTACTTACCATTATATTCATACTGACTGGGTACACTGCTCGTTAAGTGTGTGTGTTATTGATAAGTCGGCTAAATATAAATTTAAAACTTGAGTAGGCATTAAAACTGCTAAACCGCAACGACACATCACGCGCATCAAGTTTTTGGCGCCGCTGCCGGGGAGTGAATTGTTATTATCTGTTAATTTGATTAGTATTTTAATTAGGTTTTTAATTTTTATCTAACCGCTAATTTTGTTGTGTATTAGATTAATTTGCATTCATTGTACTATTTTGCATATTTTCTGTTTTTGTGTGTTATTTGTTTGCTTTTGTTTGTTTTTATTTTCGTGTGTTTTTTATTTGTTTTTTTTTTTATTTTTCGTATTTTTTCTTTTCTGCTATCGTTGTACTGAGCTAAATCGAACGATACGGCGCATCTGATTTCTCAGATACGGCGTATTGCGTTCAATTTTTATAAAATACAACGCGTTTAATTAATTCGATACGACGCATCTTTTCCCCAAGATACGGCGTATCTGTTTTTAATAAGAAAATTTTTCTATGCGATAAAGCGATACGACGCATCTTTTCCCCAAGATACGGCGTATCTATTTTTGATAAAATTTTTTCTAAACTTTAACGCCATACGACGCATCTGCTTTAGCAGATACGGCGTATCTATTATTTTTATTAAAAACAGTTTTTGAATTATTAAACAGATACGGCGTATCGATTTTTATCGATACGGCGCATCTTCTGAATCAAAAATCTTATATTTTAAAACGTAACGCAAATACGGCGCATTAACTTTTGTTAATACGACGCATTTAATTTTTAATAAATATCGATTTTTGATAATTAAAATTGATACGGCGCATTCTAATTTCTAAGCGGCGTATCTATTTTCTGAATAAAAGTCTGATTTAATTCTAACAATTATAAGATACGGCGCATCCAACTTTTGGATGCGGCGCATCGTTGATGAAGCGAAAAGTGTACCGCTTTTAAGGGGTCATTTAAGCCCGAAATCATATTTATTTGATTAAATATCGCCCTAAATCGTTCCTTTTGTCATTTTAGGTACTTTTGAGGAGAAATCTGGAAAAGGAGGCATTTTGGACGTTTTTGGAGCATCAAAGTGAAGAAAACGGCAAAGTCTCAAGAATCGGCTAAAAGTTACTCTTGACGGCGTCAGACTTAACTCTGGACGGCGTCATGCCTTGGCAAGAAAAGTGGGATGTGAAATTTACTCATGACGGGCCAGTGAGTTAGCATGTGAATTCTGACGGCGTCACTCTTTAACTAAATCAAGGGCGTCACGGCTTAATTCATAAGGGGACGGCGTCACGTTCAAGAGGTGAGGGCGTCAAGCCTTGATAGGCCAGAACGGATTTTGGAGAATTAAAGAGGGACGGCGTCAAGATGGTCATCCGAGAACCCTAAAAGCGGCGAGGTGACGGCGTCACAATCCATAAGGTGACGCCGTCAGATGCAAAAGTCTATATATAGTTTTCTAATTTTTTGTCATTAAGAGAGAGCTTAGTGTGTGGAATTTTGGGATAAAACCCTAAGACGATTTTAGCTACTTTTTCAGGGCTTTTAGCCTTGAGATCTTCCATGTTTCATTGAAAGATAAGTTATCAATTAATCATTCAATATGTCTATGTGTTGTTTGATTCTATCTTATGCTTGTCTTTTGTTTAACATGTTAGGCTAATTTTATCTTGTGTTTGCTTAGATCTAATGAAACCTAGCTATTGATTATTGGTTGTTAGTGTGTTGTTAGTTGTATTGGATGATTGTTTATCTATGTTAGGCTTAAGAAAACTGGCTAACTTCCTATTCGGTAACTTGCTTGAACGTCTTAAGAAACATGAACCAAACGCGTACTAAAGGTTTTTATGGTTGTATTTAATGCACAAGCGAATTCTAGTGATCCCATGTTAGGAGCTTCCTAGCCGGCTCGACATAGGAGTGAAGTAGGAGCTTGTAGAGTTTGGGGAAGTAAGTACGCCACCCCACGAATGGTATTAAGGAATACACCCGTCATCCACGCAACTAATACACACTAATTAACCGGTAAAAGATAGTTAGGGAGTAAGGAAATCTAAGTAAACACATTTCTCTACACATAAGTTTCTCACCACTTTTCATTTTTGTTATTTTATTTTATTTGCATTTGTAGTAATTTGGGTTAGTTGACTAGCAACTAATTCCGCCCACTCCTTCAAAACCGAGATTTTACTTGCTTTCATAAAAATTATAAAAACATAAAAAGAATCTTCCTCAATCCTTAGACCTAATTAGAGTAGCCTTTCATACCTAACGAACACTATTCCCTGTGGAGAACGATCAATCCCCCGTACTTACCACTACACTATACTACATCGGTCAGGTACACTGCCTGGTGGGGTTGTAAGCCTCTTGAGATCCCTCGAGAGGTAAAACCTGTTGTAAGGTTACAAAACCACGCATCAAGTTTTTGGCGCCGCTGCCGGGGAATAGTTATTGTTTAGGTTGAATTTTTATTTCTATTAGGTCTACTCACTAGATTCCTTTCTAGTGAGATTTTTATTTTATTTTTCTAGGTTTTCTTTAGTCTATCTATTTTCTTCGTGTCTTTGTTCGTAACCATACCATCCGACATCATGGAAGATGGCAATATCCTTAACCCCCACAACCCACCACCACAACAACCACCACCACCTCCTAGAGCCCGCACTTTAGGAGGATATTCCCTAATCTTGGATGATGACCCCCTAATCTTAGAATCACTAGGAGCCGAAGCTCGGTAAAGACTCTTGCCACACCCTATGCTGAACCCGAAAGGGAAATGCATAAATTAAGGCGACTCCACCAAGCGGCTGAACCATCCACGATCAATTTTGATGATGCCCTCTCCGAGGAAGAATCCAATCATCATTCTACACCTCCTAGCCCTCAACCCAATCACGATATGGAAGTTCCCGAAATCCCAATCCCCAAATGTCTCAAGGACTACTCTTCTCCCACCCCTCGTGGTTTTTCCAATGCTATCGTTTTTCCAAATGAACACACGGATGGGGTCTTGCGTGCAACTGATATTTGGCTGGTCCAAAGTGTATGCAAGTTTCACGGATTGAAAACTGAAGATCCAATCCAACACATCAAGGACTTCCTGAAAATAGTAGATACCCTCCACACGGACGGAGCCACTAGAGATACCTCCCGGTTGCGATTCTTTCCCCTTACCCTTCATGAAAGAGCCGGAGACTGGTATAACCAACTTCCTTCCGAATCTATCTTCACATGGGAACAGCTTATCTCAAAATTCTATGAGAAATTCTTTCCCATAGGAAGAACTTCAAAGTTGAGAGACGAAATCCTCCGCTTCCATGTTGAACCCGCGGAACCTATTCACAAATCTTGGGTTAGATTCAAGGATCTAATTAGACAGGTCCCTCATCATGGCATTGAACTCTGGCTTCTTGTCCAAATCTTTTATGACAGTGTCTCCAAAAACGACCAATTGGGCATTAATAATTCATCAAAAGGAAAAATAGCCAAACTAAGCGTTGAGGAAGGATGGAATAGAATTGAGGAATACGCGAATGATCAAGACGATACCTGGGATGAACCCGATTCGATCATGAGCGTTTCCAAGATCATGAAAGAGCCTCCTTTTGCTAGCCGGGTGAGTAGATTGAATGATCAGGTATCTTATCTAGACAAGTCGCAACCAACTAAGCGGTTATCAAACCCATACTTGATCTGTGATCAATGTGGTGGCCCGCATGAAGTAGAGGAATGCGAAGATGATACCACCACCGAACAAGCATGCTTGTCAAGCCACGACATCTTCGATGATCCTTCGCTCTTAACTTTCTACCAAAACAATGATTTCACCCCTTGGGGAAATCTTGTGAGAGAAGAGGGAGGAGGAGAATGTCCTGACTATCAGGTTAGGAGCACTTTTGAGGATGATCTCGGGCATTTCACGTTTGAAAAGAATCTGCAACTAAATGGTCTTGACGACTTTATCAATAGCCAACAAACCAACGTAAAGGCCAAATTCGCAGAACTCAACGCCACTCTCGACAGCCTTGGCGAACCACAAAGAGATCCTTTACTCGCCATCACCACTCGTGCTGGAACAACTACTAAGGATCCACCCTACCCAGCTCAACCATCTAACGCCATGGAACCCAACACCCCTCATGAGGAGAACGATAATGTGAACGACGAAAATCCCGAGCAAACCCCTCCGGTAACTCCATCCCCACCTACTCCTGCCAAACAGCCCCTTAAAGTCCCATACCCATCTCGCCTCAAGAATCAAAAGGTCGAAAGTGATAATAAAAGATTCCTGTCATATTTGAAGAATTCGGTCGTCACCATACCCCTTCTTGATGCGTGTTATCATATGCCCAAATATAGTGCATACTTCAAGAGGCTGCTCACCAACAGGAAAGGGCTCGAGGGTCTTGTAACCTTAGGAGAAGAATGTTCTGTGGTGACCCAACGAGGGCTACCAAAGAAGGTGGACGACCCAGGTAGTTTCACCTTGCCCTGTTCAATTGGATCTCTTTCAGTCAAAAATGCTTTAGCCGACTTAGGAGCAAGCATCAATCTTATGCCGCATTCCCTGTTCCTCAAGCTAGGGTACTCTGGGTTGAAACCAACCCGTATGAGCATCCAACTGGCCGATAGATCAGTCAAATACCCCTTAGGAATATGCGAGAATGTGCTGGTTAAGGTTGGGAAGTTTAAATTTCCAGTTGACTTCGTCATCCTAGAGATGGAAGAAGATGATCTTGTTCCCATCATTCTAGGAAGACCCTTCCTTGCAACTTCTCGTGCTGTTATTGATGTTCATGACGGCAAACTAACCTTACGAGTGGGGGCCGATAGCTTAACCTTCGACATCAAGGACACAATGAATCTTTCTCTCGAAGCAGATAATCAACTGTATTTCATCGAAGAAATCGATGAATTATCCGACGAGATTGATAATTGTGTAGATGAACAGGTGGAAGCTGGTTGGTTGCGAGATGAAGCTTTCTTACCCATCTTAGAGGAGGAGAAAGCTATGGATGTGAATGCAGTCTCCTTCTATCCCAGACAAGAAATCGAACAGCTTGAGCTTCGTAAGCCCGAGAACAAACTTAAACCTTCCATTATCGAGCCACCTGCGGTAGAACTCAAGGAACTCCCAACCAACCTTGAATATGCTTTCCTTCAAGGGAAAGATCAACTTCCGGTAATCATAAGCTCTTCTTTGAAAAGTGAACAAAAGAATAAACTCTTAGGAGTTTTAAAAAATTATAAAGGAGTTATAGCATGGAGTGTAGCCGATATCAAGGGTATTGACTCTACCTTTTGTACGCATAAAATCCTCATGGAGGAGGATTATAAACCAGCGTGCAACCTCAAAGGCGAGTAAATCCCAACATAAAGGAAGTCGTAAATAAGGAAGTCATTAAGCTCCTAGATGCAGGACTAATTTACCCGATTTCGGACAGTCCATGGGTAAGTCCTGTACAGGTTGTACCAAAAAAGGGAGGAATGACGGTGGTGAAGAACGATAAGGATGAGTTAGTACCTCAACGAACAGTAACTGGATGGCGTGTGTGCATCGATTATAGGAAGTTGAATGATGCAACCCGAAAAGATCATTTCCCTCTCCCATTTATCGACCAAATGTTGGAAAGGTTAGCAGGGCATGAGTACTACTGCTTCCTAGATGGGTTCTCAGGGTATTTCCAAATCCCTATCGCTCCTGAGGACCAAGAAAAGACCACGTTTACATGCCCTTATGGCACCTTTGCCTACAAGCGAATGCCCTTTGGACTATGTAACGCCCCCGCCACTTTCCAGCGCTGCATGACGGCAATCTTCCATGAGTTAATGGAAGACAGCATGGAGGTCTTTATGGATGATTTTTCAGTCTTTGGGAACTCTTTTGATCGCTGTCTTGCTAACCTTGAGAAAATGCTCAAACGTTGTGAGGAGACCAACTTGGTACTAAACTGGGAAAAGTGCCACTTTATGGTAAAAGAAGGGATTGTGCTGGGGCACAAAATTTCAGGAAGTGGAATCGAAGTAGACCGGGCAAAAATTGAAGCTATATCCAAACTTCCCTATCCAACAACTGTCAAGGCAATCCGTAGTTTTTTGGGTCATGCTGGCTTCTATAGGAGATTCATTAAGGATTTCTCAAAGGTAGCTAAACCAATGACTCAGTTACTCATGAAGGATGCCCCGTTCGACTTCTCTCAAGAGTGCAAGGACGCATTCGATCTATTGAAGCAGGAACTCACCCAAGCTCCAATTATGGTTACCCCTAACTGGGAGTTACCCTTTGAAATCATGTGCGATGCTAGTGATTATGCTGTTGGAGCAGTATTAGGCCAAAGGCTTAACAAACACTTTCAGCCAATATACTACGCTAGCAAAACCATGAATCCTGCTCAAGAAAACTACACTACCACTGAAAAGGAATTACTAGCCGTGGTATTCGCTTTTGATAAATTTCGCCAGTATCTTGTCCTTTCTAAAACGGTTGTTTTTACGGATCATTCAGCTATTCGATATCTTTTCGCTAAACAGGATGCTAAACCACGGTTACTTCGTTGGATCCTACTATTGCAAGAGTTCGATGTTGAAATTCGTGATAAGAAAGGAGCAGAGAATCTTGCGGCTGATCATCTCTCTCGTCTCGAAAACCCCAGCCTCGCTGAATCTGACAAGAGTGAGATTCGGGAAACATTTCCTGAAGAGCAGCTCATGTTAATAAATGATTCTGAACCTTGGTATGCGGATTATGCTAACTACCTGGCAAGTAGAGTCATCCCTGAGCATATGAGCAGGCATGAAAAAAGGAGGTTCTTTAATCAATTAAAGTACTACTTTTGGGATGAGCCCTTCTTATTTCGAAGATGTCCAGATCAGGTAATCAGGCGTTGTGTTTCGGAAAGAGAGGCTGTCAGAATCATGAAAGAGTGTCACGCAGGTCCATCTGGAGGACATCACGGAATAAGCACTACTGCACGAAAGGTCTTCGACGCGGGATTCTATTGGCCTACAATATTTCGTGATGTGAAGGGAATGATACAAACTTGTGACGCATGTCAAAGAGCTGGGAATATCTCTAGGAGGGATGAAGCTCCACAGAATTATATACAAGTTTGTGAGGTTTTTGATGTCTGGGGAATTGATTTCATGGGACCATTCCCATCTTCTGGAGGGAATGAATACATCTTGGTGGCCATTGATTATGTTTCGAAATGGGTGGAAGCACAAGCCCTTAGGACTAACGACGCTAGGGTAGTCATTCATTTCTTAAAGAAATTGTTCGCTAGGTTCGGAATTCCGAAGGCTCTTATTAGTGACAGGGGAACCCATTTTTGCAATTCACAAATGGAGAAAGTCATGAAAAGATATGGAGTCTCTCACCGATTCTCCACCGCTTACCATCCTCAAACAAACGGTCAAGTCGAGAACACTAATAGAGCCATAAAGAGAATTTTAGAGAAAACGGTTAATCAAAACAGAAAAGATTGGTCTTTTAAGCTCGACGAGGCTTTGTGGGCATTTCGAACCGCTTATAAGACACCAATCGGGACAACCCCGTTCCGTATGGTATATGGCAAGGCATGCCACCTTCCAGTAGAACTGGAACACAAAGCATATTGGGCACTTAAGGCTTGTAATTTGGATTATACAGTTGCGGGAACAAATAGATTCTTACAGCTCCAAGAGCTTGATGAGTTGAGATTAGAGGCTTATGAATCTTCCATCACATACAAAGAGAGGGCGAAAAGATGGCATGACCAACGGATTAAGAGACCCAAGGAGTTTTCAGAAGGAGACAAGGTCTTATTATATAATTCTCGCTTAAGGCTATTTCCTGGGAAACTTAAATCTAGATGGTATGGACCTTTTACCGTAAGGAGCTCCTCTAAAACCGGAGCCGTTGTATTAATTGACGACGAGGATAGAGAATTCACTGTGAATATTCAACGAGTCAAGCATTATCAAGAGAATGGTAATGAAATGATCAATGAGGAAGACATAACTTTCGATGAAGAAGTCACGTAATGTACGTGACTTTGAGTCTAGCTACAAGACTCGTTAATAAAGAAAAGCGCTTCTTGGGAGGCAACCCAAGCTTTATTTTATTTATTTGCTTTGTGTGTCTATTTGCTTGTTTGTTTGTTTTTATTTGCTTCCGTATGTATGTTTAATTTTTATCATTATTGATTCATGTTCAAAAGTAATTTGTGAAAATGCTTTATTTTGTTTTTAACTTCGTCTTAACTACATATAGAGGTATTTTGCAAAAGATAAGTGTAAGGGAAATCTAAATCGGTTTATTAGAACACAAATTAACATGAATCATAATAATAATAAATTAGCATACATATTCGTAATTGTTTAAGTCAAATGCTTGTATCGAGTCATAGTGATGTTTTGCAGGATTTCCAGGAAGTAAGGTAAAGGTTTTTCCAGAAATTTTCCGGAAACTAAAAATGAAAATTTTTGTCAGGTCATTTCTGACGGCGTCAGGGGTTATAACCTGACGGCGTCAGATTTAATTTCCAGAAATTTTTGAAAGTTTTGTTTTCATAAAAAGTTTTTATTAAAATCTCCAACTTATAATCTCCAGGAATCTGCAAAAATTATCATTCCACAAGCATTATATCCTTATATATAGATTTTATCCCGCCGATGTTATGCAGGTTTTCGTGTTTGCTTTCTCAGGTTTAACAGGTTATTTTGGACAAGGAGATGTTTATGGAATCAAGCTTATGGCGATGCATTAGTCATGGAGCTTCTACATTACCTTGGAAGAAGATTTAACCGTGTAATTTCACTATCCACCGAGCGAATCAGGGGAGTATTTGATTTCATTCTTTTACTTTTTTCTTTTACATTTTTTTATTTTGAACATTGGGGACAATGTTCATCTTAAGTGTAAGGGGAGGGTAAAAGTACGATTTTAGAGAATGCTATTACGCTTGATTTTTGTTTGTTTAATAGTAGATGTGTAATAAAACTGAGATAAATACCTGTTAGGGTAATTTTAGTGCCAAATTTAAAATTTTTTACAACATTTAGGAGTGAAACTTTGATCTTAATGAGCGTCTCATGGATAGGAGTTATATGACTAGCACAAAAACCGTACCACTAAAAAAAATTTCCACCCCCAAATATGTGAGGTTCGCCCCTAGAATTGGTAGGAAAAGCATTTATGCTATGATGTGTGTACCGGTAGCACTTAGATTCTAGAACTTGCGTTAGGACCATTCCAAGGCCACAAGTGAGACTACATTCGTGTAGTTAGATTTACTACATGATAAGAGGCATTAGGATTAACCCATTGTTTTACACCTGTGTTTTTGTTATAATTACTTTGGCTACATTGGTCAAGTAATTCTCCCACACCCTTTGCGCTGTACTCATTTTTAGTACACGATACCCCTAGTACACCCCTCAGAGCCTATCTTTTCGTTTCGACCTTTAAGCATTTTACTTAAAGGAAGAATTTGTTACACCCCACTCAAATGTACACCCAAATCGCCTTAGCCTACCTTGTATGCACTCATCTTTAGTGCATTATTGTTACAACATTTGTTTAAACCCAAGTTAATTATCTAGTTGATTACATGGTTGCTAAGTCGAGTCATATCCTTGTACATATTGTTTTGGGACGATTGGGACTCATGGGTAAAGTACTAGTGTAATGGAGTAATGGGGAAGAACATCATTTATTACCCCCATATGTGCTAAATGTTTTAAAAGTACTCCAAGTTTTTCAATTATCTTAATTCGAGTCATTAGATTAGTATTTGTAAAGTTATGTAAAAATTCAAGTGTAAGGGGAATGCAATGCCCCTATGATGTATTATTTTGGATGGTAGGGCAAAAGTGTATGCAAAAAAAAAAAAAAAAAAAAAAAAAAAAAAAAAAAAAAAAAAAAAAAAAATCGAAAAATCAAGAAAAATACAAAAAAAACAGAATGAAAAAAGAAAAAATGGAAAATCGAATAATAATCATAACGGGATAACATATCCCAGTTTTTATTATGTTTCTTTTAAGTGTTTTTTTTTTGTATTTCGTTTCTAGCTTAAGATCGAGTCTAGTCTTGGCTTAGCAACATTGTATAGTACATGTAATTGACCAAGATTTTTAACTCGCCACCAGTAAAATATCCTTTATCCAACCAAACCGTGTTTTCCTTTTCCCTACACCTAACATTACAACCCATTTAAAAGCCCTCTTTGATAGTTTATCTTTGGTGCTTACGCCTAGTGGAGGAGGTTTTCGATCCTTTCCCAAGCCTATGGTAATCTATTTGCTATGACAGGTAGTGAGAGATATTTTCCGTTTTCATTTATGAGATTTATTTTGATGACACTTGAGAGATGTGAGTATCTAAACACTACTTGTGAGGTGCTAGTATGTAATCTCCGTGCTTATTATGATTGAAGTGGAACGATTATTTGTTGTAATTACTTTTATGTTAGTATTAAATGACCCCTAACTTGTATTTTGATTAGAATAAAAGCGCATTTGCTTGAGGACAAGCAAATCTCAAGTGTAAGGGTATTTGATGAAGCGAAAAGTGTACCGCTTTTAAGGGGTCATTTAAGCCCGAAATCATATTTATTTGATTAAATATCGCCCTAAATCGTTCCTTTTGTCATTTTAGGTACTTTTGAGGAGAAATCTGGAAAAGGAGGCATTTTGGACGTTTTTGGAGCATCAAAGTGAAGAAAACGGCAAAGTCTCAAGAATCGGCTAAAAGTTACTCTTGACGGCGTCAGACTTAACTCTGGACGGCGTCATGCCTTGGCAAGAAAAGTGGGATGTGAAATTTACTCATGACGGGCCAGTGAGTTAGCATGTGAATTCTGACGGCGTCACTCTTTAACTAAATCAAGGGCGTCACGGCTTAATTCATAAGGGGACGGCGTCACGTTCAAGAGGTGAGGGCGTCAAGCCTTGATAGGCCAGAACGGATTTTGGAGAATTAAAGAGGGACGGCGTCAAGATGGTCATCCGAGAACCCTAAAAGCGGCGAGGTGACGGCGTCACAATCCATAAGGTGACGCCGTCAGATGCAAAAGTCTATATATAGTTTTCTAATTTTTTGTCATTAAGAGAGAGCTTAGTGTGTGGAATTTTGGGATAAAACCCTAAGACGATTTTAGCTACTTTTTCAGGGCTTTTAGCCTTGAGATCTTCCATGTTTCATTGAAAGATAAGTTATCAATTAATCATTCAATATGTCTATGTGTTGTTTGATTCTATCTTATGCTTGTCTTTTGTTTAACATGTTAGGCTAATTTTATCTTGTGTTTGCTTAGATCTAATGAAACCTAGCTATTGATTATTGGTTGTTAGTGTGTTGTTAGTTGTATTGGATGATTGTTTATCTATGTTAGGCTTAAGAAAACTGGCTAACTTCCTATTCGGTAACTTGCTTGAACGTCTTAAGAAACATGAACCAAACGCGTACTAAAGGTTTTTATGGTTGTATTTAATGCACAAGCGAATTCTAGTGATCCCATGTTAGGAGCTTCCTAGCCGGCTCGACATAGGAGTGAAGTAGGAGCTTGTAGAGTTTGGGGAAGTAAGTACGCCACCCCACGAATGGTATTAAGGAATACACCCGTCATCCACGCAACTAATACACACTAATTAACCGGTAAAAGATAGTTAGGGAGTAAGGAAATCTAAGTAAACACATTTCTCTACACATAAGTTTCTCACCACTTTTCATTTTTGTTATTTTATTTTATTTGCATTTGTAGTAATTTGGGTTAGTTGACTAGCAACTAATTCCGCCCACTCCTTCAAAACCGAGATTTTACTTGCTTTCATAAAAATTATAAAAACATAAAAAGAATCTTCCTCAATCCTTAGACCTAATTAGAGTAGCCTTTCATACCTAACGAACACTATTCCCTGTGGAGAACGATCAATCCCCCGTACTTACCACTACACTATACTACATCGGTCAGGTACACTGCCTGGTGGGGTTGTAAGCCTCTTGAGATCCCTCGAGAGGTAAAACCTGTTGTAAGGTTACAAAACCACGCATCAATCGTCTGCAGATATCAGCAACTTTTATTTTTCTTATATCCGAACGGAAAATACTCTGACCCTTATACCTGGAAACTTTTACTTTGAAATCTACCTCTCTTTAATTTTCAGGAACAATGTTCGATATTTTCCCCTACTTGTTCGGAAGACCCCAAAGAAATCTTACCATGGAAGAGTTTGCACTACAAATCGCTAAAGCCAATGAAAAAGAACATCATGCAGCACGAAACTTTATTAATGAATTCAAAGGCAGTCATGAGCTTTTACTAAAGGAACAAAATAACATGATTTATGGATTGGCAATTGAAGTGCACCAATTGTCAACGGTGCTTAATAGGGTACTTTTGGTAAAGCAAGACTTGAAAGGGATTACAACTAGAGGCGGAAAGTCGACCTTTCAGATCGGAGAGACACCCGAGGATGACAATACAAACAAGATTTCCCCTGAATCTTTATCACCTGAGCAAGAGCAACCAAAAGAGACTGATCCGGAACCTGTAATCAGAAAAGAACCTTCTGTTGAGCCTAAGCGATCAACACTACCTTTCCCACAAAGGGTAAGGAAAGAGAAAGAAGATGCCTATCAAAAGAAATTCCTGGAGAATCTCAAGCAGCTGCAGCTAAGCATACCATTTATGGAAGCCCTGGTGCAAATGCCAAAATATGCTAAATATCTGAAGAGCTGAACGTGAGTCTAACTTGAAGACTCTGGAATAAAGACAAGTGCTTACCGGGAGACAACCCGGATTTATCTTTTTATTATTCTGTTTATGTGTCGAGTCAGTCAGGCCGCCGAGGATACGGCGCATCTCAATCCTGAGATGCGACGCATCTCCTGCAATGGTCATATCTTATTTTATTTTATTTTTCTGCATTTCTACTTTTCGAATTAGAAACTTTTTATCAGTTTATTTTCAATGCGGCGCATCCCTGGTTAAGGATGCGGCGCATCTTTTATTCTGATCCGTAATTATTCCAGGCTCGATACGGCGTATCTTCTTCCATAAGATACGGCGCATCGACTGACCTGATGATTTTCATTTTTATCTTTTATGTTTTATTTTTACCTAACTACTAATGTATTATGCAAGTTTGAACCTTTCTTATCTTAGGTGTGTTTTGAAGCCTTGGTGGTATTATAGATTCCTGCATTTCCTGTGGATACATCTTATACGAAGCTTAAACGTTCTAATCCACAAGAAAGATGATTTTTGCTCTTATACTAACGGAGGATCATACCGAGCAAATCTCAGGGGAGTTTTTTCTGTTCTAATTCTTTTATTTTCCAGTTTTTAACCTTTTATACGAACAACGAGGACGTTGTTTAACTTAAGTGGGGGGATTGGAGAATTAGAACACTTAACACTTACTTGTCCTAAACTTTTCAAAATATGCTTAAAATGTGCTTAATATATCAAAATTTAAATTTTTTAGCATGTTTTTGTTTAAGATCTAAGTTGCATAGCTGCACACATGACGTTATTTTCAAAAATTGTGATTTTTCAAAATTCACAAATCTATGAGTGTGCCGGTGACTTGTAAACTTTAGAACTTGGCTTGTATACTATTCGAGACCACCATAATAAGTATTATTTATATAATTGGAATGACTTGTCTAACTTGGTAAATTTCTAGGATTACACCCAAATAGCCTTATATGTTATGTGTTATTAGCTAACTACACTGGTTAGTTAACCCCCGTATAAACCCTTTTGTTACTCTCATTTTTAGAGTAAGATACCCCTAGAAAAACACTCAGAGCCATTCCTTTCGTTTCTTACACCTATGTTTAAAATGTTTCGTTACACCTTACACCTTAGCCTACCATGTAGATTAAAATCCGTGGTTGGTTAATTGCTATAGGCAAAGTGTGTTTCCTTACATTACCTGTGTTTGCGTGCGTAATTCATTATCTATGGTTAGGTCGGGAAATTGCACAATGCAATTGGAGTGAAAGTAAATATTGTATATCTTTGAGTTTATTTTTCGTGTGTTTACTACTTTCACTATTACCATTATTTCTGAAGTTATGAAAAGTATGGAAAAATTATCCAGAATTATCATTATAGTGATGTGGTGAAATTTTACACATCTATGTTTATGCTTAGTAAAAAAAAAAAAAAAAAAAAAAAAAAAAAAAAAAAAAAAAAAAATCGAAAAAATGAGAAAAGAAAAAGAAAAAAAGAAGAAAGTTGGATGTTTGTTTTAACCAACGATGTAAAGTTATGTAAGTGGTCGATATCACCACTATTTGTTGTACATTATATCTATGGATTGAATGGGAGTTGGCAGTTATGGGAACGTCAACTAAGGTTTATTCTTTGATTAAGATCTTGTTGAGTATAATTCGTGTCTACCTAAAGCGTGTGTTTCAAGTGTTAAAGCGTGAGTTATTCAATGATATGAGTCTTATTCATGGGATGGTTGGGATAGTGATTAACCACACTTAGGATTTTAATTTATTTGTTTTGTTTATTTTTTTTTATTTTACACCAACTTATATCCCAAATATTATCAATACCCTATTCTTTATCCGACCAAACCTTTGATTTATTGAGATTAGGGATTTGAGCAATCTTAAGTATCGTAGTCGTGGATTCGGCTATGTATTTATGATTTTGTCGCCCTTTTTGATATATTATTATTGGTGAAGTTTGGACCTATCTTTAGCCTGTTCGAGTTAAGGATTTGAGCAATTGCAAGTATCGTGTTCGTGGATTCGATCATGTATTTGTGATTTTGTCGCCTTTTCTGGAATTTGAGATCGATAGTGATTAAGAATAATTAACCCTTAAGCCTAAAAACCCTTTTTACCGCTTTAGACTTGTTATTCCTTAGCTTTAGTGGTGGAGATGTGTAAACTTGCCAAGCTTATGATAGAATATTCGTCGCGACTGGACAGTTAAACGATTAGATTTGCTTTTATCGAAATATTTCTATTCTACTTCTAATTCGTTAAGTGTTTAGTTGTGTGATTATGACAAAAATGAATACATGCTTAAATATAAAAATAAATCCTAACATTTTTAGGATACATTTTCATAAGATTAATTCTAAGGTTTACTTGGGGACAAGTAAAGTTCAAGTGGGGGGATATTTGATGAACTCAAATAAGTACATTTTATTACTATCATTTATCCTATTAATTTGACTTGTTTTACTATATTATGTATGAGGATTGATACTTAATCGTTTACTTTTGTAATTCTCAGGTAAAAACAAGCATTTGGTGAAACTTGACGATTTTGGACTAATTATGGAGCAAAACATGCATAAAGTGAAGAGTCTACTGAAATGGACAAGATCAAGTCAAATCTGCTCCAGATGCGCCGCATCTCACTCATGACATGCGCCGCATCGCTATCAAGATCTCACCAGATACGATCCAAGATTCAAGAGGACATGCGCCGCATCCAAAGACGAAGATACGCCGCATCTTCTGGCGGTGTACGAATATTCCTGAATATTATAATCTTGGACCCCACGCGAAGTTAAGTACATGCGCCGCATCTACTTGCTAGATGCGCCGCATCCTACCCTCAGACGGTAACTATAAATACCCCAAAGACCAGACGGATTAAGAGCCTTTAGTTCCGAACAGAAGACCGAAGACCATAAACCAAGGACGAATTCAGTCAAGGTAGCAGCACAAGACACACCCAAATCAAAGATACAAGAGCTGTAAGAAGGTGCTGCATATGTTTAATTCATTAAGTAGTTTTGTTTTATTGTGTTAGCAAACTTTAATTCATCAGGATTGATGGCTTGTGTAATGTGACAACGGAAAGATTGCACTCCCTTAAAACTGCTTTCCCATCAATTAAAGTTTATATGTTGATGTCTCTGGTTACTACTTATTAGTGCATTGATAACCTCTGTGTTTATTAGTGGCCTGCGCATTTGACTGCGGAAAATAATGTGGCTCCCACGGTTGTTACTAAATTGATCACTTAGGAATAACTTTTAGACATAAGTAATCATTAAGGGTTTACTCGCCGATAAGAATAGGACCAACGAGAAAGGGTTAACTACATACACTTCATATAAAGCTATCAATAAAACAAGTGACAAACTACTTAATCATAAGGACAGATCTTCTTATTGTCTCGAGTATTTATCTGTGTACGTGTGTGTTACTTGCTGATTCGTGCCTATTGGTTTAGTTTATTATTTAATTGCAACCAAATCGTGCCAGTCTCTCAGGCTGAAACCCCCTTGCGTTAGAATATTAAAATACTGATTAGAATAACTAGATAATACGTTCCACTCTTAGTGATCGACACTCTACTTACCATTATATTCATACTGACCGGGTACACTGCTCGTTAAGTGTGTGTGTTATTGATAAGTCGGCTAAATATAAATTTAAAACTTGAGTAGGCATTAAAACTGCTAAACCGCAACGACACATCACGCGCATCAGCTATCGAAACACCATTGAGCTCACTCAAGGAGCCAATGTCACTCCCTTGCGATCCGACACCATCCGGTTGGTGCAAAGCGGATGCGCATTCCATGGACTTCGTTCCGAAGATCCTAATCAACATCTCAAGGACTTTCTCAAAATCGTTGATTCTATAGACCTTGATGTTGCCACTCGAGAGACGACCCGACTGCGTCTCTTTCAATTCTCTCTGCGGGACCAATCTAGTCAATGGCTAGAGCGTCTACCCGCAGGATCTATCACCTCTTGGGATGATCTCACCACTCGTTTCCTTGCTCAGTTTTTCCCACCAGGAAGAACTACCAAGCTAAGGAATGATATCTTGATGTTCCAACAACGTCAAGGCGAAACCCTCTACGAGGCATGGACTCGATTCAAGGACTTACTCCAAAAAGTCCCTCACCATGGCATAGAACTTTGGCTCCAAGTCCAAATCTTCTATGACCATATCAATCTCTCCACGAGGCAAATCATTGACCAATCGGCCGGTGGTAAGCTACGTGATCTAAGTGCGGAACAATCATGGGCTCTCCTAGAAGATCTTGCTCTTTATGACAACGAAAGTTGGAGTGATCCCCGTGATTTGAATAAAACGGTCAAGGCAATATCTTTGCCTTCGAACAATTCAAGCACTTCCGACCGTAGGATCATAGAACTTGAAGACCAAGTCAAGTTTCTTATGAAATCCTACGAGGCTCCTAAACCTTCAAGCCAAGTGAACAAAATCACTTCTTCATGTGAATTATGTAGTGGTCCCCACGACACTCGTGATTGCATGGAACTCCCCGAACAAGCTTTTGCGGACTACGCATCCTCGCGTACCGACGGAGCGGGAGACAAGTGGTACACTTTCAAACCCGAGCCAAACCCCTACGGTGATTCATACAACCCCTCATGGAAAAATCACCCAAACCTTAGGTGGAAACAAAACCAAAACGCACAACAAACCAATTCTTCCAACCCACCTCGAACCGTACTTTCAACAACAATCCTTCCGGCAATGGTAGTACCAATAACTTTGAAGGATTGATGTCTCAATTTATGGCATCTCAAGAAGCTCGTTTAGCCAAGTTTGAAGCCGATTTCAAACAAAAACAAAGCGAGATGACCAATAAGATTGACACTTTGTTGAAAGCCCTCAATGACCGAGAAATGGGAGCACTCCCTAGCAACACAGTCAAGAACCCGAAACTAAACGTCAACGCCATCTCGTCAGTTTCGTCTCCTAGTTCTTGTCCACAATATTATTCGGTCAATTCCATGAGCACGTGTTTCAAACAAACCCAAGTCGTTCAAAATGACCAAGAAGTTATGATATCCAAATTGGTCAACAACATAGTTGAAACACCTCCCACTCAAAACCTTGACGAAGAATTCAAGGAGCTCCACCTTGAAAGTCCGGTTATTGATGTGTTGGATGAGAAGAAGCTCAAGTTAGGCGAAAAAGGGACCGCCTTCGTTCAAAACAAGCTACCTAAGAAGTTAGATGATCCGGGCTTATTTGTTCTACCTTGCAAGATCGGTAATTCGGAGGCTTATGACACATTAGCCGATCTTGGATCAAGCCTTAACCTACTTCCGTTACCTCTCTACACCTCTCTAAAACTAGGAAAACTTGAAGAAACCGAGGTAATAATAGGCTTAGCGGATGGAAGTGTTGCTTACCCGATTGGAGTAGTCAAAGACGTGTTAGTACACATTGGAAAACTAACCATTTTAGCCGATTTCCACGTCCTTGATATGGTTAGCGACCCTACATGCCCCTTGTTGATAGGTAGAGGATTTTTGGCGACCGCTAGTGCTATGATTGATTGTAAGGAATCTAAGATAGCGGTAGGAGAAGGTGATACTTGGTCAGTCTATGATGTGAAGAAACATGCCTATGATACTAGTGAGGAACCAACACCCCATTGGTTAGAATTAAATAGGAGACCATCTAGATATGGACCTTGGATCGATAGAGACTTCATAGGACCCCAACGCCCATTTTACCTAGAAGAGGACTTTGTGAACCGAACACATGCGGTAGAACAACTCTTGGCTAGGGACACCGAATTGGATCCATTTGAAGACCCTCTAGTTTTTAGGAAGATGATTGATTTCCTAGGAGTTTTGCCAATTAACCTAGGGATGAATAAGTGGACTTGTGAGGACGATGATCATAAGTGGGATTAGGACAAACCACCCAAAGATGGAGATGGGTCATGGCATATTAAGATGACATTGTATGACCCGGATGGAGAGAAGTTTGAAAATAATATTGTACTAAGCGGACCAATAGGAAACTTCAATCCAAGCTTAACCCTAAAGACGTCCTCGATGACGAACTCACTTACATAGGGTAGAAGGACTTTGAGTCTAGCTACAAGACTCGTTAATAAAGAAAAGCGCTTCTTGGGAGGCAACCCAAGCTTTATTTGCTTTGTGTGTTTATTTATTTGTTTGTTTGATTTTATTTGCTTCCGTATGTATGTTTAATTTTTATTATTATTGATTCATGTTCAAAACTAAATTGTGAAAATGCTTTATCTTGTTTTTAACTTCGTCTTAACTACATATAAAGGTATTTTGCAAAAGATAAGTGTAAGAGAAATCCAAATCGGTTTATTAGAACAAATGAACATGAATCATAACAATAATAAATTAACATACATATTAGTATTTGTTTGAGTCAAATGCTTGTATCGAGTCATAATGATGTTTTGCAGGATTTCCAGGAAGTAAGGTAGAGGTTTTTCCAGAAATTTTCCGGAAACTTAACATGAGAATTCTGTCAGATCATTTCTGACGGCGTCAAGCCTTACAACCTGACGGCGTCAGGTTTTAATTTTCTGAAATTTTTGAAAGTTTTGTTTTCATAAAAAGTTTTTATTAAATCTCTAACTTATAAACTCCAGGAATCTGCAAAATTATCATTCCACAAGCATTATATCCTTATATAGAAGTTATCCCGCCGATGTTATGCAGGTTTTCGTGTTTGTTTTCTCAGGGTTTAACAGGTTATTTTGGACGAGGAGATGTATGTGGAATCAAGCTTATGGCGATGCTTTAGTCTTGAAGCTTCTACATTCTCTTGGAAGAAGATCTAACCATGTTACCTCTTTATCCACCAAACGAATCAGGGGAGTATTTGATTTCATTCTTTTACCTTATTTACTTTTACATCTTGTTATTTGAACATTGGGGACAATGTTCATCTTAAGTGTAAGGGGGGGGGGTAAAGTACGATACTTTAGAGAATACAATTGCACTTGATTTTTGTTTGTTTGATGGTAGATGTGTAATAAAACTGAGATAAATACCTGTTAGGGCAATTTTAGTGCCAAATTTAAATTTTTTTACAACATATAGGAGTGAAACTTTGATCTTAATAAGCGTCTCACGGATAGGAGTTATATGACTAGCACAAAACCGTACCACTAAAAAAATTTTCCACCCCCAAATATGTGAGGTTCGCCCCTAGAATTGGTAGGAAAAGCATTTATGCTATGATGTGTGTACCGGTAGCACTTAGATTCTAGAACTTGCGTTAGGACCTTTCCGAGGCCACAAGTGAGACTACATTCATGTAGTTAGATTTACTACATGATAAGAGGCATTAGGATTAACCCATTGTTTTACACCTGTGTTTTTGTTATAATTACGTTGGCTACATTGGTCAAGTAATTCTCCCACACCCTTTGCGTTGTACTCATTTTTAGTACACGATACCCCTAGTACACCCCTCAGAGCCTATCTTTTCGTTTCGACCTTTAAGCATTTTACTTAAAGGAAGAATTTATTACACCCCACTTAAATGTACACCCAAATCGCCTTAGCCTACCTTGTATGCACTCATTTTTAGTGCATTATTGTGACAACATTTGTTTAAACCCCAAGTTAATTATCTAATTGATTACATGGTTGCTAAGTCGAGTCATATCCTTGTACATATTGTTTTGGGACGATTGGGACTCATGGGTAAAGTACTAGTGTAATGGAGTAATGGGGGAGAACAACATTATTACCCCCATATGTGCTAAATATTTTAAAAGTACTCCAAGTGTTTCGATTATCTTAATTCGAGTCATTAGAATAGTAATTGTAAAGTTATGTAAAAGTTCAAGTGTAAGGGGAATGCAACGCCCCTATGATGTATTATTTTGGATGGTAGGGCAAGAGTGTATGTGAAAAAAAAAAAAAAAAAAAAAATTCAAAAAAAATACAAAAAAATGAGAAAAAGAAAAGTAGAAAAAACATACGGACTACCATCCCGTTTCATTTTATGTTTATTTTATGTTTTTGTTATTTAGTTTTTAGCTTAAGTCGAGTCTAGTCTTGGCTTAGCAACGCCATATTATACATGTAATTAATCAAGATCTTTAACTCGCCACCAGTAAAATATCCCTTATCCAACAAAACCGTGTTTATCATATCCCTACACCTAACGTTATAACCCGTTTAAAAGCCCTCTTTGATAGTTTATCTTAGGTGCTTACGCCTAGTGGAGGAGGTTTTTGATCCTTTCCCAAGCCTATGGTAATCTATTTGCTATGACAGGTAATGAGAGATATTATTCATTTTCATTTATGAGATATACTTTTATGACACCTGAGAGATGTGAGTATCTAAACACTACTTGTGAGGTGCTAGTTTGTAATCTTCGTGCTTATTATGATTAAAGTGGAACGACTATTTGTTGTAATTACTTTTATATTAGCATTAAATGACCCCTAACTTGTATTTTAATTAGAATAAAAGCACATTTGCTTGAGGACAAGCAAATCTCAAGTGTAAGGGTATTTGATGAAGCGAAAAGTGTACCGCTTTTAGGGGGTCATTTAAGCCCTAAATCGTATTTATTTGATCAAATATTGCCCTAAATCGTTCCTTTTGTCATTTTAGGTACTTTGGAGAAGAAATCTGGAAAAGGAAGCATTTTGGACGTTTTTGGAGCATAAAAGTGAAGAAAACGACAAAGTCTCAAAAATATGCTGGAAAGTACATGTGACGGCGTCAAGCTCTATTGTGACGCCGTCAGCCCTTGATAAGCAAGAGAAATTTTGGAAGATTAAAGGGGGACGGCGTCAAGAAGGTCGTCAAGCCTTGATAAGCCAGGGATGATTTTGGAGGATTAAAGAGGGACGGCGTCAGGAAGACCATCCGGGAACCCTAGCCACGGCGAGGTGACGGCGTCAAGATCTATAACGTGACGCCGTCAGCCACTAAGTTCTATATATAGTTTTGCAATTTTTTGTCATTAGTGTGCAACTTTGTGAGGAGAAACCCTAAGACGAATTTCTGCCATTTTTAAGGGTTTTCATACCCTTGGATCTCCCATGTTTAATTGAAGATAAGTAATCACTTAATCAATCAATATGTCTATGTGTTGTTTGATTATATCTTGTTCTTGTCTTTTGATTAACATGCTAGGCTAGATTTATCTTGTGTTTGCTTAGATCTAATGAAACCTAACTATTGATTATTAGTTGTTAGTGTGTTATTAATTGTATTGGATGATTGTTTATCGATGTTAGGCTTAAGAAAACTGGCTAACCTCCTATACGGTAATTTGCTTGAACGTCTTAAGAAACATAAACCAATGCGTACTAGGTTTATATGGTTGTATTTAATGCATGAGCGAATTCTAGTGATCCCATGTTAGGAGCTTCTTAGCCGGCTCGACATAGGAGTGAAGTAGGAGCTTGTAGAGTTGGGGAAGTACGTACGCCACCCCACGATTGGTATTAAGGAATACACCCGTCATCCACGCAATTAATACACACTAATCAACCGGTAAAAGATAGTTAGGGAGTAAGGAAATCTAAGTAAACACATTTCTCCCCATATAAGTTTCACAACCTTTTCATTTTCAGTTATTTTATTTTAGGGCAATTTCTTTAAAAACGTATGGAACTATGCGGGAAAACTGGTTTAACGCACCGAACTAAAAAAATCACCATTTTTGTGTCTAAACTCCCCAAAATGGATCCAAAAACGCATAAAGTGACCTCCTCAGCCTGTTTCCGCCTCGTCATCAGGTTTTGCCAGTTTTTTTTTTTTTTTTTTTTTTTTTTTTTTTTTTTTTTTTTTTTTTTTTTTCAGCCAACTTACACAAATGGTCCCTCTAGTTAAAATAACTTGCGTCCGACGTCCAAATCAATTTTTTTTTTAAATAATTTTTTTCTTCAACTTTTTTTTAAAAATTAATATTTAAAAAACATATAAATTTTTATTTCCGAATTTAAAAAAAAAAACTTTAAATTTTTTAAAAATACAAACATTTAAAAATTCCGAATTATTTTTTTTAGTTTAGATATTTTTTTTTGGGAAAATAATTTTTTGCGAAAAAATATTTTCAAAAATAAAAATTTTTTAAAAAAAATAATTTTCGGAAAAAGAGTATTTTTTTTTTAAATAAAAAATTTTCGGGAAAAAAAAGTTTTTTTTCGTAAAAAATAATTTTTTTTCCGAAATTTTTTTTTTTCTAAAAAAAAAAAATTCATAAAAAAATTTATTTTTTCGAAATAAAATTATTTTTTATGAAAATTTTTTTTTCCGAAATTATTTTATTTTTTAAAAATATTACTCTTTTTGCGAAATTTTTTTTTTAAATTAATTTTTTTTTAATTTTTTTTCGCAAAAATTTTTTTTCCCAAAAAAAAAATTTTCGAAACTAAAAAAAAAAATCGGAATTTTTTTTTTTACAAAAATTATTTTCCAAAATAAAATAATTTTTCGAAACTATAAAAAAAAAATTCGGATTTTTTTTTAGAAAAATAATTGTCCAAAAATTTTTTTTTTTCGAAACTATAAAAAAAATTTCCGATTTAAAAAAAAAAAAATTATTTTCCAAAAAAAAATTATTTTTCGAAAGTATAAAAAAAAAATTCGGATTTTTTTTTTAGAAAAATTATTTTTCAAAAAAAAAAATAATTTTTCAAAACTATAAAATAAAAATTCGGAAATTTTTGTAAAAAAATTATTTTGGACGTTGGACGCAATTTAGCGTAACTACAGGGACTATTTATGTAACTTACCGTTAGGACGGTGGCTGCAACTTTTCAAATAAGAAGGGGCAAAATGGTCATTTTAACAACAAAAAACCTTTGACCTGCTGAGCAGGTCAAAGAATACTCTTTTGGATCCATTTTGGGGAGTTTAGACACAAAAATGGTGATTTTTTTAGTTCGGTGCGTTAAACCAGTTTTCCCGCATAGTTCCATACGTTTTTAAAGAAATTGCCTTTTTAGTTACTTTATTTTATTTGCATTTGTAGTTATTTTGGTTAGTTGACTAGCAACTAATTCCGCCCACTCTTTCAAACCCGAGATTTTACGTGCTTTTATAAAAAAATATAAAAATACAAAAAGAATCTTCCCTCACCCTTAGACCTATTAGAGTAGTTTTTCAATCCTAACGACACTATTCCCCTAGAGAACGATCAATCCCCCGATACTTGCCACTTCACTATACTACATCGGTCAGGTATACTGCCTGGTGGGGATTGGAAGCCTCTTGAGATCCCTCGAGAGGTAAAACCTGTTGTAAGGTCGCAAAACCACGCATCAGATACAATAAAGCATGTTAAGATACTGTTGTTAATACTTTTAGACAAGAAAAATAGGACCAGTAAACAGTAGCAATACAACAGCATCAAAAACATTCCAGATCCACAAAAATATACGATTTTGACAAGATAACATCACACGAATCTACCAAAACTAATACCATGGCTCTTGATACCAATTGTTGGATCGTGTTTTGGTGATAATATTGTGAATCGGGAGGTCGGGGATGATGAAAATAGTCAAAATACATCATCTCCATGGTAGAGGTTAGAGAGAGAAAGTGTAGTGAGAGAGAGTGGAAACCTGGTTGTATAATTGATAATAAAGAAGAGTGAAAATTACACAGACAAGCCTCACCCTCCTAGTGAAGTCTAGGAGGGTATAAATAGGCTAACAAACACAAGACTTTACATAAATGACGGTTCTAGTCCTTGTGTTTGTGCCTTACAATATAGCTAATGTAATCCCAAATATGTTGTCACATTTTAGTGCTAGAAGCATTCCCAACAAGGTGTATTGAGTCGATTTGAGAATAGGAGAAAATAAATGTTGGGTTGGGCCATGAATAGTAACAGGCCAAAATATAATTAAGGGTTTATTTGTGTTTTAGATTGTTGTGGTGCGCGTGTGAGCTCGTTCCAAAGTATCATGAATAACGTAACGACGTTTGAATTATAGAATTGTAATAAACAAAATTTTCAAATTTGCTCGTAACCTAGGGAATTTTACGGATTGTTACAACATGCCCCAGCCTCGCTTCTTTTGCTCAGCGTGCACCTACTCTAGATGCCAATCTGGCCCAAGCTTTCTATGCCTAGTGTCACGTTACTGATGACTCCCCTGACTGGGCTGGTTATACAGGTGCGACTGCCAATATGACACCTCATTCTAATGATGTTTAGGCTCCCTATGGTAACCCCAAAAATGCCTTTGTTACCTTTGGGAACGAAAAATCTTTACCGGTTACAAACATCGGCACCGCCACTATTCACAATAAAATTCCTTTAAAAGATGTTCTTGTTGTCCCTCATCTCACAAAACGTCCTCTTTCCATAAGTAAACTTACTAATGATTCCCATGTTGATGTTTTGTTTTCTAACAATTCTTTTAACATACAGGATCGAAAAATGAAGCAAATCCTGGCAAAGGGGACTTGTGAGAATGGTCTTTACATTCTAAAGGAAGGGCAACACGCTTTTGTGGCATCTTATTCTTCACATCATCTTAAAGCATCTTTTGAAAAATGGCATGGTCGCCTTGGTCATGTTTCTTTTGATGTAATTTCTAGATTACATAAGACTGGTGTTTTATTTGTTACTTCGTTGTTACCAAAACCCAAACTTTGTTCTCCTTGTCAATTATCCAAGTCGCATTGTTTGCCTTTTGATTTGAATACTAAACATTCATTGCATGCTTTGGATTTAATACATTGTGATCTTTGGGGCCCACCACCAGTTACTTCCTCTAATGGATATCGTTTTTATGCTTTATTCATTGATGATTACTCGCGTTTTAGTTGGTTTTATCCTTTTAAACATAAGTCAGAATTTTATGATGTATTGTTAATTTTTACAACTTATGTTCAAAATCAACTATCTTGCAAAATTAAAGTTTTCCAGAGTGATGGAGGCACAGGATTCACCAATTTGCGTGTTCAAAAATTCTTTCAAAAAAATGGTATTCATCACCGTCTATCTTGTCCCCATACTCCTCCACAAAATGGTCGAGCTGAAAGAAAGCATCGCCACATAACTGAAACAGGCTTAGCCATGCTTTTCAATTCTCATTCGCCAGCCACATTATGGGTTGACGCCTTTGCTTCAGCAGTTTTTATAATCAATCGCCTACCCACATCTGTTCTCGATCACAAATCTCCCTTTGAAACCTTATATGCTCATCCTCCCACCTATTCCAATTTTCGGATTTTTGGATGTCGTATTTTTCCCTACTTACGAGACTATGCCAAACAAAAATGATCTCCTCGAAGTGCCGAGTGTATCTTTATTGGCTATGACTCAAAATACAAGGGCTATCGATGCTTAGATCCCACCACAAATCGTGTCTATGTTACACGCCATGCTCAGTTTGACGAGGAAACCTTTCCCTTTAGCGGTCATATTTCGCCCGTGGACGAGGCCATACTGTTCTTTTCCAATTTCGATGAAACCCTTCCAGTCATTCCCTTATCTAACCCGCCTCCCATCCTCACCCCTTCACCGCCCACACCAACATCCGTCAATTTCTATCTACCTTGCACCCTATGTCCTACTCACTCCTCACCAAATCTTACTCCCTTGGCCCAACCTATCCCTCCACAAACTGACTACATATTTCCTCCAGCCCAAACTGCACCTTCTGAGCCTCCCTCCAGCCCTATTATATCGGCCCACAACCACAGCCCACTCCCTCAATCCTCAGTCCATTAGTCCTAGCCTCAATCCGCCACTCAACCCCAATCCAATAACACCAAGCCACAACCATCTTCTCAACCTGCCACTCTTCCTATGCAAACCCGTTCCAAAAGTGGAGTTTTTAAACCAAAACATCATGCCGACTTATCCTTATTCTCCGATCGATTGCATCATGCTTTACTAGCAGCTTCTGATCCTCGTGGATATAAGTCGGCTGCTAAACATCATAAGTAGGTTAAGGCCATGGAGGATGAAATTACTGCACTTAAAAATAACAACACTTGGGTTTTAGTGCCTCGCCCCTTAAATACTAATATTGTTGGCTCAAAGTGGATATATAGGACCAAATACAAATCGGATGGGACGATTGACCGCTATAAGGCACGCTTGGTAGCTCAAGGTTTCACTCAAATACCTGGTCTCGATTTCTCTCATACCTTCAGCCCTGTTGTCAAGGCTTCCACTGTTCATGTCGTTATTGCCCTTGCAACCATTTATGATTGGCCATTACGACAGCTTGATGTTTGTAATGTCTTCCTCAATGGCAATCTCACAGAGACCGTCTATATGGAACAACCCACAGGGTTCGTTGATGCCCGTTTCCCAAATCATGTTTGTCGCTTACAGAAGGCACTTTATGGTCTTAAACAGGCCCCTTGTGCGTGGTTTCAGCGTCTTAGTACCTTTCTTACTAACCATGGTTTTCTTTGCAGCAAACCAGACACATCTTTATTCATTTTCAAACAGGGACAGGTGCTTGTTTATCTCCTTGTGTACGTAGATGATATTATTATTACTGGCAATGACTCTACATTCATCCAGTCATTTGTGACAAAACTACACAAGGAATTCTCAATTAAAGATTTGGGAGCTTTGAGTTATTTTTTAGGTCTTGATGTCACTCACAACACCAATGGTATTTTCTTAAGTCAATCAAAGTATGCTTATGATATTCTAGCTCGGGTCGGTCTCTTGGATGCTAATTCAGTTACTACTCCCTTGTCTACTTCAGACACTTTTCACTCCCAAGGAGAACCCTTTCACGACCCTACCTTCTATCGTTCATTGGTTGGTGCTCTTCAATATTTAACTATTACTATACCAGATCTCTCTTATGCAGTTAATCAAGCTCGTCAACATCTTCAATCCCCAACTACATCGCACTTTCAATCGGTAAAACGGATTCTTCGATATGTTAAAGGCACCCTTGCTTTTGGATTGACTTTCTCCAAGCCCACCACTACTACCTTAGTTGGATACTCAGATGCTGACTGGGCGCGTTGCATATAAACACGTCGCTCTACCTATGGTTATTCTATTTATCTTGGGGGAAATCTGGTTTCATGGAATGCTAAGAAACAACCTACTGTCTCTCGCTCTAGCTGTGAATCGGAGTACCGGGCAATGGCAAACACCGCTGCAGAAATCATTTGGCTCAGGCATCTTCTTCGGGAACTTCATGCCTTGCCAATGGATCGTCCAACTTTGTTATGTGACAATAAGAGTTCAATTTTTCTTTGTCAAAATCCGGTGTCTCACAAAAGGGCAAAACACATTGATATTGACTACCATTTTGTCCGGGAATTGGTGTCATCTGGACGTCTTTACACCAAGTTTGTTCCATCCAATCTCCAGGTGGCCGACATCTTCACCAAGAGTCTCTCACGTCCTCTTTTTGAAAAATTTCATAACTTACTACGTGTCGGTCCCCCACCTGTTCGATTGACGGTGGGTAACAGCGTAACATAAATCAAGATCCTTGATTTATGCTACATTATTATTGTAATTATTGTAGATATATTATTTCCATTCTTAGGTCCATTTTTTGGTGTATAAATTGTAATCCTCATTGTTAATAAAATTCATGCTGAGATTTACTCTTCCTAACAATCGCTTTAATAAAGATAAACTTTTATCTTGATCAGATTTATAAATATCAATTCCATGAATCATTTTTTGTCAAAACAATTGTGCTCAACATATATCACTATAAGTTTATTGACATGGAATTCTAGTTTTGAGTATTGTATATTTGTATGTGATAAACAATTAAATACTCGGATAGTATATAATATAAGTGTTTTTTTTTTTTTTAGTTTAATATAATATAAGTATTAATGGTTTGAAATTTATCTTTTTGTATTTGAACCGTACAATGTAATTGTCTTCGAATCACTGGAGACATTATCCTTGCATAGAATCAAACGTGATATTGAATACCCATCGATGGACAGATGTACTCATGTCCAACAAAATAAAAAAAACATGTTTAATTATTCCTGGTCGACAATTCAACACATCTTAGAATAATCGTGTTGATAACGTATTATAATTATAAAGAACAAGAGTAAGAGATGAAGAGAAGTATGAGTGGAAAAAAATTATTATCGATTGATGATTACAAAAGGTTACAAGTGTCAAGATTTATAGGATATATAAATACATGTTAAACCTTTAAACTAGTAAAATAAAAGAGAATGTACATAAGACCAAGAGAAATATTTTCAACGTTGATAATAAATTATTTATTTTCAATGTAAAAATAATAATATATATGAAATGAGCACATCAAACTGTACGGACAATGGAACCCACTTCTTAAAGTGAGGCTTGTGACTTGTTTCAATCTCCCTACAAGTTGTTGGAAAATAGAGAATCTTCCTGCCCCTGATTTTCTTAATAAGTTTTCATTTACAGATCAGATCAGATGAGATGTAATTAACTAAAGTTTTTAGTTTATATATTTTTCTGATTTGGATTAAAATACCAATTTTTTTGCATAAACAACTTTTAGCAAAACATTTTTATGTACATTGTTGAAGTAAAACCTCGTAGGTGGGTCTAACTTCTGTATGATGTCCTTCGGAATAGCTTTTTTAGACGTAAATTCCTACACACAAGAAACACGCACGTTAGACTCGCCTTGAGTTTTATCCCAAAGCTAACCTCCGGCGTAAGAGTAAGTATACGGTATTTATGAGGGTTTGAACGGTAAATGGGAGTAAATATTGTAGGTGAAAAATTAGGTGTGAATCATAAATGAGGTGTGGGTATTTATACTACCCACACCTGTACCTGTTACCTGTGTATTGGGACTAAGCGAGCCACCCTAGATTTAACCTAGTAGGTAGCTGTCAGATCACGTGGGGAACACAATCCCGGAAAATCTGGGAAGACGGCGTTGGCGGCGGTTAATGGGATTGCTCAGTGTAAACGGCGGCGGTCCTGTCAGTAGACATGTCTGGAGGTGAGCTTGTAGTCCGGACGAACCACGATGTCCGGACATGTAGGCTTGGACCGGACGAATCATGACGTCCAGACACATACGCCAACATGTCCCCCCAGTATTGAACTATCGACCTTGAGTTGATGGTGCAATACTTGAAAAAATCCGGACACTTTTGTTTTATTCCGGACGAAATACGATGTTCGGACACGTAGGCTTGGTCCGGACGAATTATGACGTCCAGACACATACGCCAACATACATCTCCAATGAAAGTTTAACAAAAAAACATGGGGTATGCTATTCGAAATATTTCTAGACAATGCCTTCCCGCATACTTTTGTCAGGGTACTCCTTATGCCTTTAACAGTTTTACTAACGCCATCAATAATGGGAGGTCTACATGTGAATTGGTTTATATTGTGTTCCAGCTTCCAACTATAGTAAGCTTCTATTTCCACCGCAACAATTTTCACTTTTGACCACGGGAGGCCTTGCGTCGTCGCTAAAGGTGCCATGAGTCTCACATTTTTAGCGACAACATGTGTCGTTGTTAAAAGTGTCATTTAATTTGTTTTAAATTAAAACCCACAAATCTAACCGCAAAACAATAGAAAACCCGCAAAAACCTTTAGTGACGACACGTGTCGTCGCTAAAGGTTTTAATAATATTTTTTTTGTTAAATAACAATTAAAAAAAAGATTGAGTAATTTTTTCTTAATACGTGTACACCTTTAGCGACGACACATGTCACCTTTAGCGACGACAATGTATTTCCATTAATATGATATTAGAGATTATATATATTTGTTAAAATTAATTTTAAGAAATATATAAATTAGTTTATTCATAAAATTGATATTTTTTTAGGTAAAGGGGTAAACGTTAAAATTAATTAATGAATTATAAAAATTATTTTGTTAATAGAAACATGTATTTTTTTCACAGTATACCATTCCTGGAATATACACTCCCCAAGTGTTTCCCGCCCTAGTTATGCTCCTCCCGACCTTGGCGGATAGCGCCCAACCTTTAATCCCGGAAGTAGTAGCCAGATTGTACCTGGTGATGCTGATGGTAGTAATGGTGATTTAGATGGTGAATTTCATGATGTCGATGACGAGTAGGGATATAGTATGTGATTTATATTTGTTTTGACATCCTTTTGTTATTTGCATTCTCGTATTAGTATTTAGCTTAATTGTATCGTTATATTTCACATGATATGACTTCATTTTGATTGTTTTGGAATGAATAAATGGACAGGTGAATTTCTTATCATAGTTTTGGGTTATTTACATGTTTGGGTTTGGTAGATTTTTTTCGAAAAAAATTTCGCAAATTATTTGGAATAGCAGCAGCTGCTGCTGCATTTTTTTATGTGCAGAGACCTTTAGCGACGACGCGTGTCGTTGCTAAAGATGTCCACAGTTAATTATCATAGCCACCTTTAGCGACGACATGTGTCGTCGATAAAAGTGATTACCACCATAATTATTATTATATTAATTTTTTATCTTTTCATATATTTGTATTATTAATAAAAAAAATCAAATTAACATTTTATATAAATAAATTCGATAAATACTTTTAGCGATGACACATGTCATTGCTAAAGGTGTGGACCCCACTTTGGCCAAGTTTTGTGTTGAGTTTTCATGGGCTCCACCAGTTGTCGCTAAAAGCATTGGCTGGTCATTGCCATAACTTTTAGTGGCGACTGGTCTCCACTTTTAGCGACGATATGAATCATCGCTGAAAGTTGAAATCGTTGTAGTATTCATGTATATGTACCATGAAAAGACAAGTTCATAATTTAGTAAATGTTTTGTAATAGAACAATTTTTAAAATTGGTAATAGGTTCATGCATCTTGAAAATAGGTTTATAAATTAATCACTTTGCATGAAATGTAAAGCATATAAACCTAGAAGAAGAAAAAAAAAAAACTCTACTATTGTGGATTCTAAGTGGCAAGATTCATACAAAGACACTGCCCACTTTCACGTATATTATCTACTTTCCTAAAAACTAATGTATCTTTTATAGTTAGGTATGTCTCAAACAAGAATCGAACCTAACCCGGATCCATAATTAGCATTTATCATAAAGAGTATTAGCAAGATATAACTTAGTATTTACTTCAAAAGTGAGGTCATGCATCTTTTCAAGAATATATATTATTGTATATATCTCAACTCCACAGTTCCCACAATTTGTGTGAGTGCGCTACTCCTAATCCCTTTCCTCTCTGATCTAAAACATCTTCTAAGCAACCTTATATCTCCGGCTAAGCCACTCGTTTTCCGTCATATATCCGTTTTTCAGTTTTCTGGTATCGCATCATAGACTATCTTTAATTCTATATGTTGATCTTCAATTCTTAAAAATATCTTTGATTCTTTTCCTGATTAATTTCTTACTTGATTTTATAAAATGAGTTTTATGGTTCTACTTTCTATTTTAGATTTAGATTCATATAAATACCAAAAAGAAGTTTGCACACCGATTTCTGATAGCTATACTAGCAAGAAGCTAGAGCAAAGTTAAAGCGCTCTCTATACAAGTCCACTCTATCCAATTTAAGTTTACGTTTTCCTAATCTACCCGAGATCCATATGAACTTAAATAGATTTTAGGTATTAAAAACAACTAACTAGCTAGTTATCGGTTTCTTTTTTATCTGCCAGAAACATGTGTGTAATTTTTTCTAAGACTATGTCTCGACTCGGCACCAGAAATAAAAATCTAGATCAGTCAGCGGTTATTAAGGCTAATAGGGTTTTCATGTTTTTATTATTATTTCCTTATTTATTTTTATTTTTTTTGAACATTTTTTCCTTATTTATTTAGTTAAAAAGATTTTCAGAAAAGAGTTCCTACAGTAGATCTTTTGGTTTTTATTTAGTGCCCACATATCAAGACTTTACAATTCAACAAATCATGACCTGCCACATCTCACTTTACCTCGTGGCCTTAATTATTGAGAGTGAACCCCCATGAAAACGCACTAAAGTATTTTGGTTTTGCAGCCATTCTTTCCATAAATAAAACCCTATTTTTCTTCTCCTTCATCAAGGGTGACAATAAGCCACCAGAGCCGCATCGCCACCATTAGATAAAAGCCGTTGTTTTCTGATGCCGCATCATCAAGATTCACGTACAAAATGACAAAGCGTTTTGATGATGAGAATCTTGATGATGCTGCATCGGAAATAAAACGGCTACAAGTAGCACATCAAAGAGATTTATAGCCACCTAGCTAGGTGGTATGATGAGTTGTACACTTTGCATTGGTGATGGCAAATTTGGAGCTGACTGACTCATGAAATGTGTCAGTTTCCAACTCTCCCAAACTGGTTATCAGGTGGGTATTTTGTTCTTGTTTTCTGTGTATGTTTCTATTTAATTAGTAGCTTTCACTGTGGCATAAGATTGGTTTTTGATACTTTTAGCAGTTCTTTTTCAGAAAAGATTCAGAAATTTATGATCATGAACATGCTTGTGCATGTCTTGTCTTTCTTTTCTAGCTTACTATTTTTAGATCTATGCTTGAAGGTTCTATCTATATGGTTTTTTAGTATTATAAATTAAAACCTTATGATTAAGAGATTCTAATCATGGACAATATAATGAATGATGTTTAGAATTGTAATCAATTAAAACATAGTCTGTTCACATTAGTCCAAGCTATGCAGATCTCTAGTGTACGTCCTAGAATCAAGTTTCCTGATAAGTAATATCTGAGGATTAAGTATTAGCTGACGGTCTCTCGCTCTTTCAGTGTTTCCATCGCTTAGAGTTTCCGTGGTAATTCATCTTGAATTTATGTGATTTGGTAACAGGATGCTACAATTTAATGACAACGTAACTTTATAGAATTAGGGTTAATTATTTCAATCCATTCATTTATGTGATCATTTAATATCAGGATTCACTTCATATATGCAAACCTCATGAAAAGGTAATCTACATTTCTAAGGGACTAGTGAACATACATCATAGAAATCACATTTAATGTGTAATCAAATATGATATTAACTTGTTCATTTATAAGCAAATACTAACATATAGTTTTGAACACCATCAATTCATTCACATGATATGTTTATGTGTTAGTCTATAAACAGCTGTGACTCGTGAAGTTGGTACATCTTGAAATGACGATGGAATGAAAGGATTATATTCTAGATACTTTTCAGTTGTGATATATAATCAAGAATTCGAGTGCAATGTACTTAGCTTAAGTACTACAAACTAGGTTAATTTCACTTTTTAGTTCTATGCTTCATATGAGACTATATTCTTACATAAGATTAATATAATGTTTCTGTTAAACCACTATTTCTACAGAAAATGTACTATAGTAACTCCCAAGTGCATAATAAATATCTGGTATAAACCGTGAATAAAATTAAGCAGATAGGCGCGCGAATATATAAAAACACATTTTTTTTTTGTTGCCTGTTGTGTATTTGTGCGATTAACTGTTGATTCTTATTTCATGTCGCCATTCAAAATAAACTGTTGATTCTTATTTATTTCGACATGATGATGGTAAATTGGTAACATAGTTCCTTAATTATGGTTCTATTTTGGTTTGCTTACCTCTTTCCCACCACTAAACAAGATTATTGAAGCTTGTAAACTGAGACTAAGATAACACAATCTACATGATGATTGAATATGTGATGTCCTGTCAAAATCCGAGGGGCATTAGATATTATTCAAGATAGTTTATTATTCAATGCTCGAAAAAACATACTGTATCTTGTAAGGGATGATGTAGCTTGATAAATAACCATAGAAATATTTGCTGGCAAAGTGGTAGGTGTTGGTTACTTTGAATCTATAAATCATCAATATGTCACATTGCTTGCTGCCATTGTTGGGGTTGCTTTTAACATTTGTTTGTGTGGGGTGCATGGTCCTCTATTGAGTGCTTGTAGTACAGCTGACATCAGTCAGTTGCCTCACTGGTAAATACGCGCATACACTCAACATCAACTTAATTTATCACATCTCCAATAATTCTACTAGATAGGGCCAAAGGCCTTTAGCCTTAGTGGTATTTAAGTTACCATCCAGCAAAAGGTTGTACGTTCAAAAATCGATCGAGACATGCCTGTGTGAATATTATGTGAGATAGTTGATGGCTTAAATCCGTGAATAAATTGAATTTGGAAATACCACGCGAAAGAAGTTTTCGTATTCACGAACTTTTCTTATATTTATCTTAGAACGGCGGAATCAATCACTTTGGGTACGTCCTTTATGTTACATGTATTATCATCAAGAATCCTCTATCTATATGAATTAGACAAATTTTAATTTTCCCAAAATAGATATAGCCTTTTACGGAAACACATCTAGTAAAGGTCGGACATGGTTCACCTCCAGAAGAATGAGTGCATCTCTCTTTAAATCATACTGTAATTCAATTTTTAAGGTTCAAACAAGTTATTGGTTACTTAACTACCTTAACTAATTAAGGTGAGGTTTATATTTTACATAACTACCTTAATGAGCTATAGTTCTTCTTTGGTATATTCACTAGCTATCACATATATTGGTTGTTTGTTTGGTTCTGAACTAAAACGTACAAAGGCTTATGAGTAATTTTGTCTTTGCTCCAAGCTCTCAAATTTTTGGCTCAACACTCTTTAATGTTGTATGACTGCAACCACAAAAAAGAGTCCAGAATTTATCAAATAGTTAACAAGCTTAATTCGTCATCTGGTTACACATATGACTCAACGCACGGGACATAAAACTCGACTTTTGATTATTACACGGGTTGTTTTAAGTTAGTACATTGCCTCATTTGGCTTAAAAATGAAAGTACGTGGTATTTTCAAACAAGAATCACCGGATTGAAAAATTAAACATTGTTCTTGCCTTCTTGGTAACTTGATTAGAAATTGGAAAGTTGAACACTCGAGTAATATTCTACCGAATTACGGTTTTAGCCTACACTGAAACCAACTATGATGGCAGTGTGTAAGCATTAACCCAAACTAGTGTTTGCGTGTAGCTAATTCCAAAAACATGTAACCCATGTGGTTGTGTTTAAACATGCTTTAATTAAAAATTTTGCATTAAATGAACACTAAACACTCCATGTTTAAAATGAAAAAATATGTATAATTATGGAATATACTACTTCATTTAATGTAAAATATTTAATTAGGGTATGTTTAAACATGGAATGTGATGTTAAACATTGAGTGATTAGTGTTCATTTAATGCAAAAATTTAATCAAAGTATGTTTAAACACAACCCCATGGGTTGTGGTTAACAAAACCTAAATAAAAAAACTTATTTCATCATATTGAATAATCTAGGGTCCTATGGTTTATACCCCATTTGACCAGCTTTTGACCTATTTTTTTCACCTCAAATTTTGTGAGCATGTTTTTCAACCAACTTTTTGACAAACATTGAAAACACTAAGGATTCAATATCTAACCACCCTAATTAATTACTTAACTAATTACTAATTACTATTTAATCTTGCTAAGTTGATAGATGTGAAAAAATTAATTTGACCAAAATTAATTTTTTTAGAAATTAATTTTTCTAAAAAAAAAATTCGGAAAAAAAATTTTATTTTTCCAAAAAATTTAATTTCGGAAAAAAAAAATAATTTTTGTAAAATATAATTTCGGAAAAAAAATATTAATTTTTAAAAAAATTAATTTCGGAAAAAAAATATTTTTCTAAAAAAAATTACGGAAAAAAATTTATTTTTTATAAAAAAATAATATTTCTAAAAAAATTAATTTCGAAAAAAAATGATTTTTCTAAAAAAATTAATTTCGGAAAAAAAAATTTGAAAAAATGATTTGTACGTTGGACACAATTTAGCGTAACAACAGGGACCATTTATGTAATTATATCTCACACTAAATTTATATTTCTTATAACCATCAAGTGACCAATCATAATAAATGATAATGATTATTTGTAATAAACACAATCATGAAAACAATCAAGTGACCAAACATAATAAATGAGAATGATTATTTGTAATGATTGATCTATGGTGGGGTGACTCTCCGAAGTTGATGGGGGTAGAAACCCACAATGTCATAATCTAAGTACAACCTGTAAATGATGCTCATAATAGTGTAATTATGATTTTAATTATAAAGATTATGAAATAAACTTGGTCCACATGTTCACATGCCACTCTCCATCCAAAGACTTTAAATAGTTAAGATTAGTTTAATTAAATTCCGGATTAAGCGGAATATTAAAAGGATTTAAGCTAGTGTGTGCCCACATGCAAATGATAATCTAGGATTGAACAAAAGATTCCTATTTCTTTCCCAAATAGAAAATCCCATGTAAATAATACGGAATAATCACAAATTTATATTTGGAAGATATACCTTTTTAAATAGCAAGTTGAAAATTTTACTATGTATATTAGAAACGAGGATTTCAAACCGTTCGTTGTCGTGGAGTGTTTGTATAAGAATCTCCACTAATAAATTTAGCTAAGGGTGGTGGTAATACTAATAATATGTATCATACATGGTTTGAGAAAAGTATAATTGTTATGATTCGAGTTTTGTTAAAGCAAGAGCAATAACTTTTTAGTATTAATTCTTCAACTATTTTATTCAAATCGCCTTATTTACAAGATGAATGTAGCATAACCCATTGTCCATATCCGCTCCATAACATACTTATTAGCCTAAAATAAAACCATGTGGCTGCGTATGATGGACACCGTAACTTTTGATAAACTCATAGCTGTCAAAAGAAGGCGTCCATAATTATGACCAACCACTACGCATATTAACCACATATTCAGCAAAATCACAATACGCAAATCAACAAATGAACTTGATAATTGTGATTAAAATAAAATACGCCAATATGGACCAAGATCGCCAATATGGAATTCTAGAAAAGATGGAGGATTCTAGAAGACTTGTTGAAATAGAAAAAGATAAAGATTATGAAAGATTTATTTTCCAAATACAATTAGGCTTCTTTTGTATTTCTAGATGGACTCTATATATAAAAAGATCCCTAGACATTGTTTTATGTATGTGTTTTAATCATGTTTTAGGAAAACACCACGATCTCACCACTTGAGATCGTCTAGCCCTAAGATCAAAGGTGTCTTTGATCCCTGTTACAGTTAGGTAACACGTTCTATCATGATCAAATAGAATTGGGGCTGATATGAATGTAAACCTTGTTAATAATATCATTCTCAATTTAATTTTAGAATTTACATAGTGGTGGAAGGCAAACGGGCAACAAGTTGCGCCGCTAGCCCCTTTTGATCTTATTATTGATCCTAGATGAGTTCTAAATGATCTTCACAATTGGTATCAGAGCAAGGTTGCTCTTGATTTAGGATTTACAAGGTTTTACAATTGAAGAAAGAAGTTGTTCTGAAGTACGTTGAAACCCTAGAAAATTCTCTCTACTTTGCAACAAAGGTGAATCCGATTAAAACATTCCTTATATTTAATCGATTGTGTGGGATTCTATTGATAAACGATCAACCTCCTTATATTTAATCCTTATATCGTTTGTCTTTGTATGTTGGTCAATCTGGTATTGGTTTGAGGGTCAACAAGCTGGTTGTTTAAGGGGTTACGAGAGAGATGGACAGAAAAAGGGGTACTTTGGAACATGATTTAGGGTTCAAAACAATGCTTGTTCAGGATGTAAAGATCTCCACATAGTTAATGCTGCTGGGAATTCGCAACCTAAATGTTCACAACAGTTGTTAAGTCAAACCTTAATTCGCATGATGGAGAAAGCAACTGATGTTAAAGCTGTGAAACGCTCATATGCAAAGAATGAAGAGTGTTGATGCTGGATGCAAAGGAGGCTGTCATTGAAAGATAGTACGCCTTATGTCATTGAAAAATAATGTTGCTCTTGAAAAATAAGGTTGTTTGGTTAATACTGTTTGGATACTACTGCTTGCAAGAACTTAATAATGCCCGTTAAATGGTTAATGCTGCTTGATTGATTACTACTGCTCGTTGGTTTTTGCAAGTTAATGTTGTTGGAACTTAGTACTGTTAGCGTTATCTGAAACATGCTACTAAGGTTTCAAAGTTTCTTATTAAAGAATGAAGTAGTGTATGTTTTGTGGATTGAAGACCTGCTGTTATGAGATGATGATTATTATTATGGGTCAAGTTTGTGTGAAAGTTTGGTTCAAGTTGTTATCATGTTCATGCTAATTGGAAGTTAATACTACTTTCTACATGGTTCTTACTGCTCAACCATAGACCTGCTCTTTATTGTTACTACTACATGGTATCGATTACTATTGTAGTCATTTTTAGTGTTGCTCTTTATGGAGGGTACTACATAGTATTCGTTACTATTGATAGTTATTCGTACAGTTCTTATGGCTACTTCAATGGTTAACATATTGGTTTCAGGGGAAGAATATGTTAAAGTGTTTAACCATTTAAGGGGAAGGTTTTTACTACTTCTAAGTCATCATTACTACTGCTAGTTCAAGTTTCTACTGCCTTGAATTCATTATTCTTATTATGCGTTATGGAGGGTAATTTAAGACATTGGAAAGCTTGGATTAGAAGTTTAATATATGGTTTGTAGTTGTAAAGATTAAAGTTGCATGTGTTCATAGTCTCCTAATGGATAATGACAAAAAGGGGAAGATGTTACAAAGGAAACAACAAGTTCATGGAGATCTTAACTTAAGGGGAAGATTGAATTTGAAGATGTTCAAGTGTGGATTTGAAGATGTTCAAGTGCTGGATCAGTTTGTTTTGTCATCGTCAAATAGGGGAAACTTGTTGGGATTTATTGATTTGATGATAACAAAAGGACCAAGATCGCCAATATGGAATTCTGGAAAAGATGGAGGATTCTAAAAGACTTGTTGAAAAAGAAAAAGATAAAGATTAGGAAAGATTTAGTTTTCTAATACAATTAGGTTTCCTTTATAAGTCTAGATGGACTCTATATATAAAGAGATCCCTAGACATTGTTTTATGCATGTGTTTTAATCATGTTTTAGGAAAACACCAACGATCTCACCACTTGAGATCGTCTAGCCCTAAGATCAAAGGTGTCTTTGATCCCTGTTACAGTTAGGTAACACGTTCTATCATGATCAAATAGAATTGGGGCTGATATGAATGTAAACCTTGTTAATAATATCATTCTCAATTTAATTTTAGAATTTACATAATGGTGGAAGGAAAACGGGCAACAAGTTGCGCGGCTAGCCCCTTTAGATCTTATTATTGATCCTAGATGAGTTTTAAACGATCTTCACACAAATCAACAAATGAACTTGATAATTGTGATTAAAATAAAATACGCCGCCGCTAATCAAATTAGCCATAGATTTTGTGAAGTCGCAACATGCTAATCAAATTTGGAACAGCATGCATTACCAAAGATTCATGTAATAACCACATATCAGACTCTGAAAGACATCAGAAACCTTATACAAATAGAGAACACATGTGTTACCTAGTTAATGCATTTCCAAAACGATGTATGACACCTACAGGGGAAAAAAGAAGACTTAAAACGCAATTTCTAATGGCATAATTATGTGACAACATCTACCGGCAACCTTGTTACCTCAAACAATGTAAAGTATTAGTGTTAAAAACAAAACTAATACCTGTCCTACAGCTAATATGTGCGGTGTAAACTTTAGGGGCCGACGTACACAGAACTCTACGTTTCTAAACCTTGAAAAACATTTTTATCTCAGCCATCCTTTATAAAATCCCATGTTGATCACTTAATCCGCAACAACAATGAAGTTTTCATGGTATTTTATAATGCATTCTCTTTAAACTTTGAACAATTCACAGCACTCTCCCGTTTCTTCTTCCTATTCCAATGCCATGAATTTTAACAAAAGACAATACCATGGGTTTTAACATAACATAAAACGCAAAAGCTGTAAAATACATGGTAAGGCATCTTGAACTTATTGGAGGCAGATGGAGGCTATTTTGGATGGTTGTCGTCACCTAGAATCACCTGATATGTACATGGACTTTGTAGAGCAAATTAGCAAGCCATAACAACGTATCATTATTTACCCATATTTCGGAACAACATCCTTCTTCAACAATCATAAACAACATTTTTTTCGATTTCTTCCATCCTCCTTATTCACATATTACAATCTACAGTTTGACATCTCTTAGATACAGAAAACACAAAAGAGAATAATCCATTAATAGTTGTACCTATAATATACATGTATGTAACAACCCCAAAATTTGGATTTGCAGAAGCATACATGTTTGGGTGCTACTAAATTGGTAATCACAACACAAAGATATAGAGAACGGATTTGAAGATCCATTTTAAAATAGTTTACATTACCAAAGTTAAATATTATACATCAAGTTCAGTTTAAATAAAAATCAAGGCTTATTAACATGACTGTCCCAAATCAGAGTTTAATGCATGTGTAAAAACACTTCTGATAATTATGACCAATGCCATGCCCTGCCTTCAACAAATACATTCTCAAACACCTGAGAAAACATGCTAAAAGTAAGCTAACGCTGGTGAGTTCATAGGTTTAAAGTAAATAAGCACATATGGACAATAGCAAATAATTCAGCAAACACACACTACCTGCATGCTAACACTAAGCTCATCCAACCGAAACTAGACAAACAATATGCCAAACGGCATAGCAAACAAGGGTGCCTGCGAGTGTTAATCCCCAGACACTCGGAAAAAATCCGACATGGTATACGTTCGCGTTGACCTGCCGGGCCAACCGAACGGGGGAGTCACCCCCAATAGATCTATTTATATCATACGCGCTTCCCGCATGAATTGACGGTTGATAATAGTGGGCGCAATGGGATTCATACATACTTAGGTTATCCGCATACTAGTGTGTAAAAACAAAAGTTTCATTTTTGGTCCATGAAAACAGTTTTGCATGTTTCTCAATCCAAGGTTTATAAAAACAATTCGTATAAAAATTGGGCTATAAACTCACCCTAATAATAGCAATCTGCTAGTCAACAATAACACAGTGCAACCGCTCCGACACACGACCTAGATCAGTATGGTAAGTCTTAGCGCAATACTCGTGTTTTAAACATTTTGACTCATTTGAAAGGTTTACGTGTGTCAAGTGCTCGTGTATTTCATGCTTGTTGTGTGGTAAGGTACATTTCAAAAGTGGTTCATCGTACAATACTCTTTGGTGATGGCTCATGGTGAAAGCGTACGGTGAAAATACGTACGACGGAAACATCCGTGCTTAGTACTCGTCGTCGTAAAATACATAAGTTATATATATTATATTGTCATATATATATATATATTTAATAGTCGTATATATATTGTCGTGTATATATATATATATATATATATATATATATATATATATATATATAAGTTATATATATATATATATATATATATATATATTTAATAATTAAGTATTTAATTAATTAGGGATTATAATTAATTAAATATGTATTTAAAAATTAATATAATAATGGTGATAGTGGGGTAATATTATATTATAAACATTATCATTATTTATAATATAATTGTAATTATAAAGATAAATTATAATAAATATTTAATTTTGAGAAATTAAATAAGTGTAAGTGTATTAAAATATATTTATAAGTCTTATAAGGTCAAAAAATATTAATTTGTAAAAATTAATATTTTTAATAATAAAAATATTTCATTTTGTCTTTTAGTTGGTTTTTACCCAAAAATATTCTAAGTTTTAGAATTTTAGAAAAATTGGGCATGACCCATTCGTTTATTCAAACTTTTTCATTTTTCCCAAGTGTTGCAATTTCTCAAAAAAAAAGTCGAGCACTATATATATAAACACCAAACCCTAGCTTTTTCATTTTAGCAAAACATATACATTTAGCATTTGGTAACTTTTTTAGACATCAAGATAACATGATATGAACAAGATTAATAAGTTTTGAGGATCCTTATAATGTTTCTTGAAAAATTTGAGAGGTAGAAGACCAAAGAACAACCCAAAATGCACCAAATTTACCCAAGACACGTTCCGATTAACCCAAAACTCTTGAAAGTACAACCCGATTAGCTCAAACTTCACTTGAGTTTTGTAGATCTTGAATTCATTGATGGTTCGACTAGTGAAAGAGTTTTGGAAGAGAGAAAATGATATAGGTAACTTTGGAGGATAAGAATGTGTTTGTGAAGTATTATGTGTTATGTTTAGGGTATAAAAACAAAAGTATTACATGTCATAATCCACTAGTAAATCAATCAGGATAAAATTAGTTGTCTTCTTGTGGTGATATGGGCAGTAAACGACACAAGGGGGATGGGGAAAAATATTTTGCTCCTCGTTCGTGTATCGTGTGTCGGTTTAAGCTTAAATGTTACCGTAAAGTCCCGGTTTGACATTTTTGGACACATATACGTAAAATAAAGTTTTTATCAACGTTTTCGTCAAAATAATAATAAAATATTATTATTTGCTCAAAAATGTATTTATTTGACTGCTACCATATATACTGTAGTGTCGGTTCGCGTGTGGGGTTGCTTTTCAGTAAATACGAGAAAGCTTCTCGGTTAAATACAAAACTTGTCAGTAACTATCAGAAATAGAATAATTTACGCTTACTGACAAAAATAGACTTTTTCAGCAGTGACTGTAAGCTACAGTATGCGGGAGAGCTCCCTAAAAATGTTCAGAAATGCTCAGAAATTCACAGAAACATGCAGTTATGCATAGAAATGCTCGGTTTAAAAATAATAAATAAATATTTATTATTAACTTAAAGTGTGAAAATTACCATTTGTCACAGTCTCCCCAGCTAATGGGAAAATCCGTCCCGGATTTTAATTCGCGTCACTCGATGAATTCGAAAAGAGATGAGGATACTTTCGCTTGATTTCATCCTCTCGCTCCCAAGTGTACTCGGGACGTCTGCGAGAGTTCCAACGGACCTTCACAATTGGGATACGACTCTGCTTTAGTCGTTTAACTTCCCGGTCCATGATTTCAATCGGTTCCTCGATGAAGTTCAGTTTCTCATCAAGCTGAATTTCCTCCAAAGGAATGGCAATGTTATTGTCAGATAAACACTTTTTCAGGTTGCTTACATGAAAAATATCGTGCACAACGCTGAGCTTAGATGGAAATTCGAGTCGATAGGCTACCGACCCGACTCTGGCAAGAATCTCAAAAGGTCCAATATAATGAGGGTTCAACTTCCCACGTTTACCAAATCTTATCACACCTTTCCATGGCGTGACCTTTAACATCACTTTATCACCCACTTGGAACTCAAAGGGTTTTCACCTCTTGTCGGCATAGCTCTTTTGACAGTCACGAGCCGCTTGCATTCGGTTCTTGATCTACACAATTTTCTCGGTAGTCTCGTAGACTAGGTCTGATCTGGTAAGTTGGCTTTCTCCGACTTCAGCCCAACATATTGGCGATCTGCACTTACGACCATAAAGTGCTTCATATGGTGCAGCTTTGATACTAGTGTGATAGCTTTTGTTGTAAGAAAACTCGGCTAAAGGCAAATGCCTATCCCAGCCGTTCTCGAAATCAATCACACAAGCTCTCAGCATGTCCTCTACTGTCTGAATGGTCCTTTTACTCTGACCATCAGTCTGAGGGTGGTAAGCTGTACTCATGTCGAGGTCTGTTCCCAATGCGTCCTGGAGCGACTTCCAGAAGTTTGACGTGAAACGATTGTCTCGATCAGAGATGATAGAAATAGGCACACCATGCCTTGCAACAATTTCCTTCCAGTATAATCGTTTAAGTTTGTCCATGCTATCATTCTCCTTTATAGGAAGGAAATGAGCAGATTTAGTGAGACGGTCCACGATTACCCAGATCGTGTCGTAATTGCTCAATGTCTTTGGCAGTTTGGTGATGAAGTCCATAGTTATGCGTTCCCACTTCCATTATAGAATTTTAGGCTGTACATGTAGACCAGATGGTCTCTGGTGTTCAGCATTGACTTTCGAACACGTTAAGCATTTACTGACGTACTCAGCTATATCGACCTTCATGTTTGGCCACCAGTATAGTTTTTTCAAGTCCAAGTAAATCTTGTCGGATCCTGGATGGATGAAGTATTTGGATTTGTGGGATTCGTGCATGATCAAATCATGAATTCCTCCGTATAGCGGGATCCAACTTTTGTCCCCATAACACAAAACTCCATTGGATCTCTTTACGAAGCCATTCTCACTTTCTGGCATTCCGTAAATCTTCTCACGCGGTCGGTTCTCTTCCTTGAGTGCCTCGACCTGAGCCTCAAGAATTTTCGCTGGAAGCGGTGAACTGATCGTCATTCCTAACGATCTGACTCTGAGAGGTTTGATCCACTCTTTTCTGCTGAGGGAATCAGCAACTACATTTGCCTTGCCTGGGTGATAACGGATCTCACAATCGTAGTCACTGAGCAATTCCAACCATCGGCGCTGTCTCATGTTCAGCTTCTTTTGGTTCAGAATATGTTGTAGGCTTTTGTGGTCGGTTTACACTACGCACTTTGTGCCATAGAGATAGTGTCTCCAGATTCGAAGTGCAAACACGACTGAGCCTAACTCTAGGTCATGGGTCATGTAGTTCTTCTCATGGGTTTTCAGTTGTCGAGAGGCATATGCTATCACCTTCTCTCTCTGCATTAACACGGCTCCCAAACCTTTGTGTGAAGCGTCGCAATAAACGACAAAGTCTTTACTACCTTCAGGTAAGGCCAAAATAGGTGCACTACACAACTTTTCCTTAAGGAGTTGAAAAGCTTCTTCCTCCTTATCTCCCCAGTCGTATTTCACATTCTTCTGTGTCAGTTTAGTCAAAGGCTTCGCTATCTTGGAGAACCTTCAATAAACCTTCGGTAATAACCGGCGAGTCCTAAGAATTGGCGTATTTCGGTGGGTGTCACCCAATCCTTTATTGGCTCGATCTTTGCGGGGTCCACGTGAATGCCTTGACTATCGATCACGTGGCCCAGAAACTACACAATTGATATCCAGAATTCAGACTTCGAAAACTTGGCATATAATTCCTCCTTCTTTAATAACTCTAAGATTAGTTTTAGGTGCTCCTTGTGCTCTTTCTCATTCTTAGAGTATATCAGGATGTCGTCAATGAACATGATCACGAATTTATCCAAGTACGGCTTACACACTCGATTCACGAGGTCCATGAATACGGCTGGAGCGTTGGTTAAGCCGAATGGCATAACTTGGAATTCATAATGGCCATATCGGGTCCTGAATGCAGTCTTTGGGATATCCTCTTCCCGGACTCGGAGTTGATGATAACCTGATCTCAGGTCAATCTTGGAGTAAACGAATGAACCTTGAAGTTGATCGAATAGATCGTCGATTCTTGGGAGTGGGTATCGGTTTTTGATAGTGAGTTTGTTCGGTTCCCGATAGTCGATACACATTCTGAAGGATCCATCCTTCTTCTTGACAAACAGGACCGGAGCTCCCCAAGGCGAAGAACTCGGTCTGATAAAGCCTTTCTCTGAAAGTTCAGCCAACTGGTTTGGCAGCTCTTGCAATTCCGTTAGTGCTAAATGATAGGGAGCTTGATTCACTTCTAAGGTTTGGTTTAGTGAACAATTGTGTTTCTATAAAATCTCATGTCCTAGCCAGGCCAGTATCCCCAAGGAATTAGTGAAGGGTTAGACAACTGTTCCAAAGATAATGTCTCTGGTTACTCTGCAAGGTCTTAAGATTTCTTTTGGGTCACAAGTCTATTTTTGGTAAGTCTCTAGTCCCTAAAAGTTTAGTGGTTCACCCATTGTTTATTTTTGTCCAAGGGTCCTCCTTGTGTTGCTAGGATCATATTGCCATAAGGCACGCGGACGAGTTTCCCACCGCGGGTGATTACAACTTGGTATTTCGACATCCTGTCTACACTGGGGATGACGTCGAAGTCTCTAGGTTTTGTGGGCATAGGGTCACTGTTGGTCGAGGAGTTTTGCAGGTCTAGAGTACGACCTTGAAGGATGGTGTTGATTGCTACTAGCAGTCAGTTGGTTGGCTCAGTAAGATTCATCCGATAGACGATGCAGTGTCTCGGGATCAGAAAGGGTAGTGTACCGTGAGATGTTAATCGGTGGGGTCATCTTATGTTGGCTAGTGGTGCAAGTTACCCTTGGACGTGGTATGAAGTAAGGCTAGTTCTAGGTGGTATCTTGGCATCAAAGCCTATTTGGTTACGGTGTTTCCTAGTACAGATGCCCATGACTTGCACAACTTTTATGTGCTCACACACGCAAGTTTTTGATTTCTCGAAAAAAGGAAATAAAATATTCGACTTTCATAAAAATTTAAAGCAACCATTGCTAGCATAGTATGATCCTATCCGAATTATACATAGGTGATCAAGCTTTGTATAATTGGGGTCCAACGATGCAGTGCTGAGTTTAGTTGCAAGAAAACATATCGGTTTTTCTGCTCGCGAGCTTACAACATAAACTACCTTTCAAAAAGTAAATAATTCGCCGGGCGGTAACAGAATAGTTTGTAAAATGGTTTGCAAACAATTTATAGAGTAATAGGAAAACAATTCATTATTGGCAAAATAGTATCCAAGTTATAGTTTAGCTTATAAATTGTTAGTAAAATAGTTTGTTGAAAACTAGAAGGGGGTTGAATAGTTTTTACCGTTTTAAAATTAATTCGCTTTGTGACTTAACGTGATTTCAAAGTAAATACTCACAAACAAACAATATAAGTAAAGTAAGTAAGGATAGGAACAATCAAACCACAACACGGAGATTTATAGTGGTTCGGCTACAAGGACTCTCTTCCTTGCCCTACTCCACTCCTCGAGCCTCTAACTCAAGAGTTTTTCTTTACTAAGAAACAAACTCCCTTCTCGGCGGAGAAAACCTTTATACACGTCGCTTACACTTTATCCGGTACTAAGCTAAACACCGGGTTCTTTACAAGGGTACAACCACTCCTGTTGGTTCTTTAACAAGGGTACAACCACTCTCGTTGGTTCTTTAACAAGGGTACAACCACTCCCGACACTCTTTGTGTTTTAAAGACTAAAACACTAACCAAACTCTACTGAATGAAAGGTATAACAATGATGTGTGAACACTAACAAATCACACAGTATCTAACTAATAATACTTGCAACAGTATGTATGTTGAAGCTTGTATGTTTGATCTTCTTTGCTACAAAAGTAAGATCAAAATTGTTGGGAATTAAATATTCTGAAGTTTAAGTATCGGGAAATACTCTCAAGTGATTAAATCTGATAGCAATAGAGTTAAATCTGGTGAGTACCTAGTTAAGTCTGCTTGCTGTCTGCTGGTTAAGTCTGGTCGTTGAAGTTAAGTCTGGTGGTTAAGTCTAGCTATTAATTCTGGTGAGTAACAGAATTAAGTCTGCTCTTCGAATGTTAAGTCTGCTTGCTGGAGATATTAAGTCTGGTTGACTGGATGGATAAGTATACTATAGTCAATAATACACGGTAGATAATATCTTATCACATGTGCTCAATCATTATGTTATATTCACAGAACAAGTTGTAAACATAGATACATGTTGTATCTTAGTTACTGACACACATAAGCTAGCAAGTAGCTCGATATGTCTTGACAAGACTTAACAATATTGAAAAGATCTTCTTGGACTATAAAAGAAGATCTTAGCTTAGTAGTCAAGTGTGACTTCTAATTGTAACTAACTTTTATATCTGTTAAGAACATAGAACAAACACAACAATATCTCAAGTCATAAGAACATAAGATTCAAGGTTGTAACCCTAGTGATAAGAAAAGATCACTCGTATTATTTTGAATAATATTGAATCGTTTGGGGTTAACATTGCATGGTCATTGTTCGTTACTAAAGCATTACTTTCCATTTCCATAATACAAATAACCTTCTAACTGTGATTAAGTAGATTCAACATACTTAATCATATTAACTCAATATATCTTATACACAAAGTCACAAAGGTTTAACCACCTTACCAGTGTATCGATTCCTCACAATTGGTATCAGAGCAAGGCTGATATAATTGACATAGAAGAAGAAGCTTAAGAAATGGATGTTCAAGATACTGCTACAAATGTTGCTGCAAAGTTGCCTATAATCAAATAGAATGAGTTTGAGTTGTGGAGGTTGAGAATTGAGCAATATTTTATGGTTCAAGATTATGCTCTTTGGGATATCATTTTGTATGGTGATTCTTTTACACTAGGTTATACAGATGTCATTCTTGAAGGCAAAACTGATAGAAGAAGAAATACTGGACCAACTACTGGTGATGAGAGGATACAGAAGAGGAATGATCAAAAGGCAAGGAACTTGTTGCTTATGACCATTCCTGGTGAGCAAATGCTATCTTTTAGCAAGTATCCTGATGCCAAAACTCTTTTTGAAGAGGTTTGTGCATGGTTTGGTGGTAATGAAACCACCAAGAAAACACAGAAGACATTGCTGAAACAACAATTTTAAAACTTCAGTTCAAATAGCAATGAATCACTTGATAAGCTGTTCTCTAGATTACATAAGCTTGTCAGTCAGTTAGCTCTGTTGAGTGTTGAGATAGCCAAGGAAGATCTCAACATGAAGTTTTTAAGAAGCCTACCTGATGAGTTCCATACTCATGTGGTTGTCTGGATGAACAAGCCAGACATTGAAACCATAAAACTCAATGATTTGTACAACAACTTAAAAATTGTTGAACAAAGTCTAAAGAAGTCTGGAATCTATAGTACTAGTTCTGGGAATGTGGCACTCTTATCATCTCCTAGTACTAGTAAGTCAGAAGAGGTAGATGGAGATGAAGGAGTTTCTAATACTATCTATGGTGGTCCTTCTACTAGTTCACAGAAGAATACTGCTGGACTTGGAGATCCAGCATTCTATGTATTCATGTCTAGTCAAACTAGTGGTTCTCCTCTAACTCATGAAGATCTTGATCAGTTGGATGATAATGATTTGGAAGAGATGGACATCAAATGGCAGGTTGCTTTACTTAGCATGAGGGCTAAGAAGTTCTGGCAGAGAACTGGTAAGCAGATTACCATTGATGGTAATGAAACTGCTGGGTTTGATAAGAAGAAAGTAGAGTGTTTCAACTGTCACAGGTTAGGAAACTTTGCTAAAGAATGTAGAAACCCAAGGAAGCAGGATAATAGAAGCACATGGTATAGGCAAGAGAAGAAGAAGGAAGTCACAGTGGAAGAGCCAAAGGCTATGCTAGCCATAGATGGGGTTAACTATGATTGGAGCTTCATGGCTGATGAAGAGGTAGCACCAACAAATGCTGCACTGGTGGCCACTGAGACTGCTCTAATGGCCTTTTCTGATTCAGAGGTAAATTCCATAATTAAATGTTCTGAATCATGCTCTGCTCTTAAAGCTTATGAAGATCTTAAAAAGAGATTTGATGATCAACTAGAACAGTTATATGATGCATTAGCTAATCTAGGCAATCATAAAAGAGGAATAGCTGTTCTTGAAAAACAACTTTTAAATTTTCAAGGAAATGAATCTAAGTTTACTGATGACATGAATGCTCTAAAAAGAGGCATAGAGTTCAGAGATGAAATAATTTCTAGGCAAACTGAATCATTAGCTAAAGCTAAAAATAAAACTGAAAATGTTAAGATAACAGTAGATGCTTTAGCTCATGCCTTAGAGGGAATTAATAAGATTTAGGAAGCTCAAGTAATCAATAAAGCTAAGTCTAGTTTAGGATACAAATCTGTTCCTCCACCATACAGAGGTGTTCCTTCACCTCCAGGTATTGACCTAGCACACACAGGATTTGCTGAGTTTCAAGAACCAATAATGGAATATGGTTCTAAGTCTACTGAGAGTCCTAAGGTAGAGAAAGTAAGTGAGAGTTTATGTAAAACTTCACTTTCTAAGGACAAGGTATCCTTTGTTAGAAAATCAGATGCTATAGTTGTTGAGGATTGTACAACTGATAGTGATGAAGATGAACAGGTTATGTCTAAACCTGAAAAAGCTAAGAAAGCAGGAACAAAGGTTCCTAAATTGGTCAAAAGGGATATTGTTAGGCCTAAATCAAACATTAAACATGTTAGGCAACCAGTTAAATATTGTGAACAATATAGATCCACTAGCAAGCCCAGAGGTAACCAAAGAAATTGGAATAACCTCAAGTCTAACCAATTAGGTGATGACTTTGCTTTTTACAACAAAGCTTGTTATACATGTGGTAGTTTTGACCATCTTGCAGCTTTCTGCAACAAATGGGTATCTGGGTATGAAAACAATAGAGTGAACTACAAAAGGAAAACACCTAAACCTCACTTTCACTCTAGTTCTAATGTTAACAGAACTAAACCCAAAACAGTTTCAGTTAAGTCTGGCTTCAAACAAGTTAATTATGCTAGACCATATATGACTGTTTACCCAAAATCAACAGCTAAGGTTGCTAAAACATTTTACAAACATGCACCAAAATTTGTTCAAAGGCCCATTTATTCAAAGGAAGTAGTCCAAAAACAAGTTTGGAAAATTAAGGGTTCAACTACAAAAACAAGCAGTTAATTCTGCTAGGCAAGTAGTTAAGTCTGCTGCTAAGGGAAACAGGGCAAATGCTGTTAAGGCCTCAGCATGTTGGGTTTGGAATTCAACTAAATCCAATGTTGCATCAACTGTTCTTAAAAGATTAAATTACATTGATGCAAAAGGCAGATCCAAGTCAGTAATGGCTTGGGTCCCCAAAAGAAACTAATACTCCTTATTTCTGTGCAGGAACATTCAATTGATAAACAAGAGGATCAAGGATACTCAGATAGTGGATGTTTAAGGCACATGACAGGCAACAAGTCCTATCTTTCTGATTTTCAATCAATAGATGGAGGCTATGTTACCTTTGGAGGAGGTGTTGGTGGCAAAATTTCCAGTAAAGGTACCATTAAAACTGGAAATTTAGATTTTGAAGATGTGTACTATGTACAAGAGCTAAATTATAATCTTTTTAGTGTCTCACAAATGTGTGACAAAAAGAACAAAGTTCTTTTCTGTGACACTGAATGTCTTGTGCTTTCTCCTGATTTTAAGATGCCTGATGAAAGTCAAGTACTTCTTAAAATTCCTAGAAAGGGCAATATGTACAGTGTTGACATGAAGAATATTGTTCCCAAAAAGGATTTAACTTGTCTTGTTGCAAAGGCCACATTGGATGAATCAATGAAATGGCATAGAAGGCTTGGTCATATTAATTTCAAAACCATAAATAAAATTGTTAAGAATTGTTTGGTAAGAGGTTTACCTCACAAAAGATTTGAAAATGATCAAACATGCATTGCTTGTCTTAAAGGCAAACAACACAAAAGCCACTTGTAAGCCCAATATTTTTAACTCTATCAATCAATCATTGTTTATGCTTCATATGGACTTATTTGGACCTGTTTCAGTAAGTAGTATAATGCATAAGAGATATTGTCTTGTTATAACTGATGACTATAGCAGATTTACATGGGTTTTCTTTTTAGGTTCTAAGGATGAAACTTCTAGCATTCTTAAGACATTAATTACACAGATAGAAAACCAAGTAGACAAGAAAGTGAAAGTCATTAGATGTGATAATGGGACAGAGTTTAAGAATAGAGTTATGGATGATTTCTGCAAAGAAAAAGGTATTAGGAGAGAATTTAGTGTTGCTAGAACTCCACAACAGAATGGTGTTGTTGAGAGAAAGAATAGAACACTAATAGAAGCTGCTAGAACTATGTTAGCTGACTCTAAGCTACTTATAACTTTTTGGGCTGAAGTAGTCAACGCTGCTTGCTATGTTCAAAATAGAGTTTTAGTTGTACAACCTCACAATAAGACATCATATGAAATTTTTAGAGGTAGAACTCCTGCAATAGGATTTCTTAGACCTTTTGGATGTCATGTGACAATTCTGAATACCTTAGACCATTTAGGAAAATTCGACGGTAAAGCAGATGAAGGATTTTTTGTTGGATATTCTTTTAATAGCAAAGCATTTAGAGTATACAACACAAGAACTAGGATTATAGAGGAAAACCTACATGTGGAGTTTTTGGAGAATAAATCCAATGTAGAAGGTCAAGGACCAAAATGGCTATTTGATCTTGAAACTCTAACCCATTCAATGAATTATGTGCCTGTTGTTGCAGAAACTAATGATTTTTCAGGTTCACAAGCAACAGATGAGGCAAGGTTAGAAAAGGAGACAAATCAAGATTTTGTGTGGATGACAATATGGTCAAGTACAAGTGTCGAATCAACTTCAACAATTGGTGAATCTTCTTCTGGTAAGGCTAAAGAAGATGTTGAAGATGAATACAAGGAAGATGAAACAAATGATCAAGAAAATAGTTCTGTTGTTGATAATGCTGGTGAAACAGACTTAACTGAAGAACCAGAATTAAATGCTGAAATAGACTTAACAAAAGAAGCAGAATTAACAGAAGATGAGGTGGATTTGAGCAATCTCCCACCAAACTATCATGTTTCACTTACACCACACACCATGATTCACAAAGTCCACTCCCTAGAAAATGTGATAGGAGATGTACAATCAGGGGTGAAGACAAGGCAACAACTGATGTCTTCAGACCAACAAGGGCTTCTTGATGCCCTTTATGCTTCAAAACAGCATGAGTTTTCAAACTCTTGCTTGTTTGTATGTTTTCTGTCACAAGCTGAACCAAAGAACATTCTGAAAGCCTTAGATGATTCAAGCTGGGTAGAAGCTATGCAAGAAGAGCTTCTTCAGTTCAAGATTCAGAAAGTTTGGGTGCTAGTTGATTTACCTAAGGATGAAAAGGTAATTGGCACTAGATGGGTTTTTAAGAATAAAAGGGATGAAAGGGGAATAGTGATTAGGAATAAGGCTAGATTAGTAGCCCAAGGGTACACACAACAAGAAGGTATAGACTATGATGAGGTTTTTGCTCTAGTAGCAAGAATTGAGGCAATTAGGCTTTTCTTAGCTTATGCTTCATTTTTAGGCTTCACAGTTTACCAAATGGATGTAAAGAGTGCATTTTTATATGGCACAATTGAAGAAGAGGTGTATGTCTCACAACCTCCAGGGTTCATTGATCCTGACCATCCAGACAAAGTGTACAGAGTTGTAAAAGCTCTATATGGCCTTCATCAGGCACCAAGAGCTTGGTATGAAACACTGGCTTCCTATTTAAAAGAGAATGGATTTCAAAGAGGGAAGATTGATCAGACACTATTCATCAAACAGCACAAGAAGGATCTTCTGTTAGTGCAGGTGTATGTGGATGACATTATCTTTGGATCTACAAGGAAGGAGATGTGTTTGGAGTTTGAGAAGCTTATGCATGATAAGTTTCAGATGAGTTCCATGGGGGAACTTACATTCTTTTTGGGTTTGCAAGTTAAACAGTCATATGAAGGAATATTTATTAGTCAAGATAAATATGTTGCTGAGATACTTAGGAAGTTCAACTTTGCTGATTCAAAAATGGCAAGCACACCAATGGACTCTGAGAAGCCACTTCCAAAAGATTTAGATGGAGAAAATGTAGATGTACACACATATAGATCTATGATAGGCTCTTTGATGTATCTCACATCATCAAGACCTAACATCATGTTCTCTGTTTGTGCTTGTGCAAGATTTCAAGTAACTCCAAAGGTTTCTCATTTAACAGCAGTCAAGAGAATTTTTAAAGGGTCAACCTAGGTTGGGACTATGGTATTCTAGAGAGTCACCTTTTTGACTTGGTAGCATTTTCGGATAGTGATTATGCTGGTGCTAGCTTGGACAGAAAGTCAACAACTGAAGGATGTCAATTCCTTGGGTGTAGACTTATCTCATGGCAGTGTAAGAAGCAAACAATTGTGGCTACTTCAACAACTGAAGCTGAATATGTAGCTGCTGCAAGCTGTTGTGCTCAAGTCCTATGGCTTCAAAACCAACTTCTTGACTATGGGTACAATTTCTTAAACACTGTCATTCATATTTATAATAGTAGTACAATTTGCATTATTAAAAATCTAGTACAACATTCTAAAACAAAACACATTGAAATTAGACATCACTTTATAAGAGACTACAATGAGAAAAGATTAATTCAAGTTCTTAAAATTGCTTCAGAACACAACTTTGCAGATCTGCTAACCAAAGCTTTTGATGTTGGAAGGTTTCAGTACTTGGTAGCAAGTATTGGAATGCTTAATCTTTGAATTTTTCAATCTAATGTGTTTTTGTATATAAATTTTTGTTAGTACTGCTAGCTTTGTCAGTTAATACTGATATTACAAAAGTTTGTGCTGTTTGTACAAATTTAAATTGTGTTATTCATACATTTAGTTCTATGCTTATTCTAATGCAAGACAAGTACTTTGTACATTGTTCTTTTGGTTTTAGACTAACAATTTCAGGTACGATCGTGTGAACACAAAGGAAGTTTCAAGTGAAATGGAAGCAGCAGAATGATAATATCAGTTGCTGACATAATAGGTTTATGATAGAAAGAGTTTGGGAATTTCAAACCTCCTTAAAACTTCTTTCTTGAAGCTTGATTATGATATTTCACATTGAATTGATGACTTAGTTGATCAGATAGTAACTGATTTAACTCACTTTCTATCATTTTATACTTTTAAGTATAATGAGCAAGTCTAAGGACATCTGATAGAAAAAACAGCTAGTAAAAGTGAATCTAACACTTGTGTTAGAGGCAACAATTACTATGAGCTGGAAACCCTGTCAAGAAAGCCTTTTGAATAGGTTTATCTTTACACAGGCAGTTATTTATAACTGAAAAATATTGGTTCTCACACAACCAGAGGTTGCTTTAAACCAAAATCTTGATTAAGTGTCTGTTATACACTTAATCCCTTCAAAATGGTTGAAAGCAGTATGGTTTTTCATAATAAAATCAAGTACATACTGCTAAGGCAAAAGTTTCTTAAAGGAATGTTTTTGGAATAAAAATGGCTCAAAAACCCATCAAATGATGGACTATGAGTTATTGCCCCATGAATCACCTCTCATAGGAGTTAACACACCTAGAAGTGATGAGGGCAGCAAATTAAACTCTTAAGGAATTGATGGCTACATGTACAACATTGTCTGGTAACAAGTTCTAATTGATAGCTCAGATGATGGGGAGAAATATTTTGGTACATTGTGAGAGATCTTCCAAACAGGGGAGGAAATATTATTTACATCTCAAGGGAGGAAATAAAGCCCAAGGAAGATTAACCAATGAAAGGGAGGAAAAGACAAGAGCATACAAGATGATGACATGGAAGTTGAAAATGACAAGAATAGAGCCGATTCTGGAGTATTATATATATTCAGAAGGGATGAAGCATTCCAAAGGAGAAAGTTCTATCTAGGTCAAATGAAGAAAAGTTTCAATTTCAGTTTACTACGTTTGTTCATCACTTGCAAAGGCATGCTGATAGATGATTTCACTTGTTGAAACAAGCATCCAAGATACACAGCACCATTGCCTCTTATAATTCCTCCATCAAAGGAAATTGCACCATCTTTTAGGTCAATGTTTGAAGACTGAAGATGTGTATTGATATTGTTGAAGTCAAAGATCAGAAAGCAGATGAGTTACTGAGTTAGATATTAACCTTTCAGAATAGAAGAAAGTTCAGTCCAAGGGTCTGACTATGAAGTGTTTGAAAGATCTTCACAATTCCTCATTTAATTCAGAAAACATGTTGAAATGGATTCACATGTTTAGGGGAGGATTGTTGGGAATTAAATATTCTGAAGTTTAAGTATCGGGAAATACTCTCAAGTGATTAAATCTAGTAGCAGTAGAGTTAAATCTGGTGAGTACCTAGTTAAGTCTGCTGGTTAAGTCTGGTCGTTGAAGTTAAGTCTGGTGGTTAAGTCTAGCTATTAATTCTGGTGAGTAACAGAATTAAGTCTGCTCTTTGAATGTTAAGTCTGCTTGCTGGAGATATTAAGTCTGGTTGACTGGATGGATAAGTATACTAAAGTCAATAATACACGGTAGATAATATCTTATCCCATGTGCTCAGTCATTATGTTATATTCACAGAACAAGTTGTAAACATAGATACATGTTGTATCTTAGTTACTGACACACATAAGCTAGCAAGTAGCTCAATATGTCTTGACAAGACTTAACAATATTGAAAAGATCTTGTTGGACTATAAAAGAAGATCTCAGCTTAGTAGTCAAGTGTGACTTCTAATTGTTACTAACTTTTATATCTGTTAAGAACATAGAACAAACACAACAATATCTCAAGTCATAAGAACATAAGATTCAAGGTTGTAACCCTAGTGATAAGAAAAGATCACTCGTATTATTTTGAATAATATTGAATCGTTTGGTATTAACATTGCATGTTCATTGTTCGTTACTAAAGCATTACTTTCCATTTCCATAATACAAATAACCTTCTAAGTGTAATTAAGTAGATTCCGCATACTTTGTCATGTTAACTCAATATATCTTATACACAAAGTCACAAAGGTTTAACCACCTTACCAGTGTATCGATTCCTCAAAAAAATGAAATGAATGAATGATATGGGTTAGTGATATATAAATGAATGAATATATATATTTTAAGCTATATGAGTGATAATGTGCCTGAATGATCAGCTTTGCTATTTATAGGTAAACTGATCAAACAGTTGGCGGATCCCTAAATTTGGATCTGCCCTTGTACTGGTTTGGATCCGCCGGTACAGGACAACTAAGATTTCAACAAATCTTTCCATATCTTGCCATATCTTCCCATATCTTCCAAAGTCAACTTTGTTGCTTAAGAATCTTTCCAAAATATTTCAAATCTTTCAAAGATTTTCTAATGAGGTATGCCATGATGTCATGTGTTAATATTTCTATTTTAAGAAATAAAAGTAAGACATGTAAATGTAAAATGTATGTAATGTGTAAAATGTGTTTATAAAAGACTTGTTACTATAAATTCAAAAGACTTAATCTTAAATTTATGCCTTGCTTAAAGATAGACTTTGTGATTGTCATTAACAAAATTAAGCAAAGATCGTAAAATATAAATAACGTTTTTAGGACGATATTTGCATTAACAATCTCCCTCTTTTTGTTGATGACAAAACATGAAGTGTATTTTTAAGTAAGGATCTAAATAAAGTATGAGTCTTTTAAAAATATAGATTGAGTTAGTTTTATGCAAGTTTTAAAAACTATTTTAATCAAAAAAGTATGCACTGTGATACATCACAGTGATGTAAAACTTAATCCTATCTCCCCCTTTTTGTTGAAACAAAAAGAAGATATGCGTAGCGGAATGTGATTTTAAGAACTTTAAAGCTCCCCCTTGGATTATACTCCTCCTAAATGGAGTGCCAAGGTTATTATGCATGAACCTACAAAACAAATGGTTAGAATATGATATGCTCCCCCTCGATGTATACTCCTCATTGCTAGAGTACTAACGTATACTTTTCAAGGATTTGAGATACTACAAAATAAAGGTTAGTTATGAATAATTCCAACCAAGTAGAATAATGCATATGAATAGGTCAACCAAGCAAGAAAGTTCAACCCATTTGACTTTAAAAAGTCAAAAATAAGTGTCTGATAAAAAAAAGATGCACCTAAGTATAATTGGTCAAATCATTATGAGAATTCAGCCCTGCCCCGGCGAGATTGGGTTTGTTGTTGTTGTTTGTTGATTATGAGAATTCAAACCAACCATACAATAAAGTTAGTAAATCAAACAAACCAAGATATTATGCAAAATAGTGATAACCCATAAGCATAAATATAACATTCATTACTTGAAATTTGTTTGTGACATAAGTCACAACCCATGATGTTACATAAAAAGAAAAAGTTCCTAAAAATAGAGAATTCCTAAAACAATCCTATGAAATCCTATAAAAGGAGACTAGGAAGAAACTAAAAATTGCCTATTGCGGAGGATGAGAGATTGCATTTAGGCGTTCGAGAATATGGTTCAAAATAAACCTCATTTCATTTTGGAGCTCATGGACCAAAATGTTAGTCCTTTGGGCTAAGTGAGCGGTCCTCTCGCATTGTGAGCAGTCATGCCTTAGAAAGTTGGGAGGAAGAGTGGGCTCAATGACTTGTGGTGGTTAGTTGTTTAGTGGTGGTGGTGGTGGTTGGTTGTTTGATGGTGGTGTTTGGTTGTTTGATGTTGGAGGGGTAATGGAGTTGAGCAAGATGGATTGAAGATCCATAGCATCACCAAGGCGGGAATCTACCATATTGGAGAGAGCATAGAGGCGGGTGAGCTCATCATTGATCTCTTCATTGATTTGTGGTGCATTGATCCACATTGCCTCTTCAATGGTAATGAGTGTGGATGTTGGTAAGAGGGGTTGTGTTTGTGGTTGAGGTGGTGGTGAATCATGGTAGAGAGGACCATGGATGTCCCGATAAATGGGATGAAAGAGCATAGGTACTTGACCTTCAAAGGTCATGGGAGGAGGATTGGTGGACCTTGGTGGAAGGTCTTCCAAATCATTCAAATATGGATGAGGTGATGAAGGTGGAGTTCTAAACAACTCTAGGGGCTGAAGTTGTGGTGAATGTAGTGGTAAAGGTGATCTAGTAGGTTGTGATGGAGCGAGTGGTGGTGTGGTTGCTACATGAGTGATTGTTGGAGGTGGTGTATTGATGATGGTGTTAGGTGGTGTTGGACTAGCAAGATTGAGAAAATTCTCATTGGCTATTGGTGAGGATATGTTAAGTGGAGATGACTCCTCTGATGATGAATTAGCTAAGTTCACGAAGCAACAAGGACGAACACTCATACGAGCTGTCCTTCTTGCGGGTCTGCTTGTGGATGAGTTACTTGATCTTGTCATTTTAAAATTGAGAAGATTTGTTCTAGAGTACAGGAATGATGATGATGGTGAGTTAGTGAGTTGTGATGATCCTGATCTTCCTAATTTATAGACAGTAAGAATATTGAACTTTGTATTTGGATTTGATATTGACAGTTGGTTCCAAATGATTTGGAACAAAAATTTGTGCTAGTCACATAATTTAAGTTAAACCATAGAGCTTAAGTTGAGTGAATTTTAGAAGATTTGCAGTAAATGCAAGGAGTGAGTGGAAATTCTGTTGATGTGATGTTCCCACGTATTTCAAGGATCCAATTGAAGGGTTCCTTGCTTGTTACAGAAAGGTAACTCACATGGAAAATTTGAAAATTCAAATTTTTGTGGGAAATGGATTTCTTATGATTCTAAGTGTTCCTAAATCATTCAAATGTGTCTAATGGTCAGTAGAGGAATTCTAAAAACTAGAATCAATAATCTAAGGATCGGGATAAGTCGGGAATTTTGAAAAAGTTAATGTTAGAGCTGCGCGGATCCAATCGACAACAAATGCGGAACCAAAATTTTGGTTCTGCAGAATCCGCAAGATTAGGACTGGCGGATCCAAAGCTTACACTAGGTGGATCCAAAAATTGGGATCCGCCATATCCGCCAGTTGGAGATCTTAATTCTTAATAGAACATATGTCGAAATTTTCGTTACTTGTTCAAATTCCGAAAATTGTTCTCAAACATATGTAACTACTAATATGTAATAGAATAAAACTAAAAACACGGATTCTAACATACGTTTACACATAGATTAATCCAAAGATAATATCTTACCATAAAAGGAGTTAAGCCAAACGATGGCTTAATCTTGGAAAATTGATAACAACACATGTTATCGTCCAGCAATGTTAAGTTAGTTCATATACAAGTTAAGTACTAACATAATATCTCAAGAAACACATATGTTCAACACATCATTGTTTGAAAAAGTCTAATACCAAACACTCCTTAAACTTCACTTCTTGCTAAACTTCTTGTGGAGCTTCATTACCCATCGTCCAAGATTCTTCATCATACCCTTTGTTTGTTGAAATTCCGCTGATTCGTTCGGGATAGGAGGAAGTTAGCTTAAGTACTCGGGTGGAGAGATCCTCGAGTTTGGAAAACCATCCTCTTCACTCATGGATGATGATGATGATGATGATGTAGGAGGATGAGGACGTTTTCTTTTTGCCACGACTACCCTATGATCACTTAGAGGAACAAAGGTGTGTGGAATTTCAAGGTAGTCGAGAATGAATCCTAAAGCATTTTGAGGAATGGGTGCAAAAGCTCTATAGAGACGAGTCAAAAGCATCCCGTAAGGCATTGCAGTGGTACCTTGAACTGGAATATCAGCCATTCTTTTGGCGATATAATATGCAAGGTTGAAGGGTTGATGGTTTGACACGCAATACATCATGTAGCAAAGGCTTTTGTTAACATGATCCCTATTCCCTATGTTGCTTATGACATTAGCCCTTAGAACTTCTTCTAGTTTCTTAAATTGGGGCCTAAGTTCATTTAGCTCCATGGCAAATGGATCCCTATCCACTTGACGACCTCGACTTAACCTAGTTTGGTTGTTCTTAGGCACAAAGAGATGCTCACGAATGGTTTCTTTTGCGGTTAATGGTGTGGCATATGGTGCCGAACGATCAAGGTTGGATTCTAGAATGGTCAACGACCACTTGTCCGAATAGAAACAAGTTCCTTGATTCGGAACTCCTAAGACTTCTCCAAATTGATCTAAAGGAATGTTGAATTGAAATCCGTTGACTTTGAAGTGAATGTTCATGTAACCAAAGTCGTTTGAACTAAGACCTACACTAGCATAGAACTCTAGTATGAACCTAGGGATGATGGGCTCATCGATATCTAGAAGACCATCGAAGTGAATCGCGGCTAGTTGTTCTCAGAGAATGGTACCTTCATAGAATGAGGGGTCTACGGTTCTACCCACGTGGACATAGCATTTTTCTAACGCTTTAAAGATGTTTACTTGATCTTCCGAGAGACCCTTGGTTTTGTGGTGTTTGGGTAGGTATTTGATGGTTTCTTTGTGATCATAATTAGTCGCGGGAGGCATGATTATCCTAGACACGAAAAATATATAGTTTTGTTGAAATTATCGAAAATACGCATACATATTTCTAGTGTGTACCTAAATGGGGACAATGTGGAGGTACGGTTATCTCGACTCCTTTTGATGCATGAAAATTTTGTTTATGCAATTTTTATGATAAAACAAGAGATAACCGAAACACTCCCACTTCAATGTAGCTTCGATTGAATGTACCCAAAAATATATATTAGTTATGTATTTCCTTTAGCATTCAAGAGACATTATGCAAGTGATGTTTAAAACATAACGTTTTTGTATTTGTATGAACAATGTCCAAAAACCGTTTTTCCTAGTCGTGAGAAGATTTTAGCAAAAATTTCTCATGGGGTTTTTGATGAATTATGACAATGTACTACAAGATGCAATTCCTAACTATGGAAAACATGTTTTGCTATGAAATTCAGTAGATATGTTTCATGATTTTACTAAAAATATGCATAAACCCCAAGTTTTGATTTTGTGCATGAAATAGAAATCCTAGACGCAGATCAGGAATGTTCATATGATTAGGATACTTACAGAGATAGTTGAAGCACCAATTTGTAGAAGGAGATGACCTAAATTGTGAGTTTAGTTAATTTTGAGTCAAGTTTCAATAGGTGATATGTTTTTGGGAAGTTTGATGAATAGTACAGGGAGTTTATTTAATATACAGAAAATTGGCTCAGCAAGCCACAGATCCGGCGGATCCAAAACAAGGGATCCGCCCTTGTTGTCGTTTGGATTCGCTGGATCAGAACACAAAATTTGGTTATTGCTGTGTTTGGTTAATCTAAGGTTTGAGCTAATGTTTTATCTACTCACTAGGTTCCATTAATCCTAAACCTAGTCTAAAAAAGGTGAAAGGTTCTCTCTTAAGGGGTTTTGTGAGGATGTCGGCAATGTTGTCCTCTGAGGATACTTTCTCGATTGAGATGTTTCCCTTCTGAACATTGTCGCGTAGGAAATGGTGTCGTATTTCTATGTGTTTGGTTCTAGCGTATTGGACTGGATTCTTACTGAGATCGATGGCTTCTTTGTTGTCACAAAGAATGGGAATGTCGTTGAGTTCAATTCCATAGTCGACGAGAGCTTGTTTCATCCACAGTGCTTGTTAGCAAGCTTTTCCTGCTAACACGTACTCGGCTTTAGTTGTTGATATTGCGAGGGCTTTTTTTTTCTTAGCAAACCATGAGGTGAGACAGTGTCCTACAAAATTACAAATACCGCTTGTACTTTTCCTATCAACATAATCACCGGCATGGTCTGAGTCAGCATACACTATGGTTTCCATTCCCGTTCCTTTGGGATACCATAATCCTAAATGTGTAGTGCCTTTTATGTACCTAAAGATTCGTTTAACGGCTTCAAGATGGGATATTTTGGGATCTTCTTGAAAGCGTGCACATAGACAAACACTAAATATAATGTCCGGTCTACTAGCCGTTAGGTAAAGTAAACTACCAATCATTCCCCTATATTTAGTGCTATCTAACGGATTCACTTTCTTCATCCTTAGTGAGTTTAGTTTCCGAGGACATTGGTGTTTGATCCGTCTGAAAACGTATATATAAATATATGCAGTCTCAGAACGAATACTCGTGTGTAGTGTGAAACCAGGCAAGTGATCACCTAGGTCGTTTCCCAACGAGGTGTGAATGGAAAACTGTGAAAAGCTTTGGATTAGAGTGATTGATGAATCAAATATTTTTGATTTTGCTTTTTAACAATTCTAAATAACAAATTAAAACAAATATGCACAATAAAATTAAACGCGAATAAATAAACTAAAACGCGCAACGGAAAATCTAAAATGGGACAAAAACTAAAATTTATGAAATTTAAAACCTAAAAATGTAAAATAACTTAAAACTTATTTAAAAACTTAAATTATATATTTTTTTATACTTTTTATTTATTTATTATTAATTATTTATTTATTTAATTACTTATTAACCTATTTAAATTATAAAAAATACTAAATGAACAAAGAAAATTCTTAAACTTTTTCTAAAAATATTATAAGATGAGAAAAAGCTAAGAAAATTATAAAAATAAAAATTACTTAATTAAAATTTAAAAAGATAAATTCTATTAAATAGAAGCTATCACTATATTTCTATTTCTGGTTTTTATTAAGTTCTAAAAATGATATTATATTTTTCCTAGATTAAAAATGACAAAATAAAATTATGAAAATTGGATTTATATTTTTCTGATTTATATTCTATTTATTATGATTTAATTACTAATAGAAACTAATTAAAAAGATTAAAAATATCAAAACTATTCAGAAAATTATGAAAATTTACATATAATTCTAAAATATTATTAAAAAGATAATAAAAATAAAAGTGGAAGTTGTATAAGCCTAAAAAGCAGATTTGGGCTAATAAGCAGTTTGGAATAAGCCCAAAAATAAGCAAATAAGCAGGAAAATTGACCAAATGATCAGGACAAGATCAATACACTTATATAAGCACAAAATAACTTAAAAATACCAATAAGCACAAGAGATGAGCTAGATAAGCACTTGGCTGTTTGCAAAACCAAAGTAGAAAATTCAGAAAAGTGCTATTTTGCAGGGCAATTAAGCAGTTGGAATAAGCTACTGAGATGCAATCTTAGGGGGGCAAAAGTAAGCTAGCATTGTGGGCTATTGAAAAACACAAAGAACAGGGATTGAGCTTATGTGAATAAGCCACAAAGTTGGTGAGATCAGCAGACAACACAACTCAGTATACACTGAGTTGTGGTTTGTGCAGAGGTTGTGCAGAAATGAGCACAAGAAACAGGATTCAAACCATCTTTTGGGTACTTTCTAAATGGACCATAAGTGACTCAAATAAGCAATGAAAAAGGTCAAAACAAGCTTGTGGATATAAATGGCTTGTATGAGCTTTTTATTGACTGATTTTAACACAAGAGGTAGAGAACTACTAAAATGATCTAATTAGCTTATCTGGACCTAGAAACAGCTTATAAGGACCAAAATAAGCCTGCTTAAAGTTGACCAAATGGTCAATGTACAGTAACTGTGGGTTTTGGCCTATGGACTGCTTTAAACCAAACACCCCTTGATGGTGTGTCTGTTTTGAGTTTACAAAGGAAAACACAAATTTGAAACTAAAGATCTATATTTTACTGGTTATCTAACTTATGTAAACCCTAATGAGCAACTTTTATCAGAAATATAAGCAATCATTTAAGCTATACTAGATTTGACTAATTTTGGTTTTTTAGAGTTTTTTAAGCAAAGTAAAGAAAAGTTATTAAACTACTGACAATAATGATCAAAGGTACTCAGAAACTAACAAATAGCTTATAACAACAACAATAAGCCACTAATAAGCACAAGTACAGTGATAATGGAAATTAAGCAAAAAATGAGAAAAAGCTTACAACTGAGATTGATAATGTAACAGAGAACAATGACCAAGAACCAATCTAGCTTGTCAGAAACAAGCTAGAAAACCCAGAAAATCTTCCTGAACTAGCTTATCCACCCAGAAATAGCTTTTAAGAGCTTATGTTGACCTGTGGTTGACTTTCTTCAAAATTCAAATTCAGGACAACTAATTAACTATATAAGCTTACATCAGGCTATGACAAGCTTGTATAAGCTTATAGCAATGGTGTGAGAGCTTATGAGAGCTTATGAATAGGATTTGAGCTTATTGAGCTTAACAGTGTGCTATGAAACTGAGAACAACTAAATTATTAATACAAGAGCTTGAAATAAGATTACTTTGATTTCATTAAACATAACTTACAACTGAGAATGGAAAATTACAACTTATAACTACTGATATTAAAAATATGATTCTACTTAATTAGCTACTTGCTCTTTATGAGCTACATTGCTTCTATTTATACAAAATTAAAATGGGAAACCCTAAGTCATCATCTCTGAGCAAATCCCATCCCTTGAATTGCTCCAATTTAATCTCAATCGTCCAATTCACTTTTGGCGGGAAAACAGGACATGTGGAATTTTATCTGTTTTAGTCAGTGAGAGTGGAGAGGATGCATTAATTGCATTTGGCATGTTAGGTAGCGTGTATGGAGGGGAGATGAGGTGGTGGATAAGAGTAGCCAGCTGGGGTGGTGATGTGGTGAAGTTTGGCGGTTCGAAGGGAAGGGATGAGTTTGACTGTGTTTGACTGAGTGGTTAACTCAGTCAAACAAGGGTTGGGGTTGGGCTTGTAAACATTGGGCTTGGACAATGGTTTGGGTTTTAGTTAATAGGGTGGGTATTGGATTTAGTGTTTAGGTTTTATTTTTGGGTTAAGGTTTAGATCCGGATTTAGTTTTAAATAAGCACAAGGACCAATCTTGCCATTTGCTGAAAGTTGAGGGCCTGAACTTGTAAACTTCTAAAATATCTTCAAGGGACTAAACCTGCCATAAAACAATTACACAAGGACCAAAGTTGTATTTTTTTTTTTGCATTTTATAAACTTCAGGGACCTAATATGTAAATTTGGATTTTAGAGGGACTTGTTTTGTAAATTCCCAAAAGCTATCAATAAAGTTCCAAATTGTAAGTTCATGCATAGTACAAGGGTATTTTTTGAAATTTCAAGTTTTATAATACCCAGGGACCATTTTTGCCAATTTTGATACTTGAGGGGTAAAAGTTGCCAAGTTGTGTAAACTTTTATCCAGGGACTATTTGTGAACATTTTTGGTTTCCCAAGGACTTAAGTTGACTTTTCATTTATTTAAAACCTTCAGGGACTAGTTTTGACAATTTGTGAAACTCCAGGGACTGAAAATGACAATTGTGTAAACTTTCTGTGTTTTTCACTTGTTTTTTTAATCTTTTGTACCTGAATCATATAAAAACACATTTTATGATATTTTCTGTATTATTTGACTTTTCAAAGTGTTTTTGGCTGTTTATGTGGGTTTAAACAAGGTAAATATATGTGTATTTAGACACATATCAAATCCCCCACACTAAACTATTGCTAGTCCCTAGCAATCATTTATGAAGATTTAATGGATTTTATCTCTTTACCAAAAGCCATTACTTCTGGAGTAGCCAATGTTTTAGTATGTGATACTTTGGTACAAGGGTAACCAAATGATTTTGAGCAAATCACCAGCTGCCAACGGATTTGATTTGTCTTTACCAAAAGCCGTTTGCTTCTGGACTAGCCAACTCTTAGATAAATTATCAATATTATCTTTGGTGAGCTGATTACCAATCATGGATTTTTACTGCCTTAACCACAAGCCATAACCTTGCGGGCTAGCCAACTCTTCACTTATAAAGATATGGTGAGTCGAATACCATACAATTTTGGGCAAATTGCAAGCCATAAACGGATTTGATATATCTTTACCAAGAGCCGTTTGCTCCTGGATTAGCCAGTCCTTATTTGGGTTAGACATGGCGGACTGATAACCATTTATTGCGTTCTAAGTGAGAAAAAATTTTAAAATTTTGGCCAAAAATGGGGGTACTGGGGCACTAAAAGGTACATATGTGAACAAATTCGCCAGAATTCCCCCCACACTTAGAACTGAATATTGCCCTCAATATTCAAAGCACTGGTTGTTAAACCAACACTTAGAACGAAAAAAGGAAATACTAATAGCCATTTTTTTTTTTTAACAATGTACATATTTACAATATGTGGGGCATCTCCCCCACACTTAGGTGAGACATGGGTGAAAACCCATATTTTGCTACTGTTTTTATTAACCGAGTCGCTAGCTTGACTCGACCCTGAATTGAGTTGATTCCTCCCGAACAGTCAGGTTTATCACGCAAGCTAACCGCTTGTGAACGGTCAACCGTAACAAAGGGTTCCTGAACAGCCCGGGAGAAAAAGCAATTTAAAAGTCTATGGGGAAGTAAGTGGAAGAAACCATCTTCATCGGACTTTCATTCAAATTGTTTGAACATAAGAAAGTTCCACACCGATGAGATAAATCCGGCATTTAAACCAATGTTAGATGGACAATGCCGGGGTCAAAAGTAATATCCTCACTCCCAAATGAGTGAAAGATAGGGGAAATCACCGGGTAGGTGAAGGGAAGAAGAGAGATCTGAACAGCAATTAGGATAAGAACTTCCTCCTCAAGAATTGCAAGTGGAGGAGGCAAGTCCTTAAACTTGATCTCAGGAATTTTATCAGTTTTTTCAACTGACTTGGTTTTCTCATTATGAAGTTGTTTTGGTGGAAGAGGGGAAGATGAATCTTCGTTTAACAAATTTTCTAGAAAAAGAATATCCCCCTCAGGATCAAGATAGTTATCAACAACCTCATGCGGAAGTGAACTATCTGGAGCAAGAAAAGCATTGACTTCATCCCAAAAGGGATCACTTCCCTCAACCGAAGTGAGAGAAGGGGAAGAGTCGGCTATGATATGTTGAGAAGATGTGGTGGGATCCCCACTCACAGAATTATGAAAATAACCAAGATTTTCTTGAGAGTATTCCTTTGAAGTAATGTCAATGACATCGATTCGGTTAACCGAAGCAGAATCAAAATTTGAGGAGTACCTCGAAGTTTGATCGTGGTTAAATGTAACAGCTTCCTTATCCACACGCAAGGTGATGTCATGCTTAAATACATCAATAAGAGCATGGCCCGTTTTTAGGAATCCTCTTCCAAGAATTAGAGGAACCTTTTGATCAGCATCGAAATCAACAACCACAAAGTCAGCTGGAAAATGGAACTTTCCTATTTTCACAAATACATCTTCGGCAATGCCGCAGGGATGAGTTATGGTTCGATCTGCAAGCTCAAGAGTCATGCAGGTAGGAGTAAGAGCCGGAAGAGAAAGTTTCTTCCATACTGAATGAGGCATCAGGTTGATGCTTGCACCTAGATCTGCTAAGGCATAGAATTCAACCATTCCCGGAAATACACAAGGTAGTAGAAACTTTCCAGGATCTCCAAGCTTCTCCGGAAGTTTTTTTAAGATAACCGCTGAGCAGTTCTCATTTACTGGAGTTTTAGCCATTTCAATCAGTTTTTCCTTGTTGCTTAACAAGTGTTTGATTGTTGATGCAAATTTGGGCATCAGAATGAGAGCATCCGCAAGACTTATGTCAAAATGTAATTCTTTAAAGATTTGAAAGAATTTGTCCATTTGTTGACTAGCCTTCTCACGGAGCTTTTGCTCCTTTAAGCGCGATGGGTAAGGAATATAAGGTTTGGATTTTTGGGCAATGACTTCAGGAGTCTCTACAGATTCAAAGACAACTCCTGGTTTGGATTTCTTTTTCTGGACAATCGGAGGCTGGACATGTGCTGTACTTGGTGGGCTTGGAATCTGCACTTTGTCCGTTGTATCCTCCGTCTCTTTCTCCATTTCAAACAACGGAGGAGGAATAGGGCCAGCTGGCCCCTTATAAGAAGCACCACTCCGAGTGGTGATAGCTTTGACGTAAGTGGTATCTTCGTCATCATCACTGTCATCAAGTACACTGACAGGAATAGCATTGAGCATTTCGGAATAATATCTGGCTGATCTTTGCTCACTAAGTTTGGTTGACAAACTTTTAACCGTAAATCGTGAAAGAGTAGGATCGATTCTAGACGGTTGGGGAGCAATTGGTGGTGTAGAATTTTGGATGACCGAAGGTTGGACGTTTTTAGCACTTCCATTGTTAGTGGGAAGTACCGGGTCCTTTATCACCTTGAATCCAACATGAGATTTACCACTACGTGTACTGACAGCTTTGAGTTCACCCCTTGGGTTGACAACAGTGTTACTTGGGAGACCTCCCGAGGTAGAAGGTATATCAGTTAAAGACTTTTTGATCTGGTTTAATTGAGCAATCAATAACTGGTTTGTCTCATATTGTGTCTTATTTGTTTCCTCTTGAGTTTTCATGAATTGCTTAAGCAACTCATCTGAGGACGTCTGATTTCGGTTTGAACCTTGGTTTTGATTAAAATTTGGACCACGGTTTTGGTTAAAATTACCCTGATTCTGACCTCGGTTTTGATTGAAATTTTGGGAATTATGGAAATTTTGTCCCTGATTTTGAACAAAGCGATTTTGATTATTCAGATTTGGCACGGGTGGAAAACCAGGTGGGACCATAGCATTCGGTGCTCGGTACTGAGTCTCAGCATGCGGACGGTATTGATTTTGGTTTACTGCAGCTACGGGAGCTGGGTAAAGAGAAGCATCGGTTGCTTGACAATCATAATACGCATGTGGGCCACCACAAGTTTCACACACTTTGTTTATTGCTTTGATTTGTTCCGGTTTATGAATTTCACTTTTTATTTCTTTCATTTCCTTCATCATACAACGCATTCGTTCTGAGACTGTTTATATTTATATATACGTTTTCAGACGGATCAATTTTTGGCGCCGCTGCCGGGGAAGTGTGCTGCGACTATTGTGTAGAGTATAAGCGATTAGTGATTCGAGACCCTTCTCCCAGAAGTTCCTATTTCCCATAAACAATATAAAATACAAAAATATTTTTCTTTTCTTTTCTATATATATTATTATTATTATTATTATTATTATCATATAAAAAATAAAAACACCAAAAATAATTTCCGTTTTCTTTTTTTTAAATAAATAACAATAAAAAAATTACCATCGAGAACCAAGACAGAGTACTACCTAACTGGGGGTACGACCATAATAAGTTCCCAAACCAAAGATTTAAAACTTGCCTTTGTATCACTTGCGAATATCGGCTCAACTTTAATTGATAAACAAACTCTAACGGAGGTTTAAGGATAGTCTGACATTAAATTGTCGGACTGAAAGAAGCAGGTTTTTAAGGAGCTTTAATTGCCCACCTTTGCTTCTCCGCCACTCTGTGCGTTTATCTTTTAGAGATCTACGGTACGCTTGTTGATTATTGGTTTAAGTTCACTTGTGTTTTGCTTCTGTCTTGTTTTAATTGGAATATTTTACCAAAAATTGATCCGTCTGCAAACGTATATATAAATATATGCAGTCTTAGAACGAATACTCGTGTGTAGTGTGAAACCAGGCAAGTGATCACCTGGGTCGTTTCCCAACGAGGTGTGAATGGAAAACTGTGAAAAGCTTTGGATTAGAGTGATTGATGAATCAGATATTTTTGATTTTGCTTTTTAACAATTCTAAATAACAAATTAAAACAAATATGCACAATAAAATTAAACGCGAATAAATAAACTAAAACGCGCAACGGAAAATCTAAAATGGGACAAAAACTAAAATTTATGAAATTTAAAACCTAAAAATGTAAAATGACTTAAAACTTATTTAAGAACTTAAATTATATATTTTTTTATACTTTTTATTTATTTATTATTAATTATTTATTTATTTAATTACTTATTAACCTATTTAAATTATAAAAAATACTAAATGAACAAAGAAAATTCTTAAACTTTTTCTAAAAATATTATAAGATGAGAAAAAGCTAAGAAAATTATAAAAATGAAAATTACTTAATTAAAATTTAAAAAGATAAATTCTATTAAATAGAAGCTATCACTATATTTCTATTTTTGGTTTTTCTTAAGGTCTAAAAATGATATTATATTTTTCCTAGATTAAAAATGACAAAAGAAAATTATGAAAATTGGATTTATATTTTTCTGATTTATATTCTATTTATTATGATTTAATTACTAATAGAAACTAATTAAAAAGATTAAAAATATCAAAACTATTCAGAAAATTATGAAAATTTACAGATAATTCTAAAATAATATTAAAAAGATAAGAAAAATAAAAGTGGAAGTTTTCTAAGCCTAAAAAGCAGATTTGGGCTAATAAGCAGTTTGGAATAAGCCCAAAAATAAGCAAATAAGCAGGAAAATTGACCAAATGATCAGGACAAGCTCAATACACTTATATAAGCACAAAATAACTTAAAAATACCAATAAGCACAAGAGATGAGCAAGATAAGCACTTGGCTGTTTGCAAAACCAAAGAAGAAAATTCAGAAAAGTGCTATTTTGCAGGGCAATTAAGCAGTTGGAATAAGCTACTGAGATGCAATCTTAGGGGGGCAAAAGTAAGCTAGCATTGTGGGCTATTGAAAAACACAAAGAACAGGGATTGAGCTTATGTGAATAAGCCACAAAGTTGGTGAGATCAGCAGACAACACAACTCAGTATACACTGAGTTGTGGTTTGTGCAGAGGTTGTGCAGAAATGAGCACAAGCAACAGGCTTCAAACCATCTTTTGGGTACTTTCTAAATGGACCATAAGTGACTCAAATAAGCAATGAAAAAGGTCAAAACAAGCTTGTGGATATAAATGGCTTGTATGAGCTTTTTGTTGACTGATTTTAACACAAGAGGTAGAGAACTACTAAAATGATCTAATTAGCTTATCTGGACCTAGAAACAGCTTATAAGGACCAAAATAAGCCTGCTTAAAGTTGACCAAATGGTCAATGTACAGTAACTGTGGGTTTTGGCCTATGGACTGCTTTAAACCAAACACCCCTTGATGGTGTGTCTGTTTTGAGTTTACAAAGGAAAACACAAATTTGAAACTAAAGATCTATATTTTACTGGTTATCTAACTTATGTAAACCCTAATGAGCAACTTTTATCAGAAATATAAGCAATCATTTAAGCTATACTAGATTTGACTAATTTTGGTTTTTTAGAGAGCTTTTTAAGCAAAGTAAAGAAAAGTTATTAAACTACTGACAATAATGATCAAAGGTATTCAGAAACTAACAAATAGCTTATAACAACAACAATAAGCCACTAATAAGCACAAGTACAGTGATAATGGAAATTAAGCAAAAAATGAGAAAAAGCTTACAACTGAGATTGATAATGTAACAGAGAACAATGACCAAGAACCAATCTAGCTTGTCAGAAACAAGCTAGAAAACCCATAAAATCTTCCTGAACTAGCTTATCCACCCAGAAATAGCTTTTAAGAGCTTATGTTGACCTGTGGTTGACTTTCTTCAAAATTCAAATTCAGGACAACTAATTAACTATATAAGCTTACATCAGGCTATGACAAGCTTGTATAAGCTTATAGCAATGGTGTGAGAGCTTATGAGAGCTTATGAATAGGATTTGAGCTTATTGAGCTTAACAGTGTGCTATGAAACTGAGAACAACTAAATTATTAATACAAGAGCTTGAAATAAGATTACTTTGATTTCATTAAACATAACTTACAACTGAGAATGGAAAATTACAACTTATAACTACTGATATTAAAAATACGATTCCACTTAATTAGCTACTTGCTCTTTATGAGCTACATTGCTTCTATTTATACAAAATTAAAATGGGAAACCCTAAGTCATCATCTCTGAGCAAATCCCATCCCTTGAATTGCTCCAATTTAATCTCAATCGTCCAATTCACTTTTGGCGGGAAAACAGGACATGTGGAATTTTATCTGTTTTAGTCAGTGAGAGTGGAGAGGATGCATTAATTGCATTTGGCATGTTAGGTAGCGTGTATGGAGGGGAGATGAGGTGGTGGATAAGAGTAGCCAGCTGGGGTGGTGATGTGGTGAAGTTTGGCGGTTCGAAGGGAAGGGATGAGTTTGACTGTGTTTGAATGAGTGGTTAACTCAGTCAAACAAGGGTTGGGGTTGGGCTTGTAAACATTGGGCTTGGACAATGGTTTGGGTTTTAGTTAATAGGGTGGGTATTGGATTTAGTGTTTAGGTTTTATTTTTGGGTTAAGGTTTAGATCCGGATTTAGTTTTAAATAAGCACAAGGACCAATCTTGCCATTTGCTGAAAGTTGAGGGCCTGAACTTGTAAACTTCTAAAATATCTTCAAGGGACTAAACCTGCCATAAAACAATTACACAAGGACCAAAGTTGTATTTTTTTTTTTTTGCATTTTATAAACTTTAGGGACCTAATATGTAAATTTGGATTTTAGAGGGACTTGTTTTGTAAATTCCCAAAAGCTATCAATAAAGTTCCAAATTGTAAGTTCATGCATAGTACAAGGGTATTTTGTGAAATTTCAAGTTTTATAATACCCAGGGACCATTTTTGCCAATTTTGATACTTGAGGGGTAAAAGTTGCCAAGTTGTGTAAACTTTTATCCAGGGACTATTTGTGAACATTTTTGGTTTCCCAAGGACTTAAGTTGACTTTTCATTTATTTAAAACCTTCAGGGACTAGTTTTGACAATTTGTGAAACTCCAGGGACTGAAAATGACAATTGTGTAAACTTTATGTGTTTTTCACTTGTTTTTCAATCTTTTGTACCTGAATCATATAAAAACACATTTTATGATATTTTCTGAATTATTTGACTTTTCAAAGTGTTTTTGGCTGTTTATGTGTGTTTAAACAAGGTAAAAATATGTGTATTTAGACACATATCAGTGTTTTAATAGGTTTTGAATCTTCAAGACCAAATTTCTTAAGCATATCCTTGATATACTTAGATTGGTTGAAGAATATCTCATCTTCTAATTGTTTTATTTAGAGACCTAAGAAAAAGTTTAGTTCCCCCATCATACTCATTTCAAACTCATCATGCATGATTTTTGAAAATTCATCGCATAACTCTTGACAAGTAGAACCGAATATAATGTCATCCACATATATCTGGACTATGATAATATATGATCCCTTTTTCTTGGTGAAAAGAGGGTTGTCTACTAGGCCCATTGTATACTTATGGTCAACTAGGAAGGTCTTAAGTCGATCATACCAAGCTTTTGGTGCTTGCTTAAGTCCGTATAATGCTTTCTTAAGTTTGTAGACATGATTAGGTTTTTCAAAATCGGCAAAGCCAGGAGGTTGTGCAACGTACACTTCCTCATTAATAAAACCATTTAGAAAAGCACTTTTGACATCCATTTGAAATAGTTTAAAGTCATGTGCACATGCATATGCAAGTAGTATCCTAATTGACTCAAGTATAGCGACGGGTGAAAATGTTTCATCATAATCTATACCTTCTTGTTGATTGTAGTCTTGTGATACTAGCCTAGCTTTGTTTCTAGATACTACGCCATTTTCATCCATTTTGTTTCTAAAAACCCATTTTGTACCTATTATGGTTTGATTTTTAGGTTGTGGGACTAATGTCCAAACGTCATTCCTAACAAATTGATTTAATTCCTCTTACATCGCTATCATCCAAGATTCATCTTTTATGGCCTCATTTATATTTTTAGGCTCAACGGTTGAAACAAAACAGAAGAAATTACTTTCATTTTGAGCTTTTGATCTTAATGTTCTTTCATTGATTTTACCTATGACGTTTTCTAATGGATGACTTTTGGTTTCTTTGATATTAACTATTTCTCTTTTTACCGGTTCATCTTCTTTGTCATTTTCTATGTTTTCTTGGTTTTCAACCATTTGACTTTCAACTAAGTCATCATCTACCAAAGGTGATGTCTTGGAGGGTGGTGGACTTTCGTCAAATGTTACGTTCAACGATTCCTCGACTCTTTGAGGTTTCTTTGTTCAGAACTATGTAGGCTTTACTATTTTGCGAATACCCAAGAAATACACCTTCATACGACTTTGGGTCAAACTTGGTGAGATAGTCCTTAGTGTTTAAAATGAAGCACTTGCTTCCAAAAACTCTAAAATATCCTAAAGTAGGTTTTTTCCCTCTATATAACTCATATGGAGTCTTTTTCAAGAATGGTCTAATTAGAACTCGATTTAGGATATATGTGGATGTATCTACAGCGTGACACCAAAACTTTTGAGATATGTTTTGTTCATTTAACATAGTTCTACTCATTTCATGAATTGTCCTATTTTTGCGTTCTACTACACCGTTAGATTGAGGAGTTCGAGGAGCCGAGAAATTACGTGTTATGCCATTAGCATCACAAAAAGCTCCAAATTGGATTTCATTATCAAATTCACGACCGTGGTCGGTTCTAATAGACACAATGTTATTTCCTATTTGATTTTGAATTTTCTTACTTATAATTTCAAATTTATCAAATGCCTCATTTTTAGTTTTCAAGAACTTAGTCCAAGTATACCTAGAGTAATCATCTACTATTACCAAAGTATAGAAGTTTCCCCCGTAACTTTGTATAGCAGATGGACCAAACAAATCCATATGTAAAAATTCTAGACACCTAGATGTAGACACCATATTTTTAGCCTTATGGCTATTATGAACTTGTTTCCCGATTTTGCAAGCATCACAAAAGTGTTGGTCATATTTCAACTTGGGTAGGTTCCTAACAAGTTCCTTAGATGATAAGGATTGGATTAACCTCATATTGGCATGACCTAAGCGTCTGTGCCATAGAGTTTAGTTTTCGTCCAAAGAAGTAAGACAAAGTTTGTCCATAGGTGTTTTATCTAATATCATAATGTAAATGTTATGCTTTAAAACACCTTTTCCTACTGTTATACCGTCTTTAAGTATTTTACTTCCATTTTCACTGAAAAGGACGTTATACTTTTTGCGGCACAATTGACTAATACTAAGTAAGTTAAATCCTAAATTATCTACATGAGCAACATCATCAATAGTGAGGGAGTCATGAGAGATTGTACCTTTTCCGATGATCTTACTTTTAAGCTTGCTAACAAATGTGACATTACCTCCGTCGTACACTTGGTAGGATGAGAAAAGGCTTTTGTTACCCGTCATGTGTTGATGAAGCGAAAAGTGTACCGCTTTTAGGGGGTCATTTAAGCCCTAAATCGTATTTATTTGATCAAATATTGCCCTAAATCGTTCCTTTTGTCATTTTATGTACTTTGGAGAAGAAATCTGGAAAAGGAAGCATTTTGGACGTTTTTGGAGCATAAAAGTGAAGAGAACGACAAAGTCTCCAAAGCTGCTGGAAAAGTACACTTGACGGCGTCAAGGATTGCTCCTGACGGCGTCAAGGCTTGGCAAAAGAGGTGGATATGCAAAATACACGTGACGCGCCAGAGAGTTTTGCAATGGAAAATCTGACGGCGTCACCCTTTAAGGTGATCAAGGCCATCACGGTTTAAGCTAAGGAGAGACGGCGTCAAGCCCTATTCTGACGGCGTCAACCCTTGATAGGCCAGAGCGGATTTTGGAGGATTAAAGAGGGACGGCGTCAGGAAGACCATCCGGGAATCCTAGCCACGGCGAGGTGACGGCGTCAAGATCTATAACGTGACGCCGTCAGATACTAAACTCTATATATAGTTTTGCAATTTTTATTCATTGTGTGCAACTTTGTGAGGAGAAACCCTAAGACGAATTTCTGCCATTTTTAAGGGTTTTATACCCTTGGATCTCCCATGTTTAGTTGAAGATAAGTAATCATTTAATCATTCAATATGTCTATGTGTTGTTTGATTATATCTTGTTCTTGTCTTTTAATTAACATGCTAGGCTAGATTTATCTTGTGTTTGGTTAGATCTAATGAAACCTAACTATTGATTATTGGTTATTAGTGTGTTATTAATTGTATTGGGTGATTGTTTATCGATGTTAGGCTTAAGAAAACTGGCTAACCTCCTATACGGTAACTTGCTTGAACGTCTTAAGAAACATGAACCAATGCGTACTAAGGTTTTTATGGTTGTATTTAATGCATGAGCGAATTCTAGTGATCCCATGTTAGGAGCTTCTTAGCCGGCTCGACATAGGAGTGAAGTAGGAGCTTGTAGAGTTGGGGAAGTACGTACGCCACCCCACGATTGGTATTAAGGAATACACCCGTCATCCACGCAATTAATACACACTAATCAACCGGTAAAAGATAGTTAGGGAGTAAGGAAATCTAAGTAAACACATTTCTCCCCATATAAGTTACACGACCTTTTCATTTTCAGTTATTTTATTTTATTTGCATTTGTAGTTATTTGGGTTAGTTGACTAGCAACTAATTCCGCCCACTCTTTCAAACCCGAGATTTTACTTGCTTTCCATAAAATATAAAAATACAAAAAGAATCTTCCCTCACCCTTAGACCTATTAGAGTAGTTTTTCAATCCTAACGACACTATTCCCCTAGAGAACGATCAATCCCCCGGTACTTGCCACTTCACTATACTACATCGGACAGGTACACTGCCTGGTGGGGATTGCAAGCCTCTCGAGATCCCTCAAGAGGTAAAACCTGTTGTAAGGTCGCAAAACCACGCATCAAGTTTTTGGCGCCGCTGCCGGGGAGTAGTTATTGCTTAGGTTGAAATTTTATTTTTATTAGGTCTACTCACAAGATTCCTATCAAGTGAGATTTTTTCTTTTTATTTTGTAGCTTTCTCGTAGTCTATCTTTTCTTTGTGATTTTGTTTGTAATTTGCTTCAAATGGACTTTTCACTTAGACTTCTAAGATTGCAAGATATGGTTGAGTGGCTAGAACACCAAGGAGTTCAAAATACCTCATTTAGAGACACCTATGAATCATATGAGCCTTCACCTAGGATAGATTCTTATGAACAACCTCCATGTTTAGGATCTCATCTTAGTGAGGCCAATAGGAAAAGCGACCTAGTTTGCCAAGGAATTGTGGATAGAGCCGAAGCAATAAACCATAAGTTGGATGAAGGGCTAGGTTTGTTATCATCACTACCTAAGAAAACAATTTATGAGGATATAGGTGATCTTGACACGTGGAATGATGAGGTAAACACCATAAGCCCACAAAATACTCAACCATCATTTGAGGCACCCACACCGCCCGTGACTTACCCGAAAGAAGTAGAAGAGACTTTAGGAATCCCGATGGAGGTAGAACCCTTGGACCAAGCACAACTAGAGGATATAGGTTTGAAGACTTTTAGTGATGACCTTGCTCTTAGTTCTAGGGAATTTCCTAGTTTTGATGAGCCGGAACCTCAACCTTTACACAACTTTTCATCCTTAGATTTACATCTAGGAGACAAAAGAGGAACCGACCCACCCATAAACCAATATTATCCGGGTAGTTTTAGGATGAAGGAAGCCATTCACTCACCCCCTTCACCTCACGTGGCATATTTCCACCCTAAGGGTGCGTATCGCTACTTCCACCCGCGCTTAATCCTAAGTGTAGGGAAAACCTCCCCTATTTCCGTTAAATAAGGGTAGAGTCAGGCTCGTGACTCGAACAAAAACAAGCGCTTCTTGGGAGGCAACCCAAGCTTTATTTGCTTTGTGTGTTTATTTATTTGTTTGTTTGATTTTATTTGCTTCCGTATGTATGTTTAATTTTTATTATTATTGATTCATGTTCAAAACTAAATTGTGAAAATGCTTTATCTTGTTTTTAACTTCGTCTTAACTACATATAAAGGTATTTTGCAAAAGATAAGTGTAAGGGAAATCCAAATCGGTTTATTAGAACAAATGAACATGAATCGTAACAATAATAAATTAACATACATATTAGTAATTGTTTGAGTCAAATGATTGTATCGAGTCATAATGATATTTTGCAAGAATTCCAGGAAGTAAGGTATAGGTTTTTCCAGAAATTTTCTGGAAACTTAACATGAGAATTCTGTCAGATCATTTCTGACGGCGTCAGGACTTACAACCTGACGGCGTCAGGTTTTAATTTTCTAAAATTTTTGAAAGTTTTGTTTTCATAAAAAGTTTTTACTAAATCTCTAACTTATAAACTCCAGGAATCTGCAAAATAATCATTCCACAAGCATTATATCCTTATATAGATTTATCCCGCCGATGTTATGCAGGTTTTCGTGTTTGTTTTCTCAGGTTTAACAGGTTATTTTGGACAAGGAGATGTATGTGGAATCAAGCTTTTGGCGATGCTTTAGTCTTGGAGCTTCTACATTCTCTTGGAAGAAGATCTAACCATGTTACCTCTTTATCCACCGAGCGAATCAGGGGAGTATTTGACTTCATTCTTTTACCTTATTTACTTTTACATCTTGTTATTTGAACATTGGGGACAATGTTCATCTTAAGTGTAAGGGGGGGGGGGGGGTAAATGATGATACCTTAGAGAATACAATTGCACTTGATTTTTGTTTGTTTGATGGTAGATGTGTAATAAAACTGAGATAAATACTTGTTAGGGCAATTTTAGTGCCAAATTTAAATTTTTTTACAACATATAGGAGTGAAACTTTGGTCTTAATGAGCGTCTCATGGATAGGAGTTATATGACTAGCACAAAAACCGTACCACTAAAAAAATTTTCCACCCCAAATATGTGAGGTTCGCCCCTAGAATTGGTAGGAAAAGCATTTATGCTATGATGTGTGTACCGGTAGCACTTAGATTCTAGAACTTGCGTTAGGACCATTCCGAGGCCACAAGTGAGACTACATTCGTGTAGTTAGATTTACTACATGATAAGAGGCATTAGGATTAACCCATTGTTTTACACCTGTGTTTTTGTTATAATTACATTGGCTACATTGGTCAAGTAATTCTCCCACACCCTTTGCGTTGTACACATTTTTGGTACACGATACCCCTAGTACACCCCTCAGAGCCTATCTTTTCGTTTCGACCTTTAAGCATTTTACTTAAAGGAAGAATTTGTTTACACCCCACTTAAATGTACACCCAAATCGCCTTAGCCTACCTTGTGTGCACTCATCTTTAGTGCATTATTGTGACAACATTTGTTTAAACCCTTAGTTAATTATCTAGTTGATTACATGGTTGCTAAGTCGAGTCATATCCTTGTACATATTGTTTTGGGACGATTGGGACTCATGGGTAAAGTACTAGTGTAATGGAGTAATGGGGAAGAACAACATTATTACCCCCATATGTGCTAAATATTTTAAAAGTAATCCAAGTGTTTCGATTATCTTAATTCGAGTCATTAGAATAGTTATTTGTAAAGTTATGTAAAAGTTCAAGTGTAAGGGGAATGCAACGCCCCTATGATGTATTATTTTGGATGGTAGGGCAAGAGTGTATGGGAAAAAAAAAAAATCGAAAATATCAAGAAAAATACAAAAAAATGAGAAAAAGAAAAGTAGAAAAAAACATACGGACTACCATCCCGTTTCATTTTATGTTTATTTTATGCTTTTGTTATTTTGTTTTTAGCTTAAGTCGAGTCTAGTCTTGGCTTAGCAACGCCATATTGTACATGTAATTAATCAAGATCTTTAACTCGCCACCAGTAAAATATCCCTTATCCAACAAATCCGTGTTTATCATATCCCTACACCTAACGTTATAACCCGTTTAAAAGCCCTCTTTGATAGTTTATCTTAGGTGCTTACGCCTAGTGGAGAAGGTTTTTGATCCTTTCCCAAGCCTATGGTAATCTATTTGCTATGACAGGTAGTGAGAGATATTATCCGTTTTCATTTATGAGATATACTTTTATGACACCTGAGAGATGTGAGTATCTAAACACTACTTGTGAGGTGCTAGTTTGTAATCTCCGTGCTTATTATGATTAAAGTGGAACGACTATTTGTTGTAATTACTTTTATATTAGCGTTAAATGACCCCTAACTTGTATTTTGATTAGAATAAAAGCGCATTTGCTTGAGGACAAGCAAATCTCAAGTGTAAGGGTATTTGATGAAGCGAAAAGTGTACCGCTTTTAGGGGGTCATTTAAGCCCTAAATCGTATTTATTTGATCAAAGGTGCTACAACACTACAAGAAAAGTGGCTTTTTAGTACCCCCGTAAGCGTCCTAAATGGTACTTTTTAGGACCTTTCATTTAATAGGACCAACGATGAAAGCGTTTCATGTAAGGCGGTTGTAATAGGTCCAAAGCGTCCTAATATCTCAAATACCTTATGAAACCAATTTTATGGTCGTATTATATGTCTATGAATAACATAGATAGCGTCCTAATAAAACCATATGAGGACACTTTTACAATGTTTTGACATGTGCTTACCTACTTTTAATCTTTTGACACACATAAAAAGGCCCTTAAAAGTTTGTTAGGACGCATATGATGCAACATCATAGCTATTTTAGCAACCAAGAACAGGGTCCTAATAACTCAAATAAGATTATGATACCAATTTTATGGTCGCATAATAGGTCTATAAACAACCAAATAACGTCCTAATAAAACCATATTAGGACACTTTTACAATGTTCTAACATGTGGTAACCTACTTTTAATCTTTTGATACACATACAAGCGTCCTTAAATGTTGATTCTTAGGACGGTTATCATATAACATTATAGTTACTTTAACACCAAGAAAAGGGTCCTAATATCCCAAATACGATTATGAAACCAAATTTATGGTCGCATAATATGTCTATGAACAACCAAATAATGTCCTAATAACAACATATTAGGACACTTTTACAATGTTGTAACACGTGGTTACCTAATTTTAATCTTTTGATACACATACAAGCGTACTTAAAAGATAATTGTTAGGACGCTTATCATGTAACATTATAGCTACTTTAGCACCAAGAAAAGGGTTCTAATATCATCAATCATCATTAAGCAATCCCAAACAGCCCCCATTAGTGTATTCAATAAGCAATCCAGTAGCTTCAGTATAACTATATAAGCAATCCGAAACAATCATTCATTTCAATAATATCAAGTTCTAGACAAGCAAACTACATCATTCATATGTATACATGTTTAATTAATCCACACCTCTAAATGAAATGTATCATACATATGTGTAAGCTTTTAGCTAAAACAACTACGAAGTTCGATGGATGTAAAACCATTTCTTTTTAACAGCTACAATTGGTTTTGCGATTGCGTTACCAGCATTGCCATTTTGAAAGTATGGTGACACATTTACCTTCATTGTCTTCTTTGTCTTCATCTTTCGATCATTGACACAAGCCACATCTAATTTTACTACTGTCTTCGGGGAAAAGTAAGGCGATACCTTCAATCCTAGCATTGCAGCAATAGATCCTCCAAGTGAATGTCCCACAACACGAAGGTCGTAACCCTCACACGCGCATCCAGCTCCCAATAATGAAGTGAGCAATCCGCCTTCCTGAAATTTTGTATCAACAGTTTGAGTTGTACTGAAGTGTGACTCGTTAGGAAATCACTATTTTTAAGTTCAGAAATGTCTAAAGTTTCTTGGGATAAGATTGTGATGCATATTACAAGGGATTCACGTTCTTTCAATTTTGTTCATTAATCTCTGTACATAAACTGTTTCACTCAGAAAAAACAGATAGCTCCATACCTTTGTTTTTAGGATTTCCATCAATTTGCTCATATAGATCCCGTGCAGCCTCTACTATACCAGAGTGCCCGTAATGTGTTGAACCTGGCGGAATAAGATTATCACTGTGAAAATGATGATTCTGGTCATGCAAATGTTACAATTTCGAAAATATAAATTTTGGTCTCTAAAGATTAACGTAACATCATCTTTTTTTATGGCAAAAATCCATTCCAGTATAAGTCATGTATTAACGGCCTCCACAGGAAGCCTGTATTATTGCCTACGCCAGTATTGCATTGGAACCAAGGAATTTAAATTACAGGCTAATATATGTTGGTATACAGGAAGATTAGCAGGAAAGCAGATATCACATTTCAACTAACAGATCATCCAAATGTGTTTCACCATCACTATTGTTCATTTACATGCCCTTTAAACCCAACTGGTTGTCTAAGGGCGTGCTTGGTTCACTTTTCACCATACACAGCTCATTTAACATCTATCAAATGAAAAGATACCTTGGGCGAGATGAGATTAATATGTTGTCATTTTAACTTAAATTAATTCTCAACAAAGACAATGTGCAATTTTAGTAGACAACCAAATATGGAAAAGGTTGGGCTTAGTGTTTTGATTAACTATAAAAATACCATGTCAACATTCTAGTGAATTATGAAGAGGACATTAACAAGTTATTATGGTTTCAGGAGGATTCGTACATGAGCATGCAGGTACATCAACCCAGATACTATATCGCGCAAATATCTCCTCGAAACATTTTCTCCCAGACCATCTGGTGGTCCAGCACCCTCAAAGACCCATTTTCCTTCAACATATTCTAGAACTGAAACAAAGATAAAGAAGTAAAGCATAATTACCTAATATCCAATGAGAAGTATAAAAAATGGAAACAGAAGAAAAAAGGGCAGTAGCCATTTGTACCCATGTAGAAATGATCTATTTCTGGGTCATCAATCACCTCGATCAGATTTACTATATTGGGGTGATTTAACATTTTCATGATCAAGACCTGCAGATAAGTTGATAAAACACCAAAGGGTAGATAAGAAAATTGTGGCTATGAAAAGTGTGAATTATGTACAAGTATGTGAAGAAGTATACCTCACGAAGAACATCAGTCATTGCAGTTTCAGATGGGGCAACTCGTAACTTTAACAAATGAGATTTGTGAAAGGCATGCATTCAGATATTGAACATAGTTATCATATGAAGGACAACTATTTTTTTTCTTTATCTTTTTCAGTTTACGGCATTTGCCCTTATAGTTCAAAATTCACCTCTGATTTAAACGCCCTTATAGTTGATGACCCGTCAAGTATCTCTGAGAATGATGCATATATGGGTGATCGAGATACACTGTCAAGCCTTCGCAATTCACGGGAAGTTGACCTGTATCAAAAAGCATGTCAAACGGTTTAATTTGTTTAGTATGGGTCGAAATGGGGCGGGTTGACCCATTAATCTTTAGTCCATTCTTTAAATTTAAAATAAATAATTGATGTGTCAATTACTATTGTCAAGACAACCTTATCGCAATAATGACAGAAATCTTAATATAAAATTACTTATTTATTAAAAATAGAATCTTGATAACATTCAACCCGTTTGAGATAAAACACAACCCACATTGACCCATTCATAAGTACATGGGTCAAAACTGGCACCTACATAATTATGAAGTCATCTATAGCAGCTCCCTGTATTACATATAGAGCTCACTAGAAGGCATATAAGCTAGTACATTAGGTAGTTAAGGGAACATACATTGAAATCCATGTAAGAAACATGCATGGCCAGCCATCGATGGTCCATTAGCTTGAACGTGATGCAATACAGAAGGTCAAAAGCTGATTCATTTTCTGTCAAGAGAAGTAACAAAAAGTAAATTTTAATATTCCATCCCTCCCTAATTTATTGGCCACCATACTATTTTAAGTTTAACGTCCATGATGTTTATTTGTCAAATCAATCATTTCTGAAAGAGCATATTGATAGAGGAATTAAGAAGACATCAACTCCTAACTGTTTTTATGTGACAATAATGATGAGTGGCCGCATATACCTGAGAGAAACTTTAAGAAGGTTGCTCCCACAAAGGTTCGTGGTTTGACTGCACGGTTGAAAACACTATTAGTAAGCAATAGTATTCAATGGTTGACGGAAAAATAATGTGATCCATTGAGAATACGTATATCTTTCTTTATTGAAACGAGATACACATAGGAGAAACTGTAGAATTGTAAGAGCTCATCCAACATCATATTAAAAATTAACACTGAGGAATCCAACTCTAGTTAGAGGTGGTTACTTCAACGCAATTACATATGAATGGGTGGAGTCAGGTAATGTTTTCATCTCTAACGGGCTACATAAGGTAAAAACAATCTTACTTCAGATACTTAGATTATGGTTGAACTAATATAAATTTTGTAACCATAATTTACAACTTTATCATATGTGAAGAAAAAAATATCAAAAGAATTGGAAAGAAGTTCTTCGGGTCAACACGCCCGAACCAACCTGTTTTGATAGTTACCCAACACCATATGTAGTTCTAACTAAAACCCCACTAACCTACTTAGTCAACAAGTCCTGTACAAATATAGCCCAACTCAAAAACGATCTAACACCAGAAATCCGACGGTTTCATAAAAAGCTGCAGAGAAACAATGAAGGGAACAGAAATGATACGATTATGCATCGGAAAATTAAAACACAGTGGCTTGCAGAAGTAATATTCTCAAGTCCTAAGAATTGAAGTATGAAGTTGTGTTAAACCTGCTTCAAGATCAAGCATCTGAATAAGCATGAATGTGACGTTGACACCAGCAACAACAAAAGGATATTCCCACATGGCCCTGTCACCTTCCTGCTTGCGAAGAAGATCTTGACATGATTTCTGCATAAATATAATAGTGGATTAGTGGCAGATAGGTAACAGGACTAATGATTAACCATGAAGAAACATTACAAATCAGTTACCTTTTTTTTTCTTTTCAAATTTATCTTTTCATTTTTTATACAAAATATCAAATCATCGCACTTCCCATTATTATAAAGAAATAATCCTTCTCGATTTTCATTGTGAAAGCATCCATTTCAATTGTTTACTTAAACTTTTAAAACTCAATATATCTTGGAGCACTACCTGTCAACAACTTTTAAGGTTTTCGAGGGAGAAGCCTCGATTCAATGTGTATTTATCCTCTCAGGTAACGCTTACAAACAATTCTATGTATTCTACATATTACTACTGATGGTAGTTACCAGTTATCCGATTCAAACTCATATAGATTCGGGTTTACATGAACCCTAATTCCTAAAAATCACCCAAACACGAAATTGTCACATAAAGACCTCAAATTGATGATTAAATTAAATATATAACACGTTACAATACCTTATTTGTGGATATATGACATAAAATCGGGAGTGATGATTATGAAATAGCCGAGTAGATAATGTGGTATTGGTGTTGAATTGAAAATGGAAAAGAAAAATGATAGGAAAAGGAGAGATGGGCGGGTAGTTAGCAAAAAAATTGGAGAAATAAGAGGGAAACTTTGGGGTTTTGATTTTGGGGAAAAATTGTAAGAGGGAAGAATGAGAGGGAGAAGGAAGAGCCAAATATTTATTTTTGGTACAAAAAATATCTAAATTTTATTTTAGCCTCACATTTTTTATATAATTTTGTTTATAAAAACTAGTTAAAATTAATATTTATATAGATATAGATTATGTCAAACAAATTTGTACCGAAGTGTATTCTTACATTTATTAAAAAGTGTTCGGAAAACTTTATTTATTTGGAATGACTTAGGCTAATTGAAGACGGTGTGTGATGAATTAGGGTTTTGTTTTCTTGATGATTTTCCCGCCTCTTTAGTGGTGATTTATCCCGGTTTATCTTCTTCACATCAATATATTTGGGACGGAAGATGAAATATTTGGGAAGGAGGCAAATTTGATTTTTGGGGAAAAATTTAGGCGGCTTGTGAAAAGTTGAGTGGGAAATTTAATTTGGGGAAAATAAAGAGTGTGCACTACTACTACACAAAGTGTTATTTGACACGGTAATTAGGCACGGTTAAACAAAAAACCGTGTTAAAAAACAAAAAAAAAAAGTCTTTTGTTATGGTTTAAAAAAAAATTGTGTTAACTAAAATCCATTTGGTACGGTTTTTTTATTTTCTTTGTTATCTGCTACGGTTTATTTGTAAACCGTACCAAATAAAAAAAAATTTTGCTACGGTTTCTTAATAACCGTGATAACTAATCACTTTTTTGTTGCGGTTTTCTTAGAACCGTAGCAAAAAAAAATGTCATCTGCTATGGTTTATTGGTAAACCGTATCAAATAATTTTTTTTCTGGTTTATTGGTAAACCATACCAAATACTTTTTTTTCTACAGTTTCTTAATAACCGTGATAACTAATAAGTTTTCTGCTGCGGTTTTATTAGAACCGTAGCAAAAAAAAAATATTATCTCTCGTTCATACGTATAACCATATCATCTCGACTAATTCGTTTAACATGTTATGTATAACCATATCATCTCGACTCATTCGTTAAACATGTTATGCATAACCATATCATCTCAACTCCTTCGTTTAACACGTTATGTATAACCGTATCATGTTGACTCATTCGTTTAACATCTCATGTATAACGATAACATCTCGACTTATGCGTTTAACATGTTATGTATAACTATATCATCTCGACTCATTCGTTTAACATGTTATGTATAACCATATCATCTCAACTCATTCGTTTAGCATGTAATGCATAACCATATCATCTCAACTCATTCATTTAATATGTTATGTATAACCATATCATCTCGACTCATTCATTTAAAATATAATGTATAACCATATCATCTCGACTCATTCGTTTAACATCTCATGCATATCCATATCATATCGACTCATTCGTTTAACATCTTATGTATAACGATATCATCTCGACTAATCTGTTTAACATCTCATGTATATCCATATCATCCAGACTCATTCGTTTAACATGTTATGTATATCCATATCATCTCGACTCATCAGTTTAACATCCTATGTATATCTATAACATCTCGACTCATCTGTTTAACATCTTATGTATATCTATAGCAAATCTCGACTCATTCATTTAATATGTTATGTATAACCATATCATCCCGACTAATTCGTTTAACATCTCATTCCTTTAACATGTTATGTATAACCATATCATCTCGACTCATTCGTTTAACATGTTATGCATAACCATATCATCTCAACTCATTCATTTAACAAGTTACGTATAACCATATCATCTCGACTCATTGGTTTAACATCTCATGTATAACGATAACATCTCGACTTATACGTTTAACATGTTATGTATAACCATATCATGTCGACTCATTCGTTTAACATGTTATGTATAACCACATCATCTCGACTCATTCGTTTAACATCTCATGCATATCCATATCATCTCGACTTATACGTCTGTTTTGACACGTTTTCGTAGTTTTTTTACGTTTTCGTCAATTTTGACACGTTTTCCTCAGTTTTTTTACGTTTTCGTCCGTTTTCTTACGTTTTCGTCTGTTTTGACACGTTTTCGTCATTTTTTTACGTTTTCATCTGTTTTGACACGTTTTGCTCTGTTTTTTACGTTTTCGTTCGTTTTCTTACGTTTTCATCTGTTTTGACACGTAAAAAAAGGAGTAAAACATGTCAAAACAGACGAAAACATAAAAAAGGAGTAAAACATGCCAAGTAAAGATAATCCAAGGGCTATTTTGTGATTTTTGAGCTTGAATAAACATCCACATGAAAAACGACTTTCCCGGCATCGGTTTTCGGCTCTTTTCCAAAACAAGCTTTCATCCGTTTTTACACGTTTTCGTCCGTATTTACACGTTATCGTCCGTATTTACACGTTTTCATCCGTTTTTACACGTTTTCATCCGTATTCACACGTTTTCATCCGTATTTACACGTTTTCGTCCGTTTTTACACGTTTTCGTCCGTTTTTACACTTTTTCGTCCGTATTTACACGTTTTCGTCCGTTTTTACACGTTTTCGTCCATATTTACACGTTTTCGTCCGTTTTTACACGTTTTCGTCCGTTTTTACACGTTTTCATCCGTATTTACACGTTTTCATACGTATTTACACGTTTTCGTCCGGATTTACACGTTTTCGTCAGTATTTACACGTTTTCGTCCGTATTTACACGTTTCCGTCCGTTTTTACACGTTTTCATACGTATTTACACGTTTTCGTCCGTTTTTACACGTTTTTGTCAGTATTTACACGTTTTCGTCGGTTTTTACACGTTTTCGTCCGTATTTACACGTTTTCGTCCGTTTTTACACGTTTTCGTCCGTATTTACACGTTTTCGTCTGTATTTACACGTTTTCGTCCGTATTTACACGTTTTCATCCGTATTTACATGTTTTCGTCCGTATTTACACGTTTTCATCCGTTTTTACAAGTTTTCATCCGTATTTACACGTTTTCATTCCTATTTACACGTTTTCTTCCGTTTTTACACGTTTTTCTCAGTATTTACACGTTTTCGTCCGTATTTACACGTTTTCGTCCGTATTTACACGTTTTCGTCCGTTTTAACACGTTTTCGTCCGTTTTTACACGTTTTCGTCCATATTTACACGTTTTCGTCCGGTTTTACACGTTTTCGTCAGTATTTACACGTTTTCGTCCGTATTTACACGTTTTCGTCCGTTTTTACACGTTTTCATCCGTATTTACACGTTTTCGTCCGTATTTACACGTTTTCATCCGTTTTCATCCGTATTTACACGTTTTCGTCTGTTTTTACACTTTTTTCTCAGTATTTACACGTTTTCATCCGTATTTACACGTTTTCGTCCGTATTTACACGTTTTCGTTGGTTTTTACACGTTTTCGTCCGTATTTACACGTTTTCGTCCGTTTTTACACGTTTTCGTCCGTATTTACACGTTTTCATCCGTATTTACACGTTTTCATCCGTATTTACACGTTTTTCTCACTATTTACACGTTTTCGTTCGTATTTACACGTTTTCGTCCGTTTTTACACGTTTTCGTCCGTTTTAACACGTTTTCGTCCGTATTTACACGTTTTCGTCCATATTTAAACGTTTTCGTCCAGTTTTACACGTTTTCGTTAGTATTTACACGTTTTCGTCCGTATTTACACGTTTTCGTCCGTTTTTTACACGCTTTCATACGTATTTACACGTTTTCGTCCATTTTTACACGTTTTTGTCAGTATTTACACGTTTTCGTCCGTATTTAAACGTTTTCATCCGTATTTAGACGTTTTCGTCCGTTTTTACACATTTTCGTCCGTACTTACACGTTTTCATCCGTATTTACACGTTTTCGTCCGTTTTTACACGTTTTCATCCGTTTTTACACGTTTTCATCCGTATTTACACGTTTTCATCCGTATTTACACGTTTTCTTCTGTTTTTACACGTTTTTCTCAGTATTTACACGTTTTCGTCCGTATTTACACGTTTTCGTCCGTTTTAACACGTTTTCGTCCGTATTTACACGTTTTCGTCCATATTTACACGTTTTCGTCCGGTTTTACACGTTTTCGTCAGTATTTACACGTTTTCGTATGTATTTACACATTTTCGTCCGTTTTTACACATTTTCATACGTATTTACATGTTTTCGTCTATTTTTACACGTTTTTGTCAGTATTTACACGTTTTCGTCCGTATTTACACGTTTTCATCCGTATTTACACGTTTTCGTCCGTTTTTACACATTTTCGTCCGTACTTACACGTTTTCGTCCGTTTTTACACGTTTTCGTTCGTTTTTTCCATTTTTTGTCAGTATTTACACATTTTTGTTCATTTTTACACGTTTTTGTCAGTATTTACACGTTTTTCTCAGTATTTACACATTTTTTTCCGTATTTACACGGACGAAAATGTGTAAATACGAATGAAAATGTGTAAATACAGACGAAAACATGTAAATACTGACGAAAGCTTGTAAATACGGATGAAAACGTTTAAAAACGGATGAAAACATGTTAAAATGGACGAAGACATGTAAAAACAGACGAAAACGTGTAAATACGGATGAAAACGTGTAAAAACGGACGAAAACATGTAAATACGGACGAAAACGTGTAAAAACCGACAAAAACATGTAAGTACGGACGAAAACGTGTAAGTACTGACAAAAACGTGTAAATAGGGATGAAAACGTGTAAAAACGGACGAAAACATGTAAATACGGATGAAACGTGTAAATACGGATGAAAACGTGTAAAAACGGACGAAAACGTGTAAAAAACGGACGAAAAAAGTGTAAATACGGACGAAAAACGTGTAAAAACGGACGAAAACATGTAAATACGGACGAAAACATGTAAAGGACTAACGGTCGTTAGTCTAAAGGACTAAATGTGAAAAAATAGACAAACCATTGTGACCATTTATGTAATTACTCATTTGAAAAAGAAGATGACAAGGGCTTTTTGGTCATTTTATTCGAAATTGGACTGGATCCGTAATATATGCAAACCACAGTGACTGAATCATTAAAAAAAAAAACTTCAGTGACTGAAAGTGAAAAAAAAAAACACATTGACCATTTATGTAATTAACTCTTTAGATTAAAAATCCAAAATCTCTTCGTTTTCACTATTCAAACACGTATCACGAATCGAGATCACAAATTCCATTCATCCTTCGTTGGGGATAACGAACCGGGTTACACATACTTCACTTGTGTTTCCTAGGAAATAATTACACATTGATTTTAGCGAATCAAATTTTTGATAAACATTCTAAAAAACTGATATTTTATGACTCAAATATGAAGTGTCCTATTATGGTGTATGATAATATAACCATAATAAATAATCTTCTTATAAAGGTTAAGGTTATAAGACCCAAGTGTCAAAGGTCCTATTAAGTTTTATTAAAATATAACTTTTCCAATTAAGCGTTCTATAAAATTGATGTTTTATGACTAAAATTTCAAGTGTCCTATTATGGTGTATCAACCTATGAGACCCAAGTGACAAGGGTCCTACTAAATTTTGTTATAATAAAACTGTTGCGAATAACCGTTGTAAAAACCTGATGTTTTATTACTTAAATAGCTAGTGTCCTATTAAGTTTTGTTATAATAAAACTTTTGCGAGTAAGCGTTCTATAAAACTGATACTTTATGACTCAAATTTCAAGTGTCCTATTATGGTGGATGAATTTATGAGACCCAAGTGTCAAGTGTCATATCAAGTTATGTTTTAATAAAACTTAATATGAATAAGCATTATAAAAAGCGGATGTTTTATGACTCTAAAAAGAAGTGTCATATTATGGTGTATCATAAAAAAAACCATTATGAATAAGCGTTCTATAAAGGTTAACGTTATAAGACCCTATTGTCAAGGGTCCTATTAACTTTTGTTATAATAAAAACGTTTGCGAATAAGCGTTCCATAAAACTGATGTTTTATGACTCAAATATCAAGTGTCCTATAATGGTGTATCAATCTATGGGACCCAAGTGTCAAGTGTCATATTAAGTTATGTTTTAATAATACGTTTGCGAATAAGCGTTCTAAATAATTAATGTTTTATGACTAATGTATCAAGTGTCCTATTATGGTGTATTGTAATAAAACCATAATGAATATGCGTCCTTTAAGGGTCCTATTAAGTTTTGTTATAATAAAACTTTTGCGAATAAATGTTCTAAAATACTGATATTTTATGACTAAAAAACAAAATGTCATATTATGGTGTATGATAATAAAGCCATTATGCATAAGCGTCCTATAAAGGTTAACATTATAATACCCACGTCTTAAGGGTCCTATTAAGTTTTGTTATAATAAAAAACGTTTTCGAATAAGTGTTCCATAAAACTGATGTTTTATGACTCAAAAATAAAATGTCCTATTATGGTGTATGATAATAAAGCCATTATGCATAAGCGTCCTATAAAGGTTTACGTTATAATACCCACGTGTCAAAGGTCCTATTAAATTTTGTTATAATAAAACTTTTTGTGAATAAGCGTTTTAACTAACTGATGTCTTATGACTCAAAACTCAAGTGTCCTATTATGGTGTATTATAATAAAACCATAATGAATAAACGTCCTATAAAGGTTAAAGTTATAAGACCCAAGTGTCAAGGGTCTTATTAGGTTATGTCATAATAGGACATCTAGTGATCAAGTGTCGTATTACACTATCACATAATGAGACACCAACAACTAAATGTCTTATAAAGTAATTTATTAGGATCCATATTTTAAGTGTCCTATTAAGTTATATGATAATATGACCCCAAATAATCAACCATCCTATTATATAACTTTTTAGGACACCGCCTAAGTAGCAAATATTTAAAAAGGACCCTAAACGCTCATATGTCCTATTAAACAGTTTTTTAGGACTCCATTATCATACCGTCCAAGACAAAGGGTCCTAAAAAGCCACTTTTCTTGTAGTGAAATATTGCCCTAAATCGTTCCTTTTGTCATTTTAGGTACTTTGGAGAAGAAATCTGGAAAAGGAAGCATTTTGGACGTTTTTGGAGCATAAAAGTGAAGAAAACGACAAAGTCTCCAAAGCTGCTGGAAAAGTACACTTGACGGCGTCAAGGATTGCTCCTGACGGCGTCAAGGCTTGGCAAAAGAGGTGGATATGCAAAATACACGTGACGCGCCAGAGAGTTTTGCAATGGAAAATCTGACGGCGTCACCCTTTAAGGTGATCAAGGCCATCACGGTTTAAGCTAAGGAGAGACGGCGTCAAGCCCTATTCTGACGGCGTCAACCCTTGATAGGCCAGAGCGGATTTTGGAGGATTAAAGAGGGACGGCGTCAGGAAGACCATCCGGGAACCCTAGCCACGGCGAGGTGACGGCGTCAAGATCTATAACGTGACGCCGTCAGATACTAAACTCTATATATAGTTTTGCAATTTTTATTCATTGTGTGCAACTTTGTGAGGAGAAACCCTAAGACGAATTTCTACCATTTTTAAGGGTTTTATACCCTTGGATCTCCCATGTTTAATTGAAGATAAGTAATCATTTAATCATTCAATATGTCTATGTGTTGTTTGATTATATCTTGTTCTTGTCTTTTAATTAACATGCTAGGCTAGATTTATCTTGTGTTTGGTTAGATCTAATGAAACCTAACTATTGATTATTGGTTATTAGTGTGTTATTAATTGTATTGGGTGATTGTTTATCGATGTTAGGCTTAAGAAAACTGGCTAACCACCTATACGGTAACTTGCTTGAACGTCTTAAGAAACATGAACCAATGCGTACTAAGGTTTTTATGGTTGTATTTAATGCATGAGCGAATTCTAGTGATCCCATGTTAGGAGCTTCTTAGCCGGCTCGACATAGGAGTGAAGTAGGAGCTTGTAGAGTTGGGGAAGTACGTACGCCACCCCACGATTGGTATTAAGGAATACACCCGTCATCCACGCAATTAATACACACTAATCAACCGGTAAAAGATAGTTAGGGAGTAAGGAAATCTAAGTAAACACATTTCTCCCCATATAAGTTACACGACCTTTTCATTTTCAGTTATTTTATTTTATTTGCATTTGTAGTTATTTGGGTTAGTTGACTAGCAACTAATTCCGCCCACTCTTTCAAACCCGAGATTTTACTTGCTTTCCATAAAATATAAAAATACAAAAAGAATCTTCCCTCACCCTTAGACCTATTAGAGTAGTTTTTCAATCCTAACGACACTATTCCCCTAGAGAACGATCAATCCCCCGGTACTTGCCACTTCACTATACTACATCGGTCAGGTACACTGCCTGGTAGGGATTGCAAGCCTCTCGAGATCCCTCAAGAGGTAAAACCTGTTGTAAGGTTGCAAAACCACGCATCATGTGTCTTGAAAACCCACTATCTTTAATCCACTCATCTGGTTCTAACTCAACTTTTAAGCATACCTAAGTTTAAGAAAAACTCAAGCGTTTGGTCCCTAATATCTCATGGGTCCGTTTGGGTTAAACATAACATTATCATGGTTCATGTATGAAAATGGTGGACAAGTGTTCCATGGCATGTAGTTGGGACCTTGATAGTTCCTAGACATGTTTTGGTTCCAATTATTCTGATAATGATGTTGTGAGTTGAAGTTACTCTAAGGAACGGGGTGTTTGGGAAAACTAGTTTTAGGTCTCTGTTGAACCGTTTTAATCCTAAACTCATTATTAACTTGACCTTTTCCTATAGTAACTACTGGTTTTTGTTTGTTAACTGTTGTACTAGTGCTAGGTTTTCTAGTGACCTTAATGAATTCAGTATGATCCGAATTATGAACCTTCTGTTCATCAACTGTACCTGCGGATCCTTTTGGTACAACTGGCGGAAAACCAAATTTTTGGATCCGCCAGATCCGTGGGCATCTGACTCAGTTGGAACAGGTTCTTGTACTTTCACTGTTTGTTTTGTAATGTCATTTAAGTTTTCTGATTTCATGAATCCTAGTCCGGTTTTATCATGAGGCAACTTTTGAATTTGCATTAACTCATCTGCTAAACAAATGTTTTTATCAAACCTCTTAAACTTAGAGTTTTGTTTGATAAGATCTTCCTCTGTAGTTTTAAGTGTTTCTAATTCTAGTTTAAGTTCTTGACATGAGATACATGTTTCTTTAACACTTTTACCCTTTTCTGATCGTGTTTCTTTTTTTTTTAACCAATGGACTTCATTTTCTAAGAGTGTTGTTTTGGTTTTTAAGAACTTATTTTTGTTTATGATTTTTAAAGTAATATCACACAGTTTGTTATATTCTACTTCTAAGGTTTCATCATCTATAGGAGAATATGACGAGTCAGAATGTACCTCTTCTGTGTCATGAGCCATGAAAGCAACTTCGTCATTCTTAGGCTCATCGTCATCACCTTCACTATCACTCCAAGCTCCACTAACAAATGCTCTTTGAGACTTGTTCTTTGGAGGCATTGGATATTCTCCTATTAGGTGACTAGAATCCACGCACCTATAACATTTCTTATCTACCTTTCCTTTCCTATCATCACGGTCTTTCCAGAAGGATTTCTTTTCTTCACGAGGTGGTCTTACGAACTTTCCTCGTCTCCTAAAGAATTTCTTGAAATCACTTACGGCCATGGCATACTCTTCGTCTTCGCTACTAGAACAAGACTCTTCATCATCACTTGATTCTACCCTAGCTTTCAAGGAAATGGACTTCATCTTCTCTTTTTTGCCTTTAACTATTTCTGAGTCTTTTTCCATCACCATCTCGTGAACTTTGAGATTTCCAATTAGCTCGTCCAGTGTCATGCTTGAAAGATCCTTAGATTCTTCAATAGCCGTCACCTTTGCTCTCCACTTCGGATGGAGTGCTCTTAGAAATTTCCTGACAAAATTCTTACTAGAAAAAGATTCATCAAGTGCTTTAAGAGATGTAATAATAGTATTAAACCTAGCAAACGCACTATCAATGGTCTCATCTTCAGAGATAACAAATTGTTCATATTGTTGAACAAGAAGATCAATTTTGTTATCTTTGACTTGTGAGTTCCCTTGATGAGTGATAATCAATGATTGTCAAATATCCTTAGCCGTTTTACACATAAAAATTCTTTCATATTCTTTCTTAGTGTTGGGAATTATCACAAGACAAGAGAAGACTTAATGGAAGAACAAAATTAAGTCTGGTAGACTACGTAATTCAGTCTGTTAGTGTTATTAGTTAAGTCTTGTAATAGTTAAGTCTGGTTGTTCATTATTAAGTCTGGTAGAGTAAAGTTAAGTCTGTTTGACTTTAGTTGTTAAGTCTGGTCATGAAAGTTAGGAAAGTTTGTTAGATATAAGTTAGGAAAGGATACGTAGTTATCTTTAGAGAAGATACGTATATCCTTCAACAAGTTTTGTATCTAGGGTTTCCTTAGTTTATAAAAGGAACCTTAGTCATTAGTTTTTGATAACGACGAAGATTGTAATCACTTAGATTAAAAGAATCAATATACGAAGTTAGTTATTGTTATTGTGTTCTTCATTGTTTGTTGTTAAGATTCCGCATTAACAATAAGCAAGGTGTTAGAGTTTCTTACTTAGATCGATTTGGTTTATACAAGTCGTCTAACAAGTAACAAGGCTACTTGGCTCCATAATTTGTGTGGACCAACAAGTGGTATCAGAGCCTGTAAAGAGACTCTGAGTTTGAAGAAACACAACAACCAAACCCTAAATTGATTCACCTAAACCCTGCAACATGTCTGGCGTTGAAAATCCCAGTAAGAATGATGGTTTCTCAGTTCACAACAGTGATGATGAAAAATCAATCCATGATGAAGAAAAACCTGAAGCAAGCACATCTAGACAACAACAACCCATCTCTGCAACAACAACCATATCCAACATAAAACTCCCAATCCTAAAAAGAGAAGAATATGACATCTGGACTATGGAGATGGAAAATTATCTGGAGTATATTGACAGCGAAGTCTGGAAGGTCATACAGAATGGGAATTCGAAGAAAAGGATTTCACAAGGAACAGATGGAGTGATTAGGATATTACCACCAGTATCTGCTGAAGAGATACGGGCTGTTGAAAAGGAGAAGAAGACCAAGACTATGCTGCTAATGGCAATTCCCAAAGAGCATTTGAGAAGGTTTCATGGCATGAATGATGCCAAAGAAATTTGGGAGGCCATCAAGAAAAGATTTTGAGGGAATGCTAACTCCAAGAAGATGCAAAAGGCTGTTCTTAAACAGCAATTTGAAGCTTTCAGTGTATCCAGTTCAGAGGGATTGGAAAAAGGTTATGATAGGTTTCAACATCTTCTATCACAATTGGAGGTTCATGGTGCAGCTGTGTCAGAAGAAGATGCAAACCAAAAGTTTCTTAGAGCACTACCAAAAGAATGGTCAAGTGTGACATTGACCATGAGGATGAATGGTGAAATTGACACCATGACTACTGATGACCTGTACAACAACCTCAAGGTGTTTAAACAGGAAATCCAAGGACAAGCGTCTTCAAGTTCTACAAATGTTGCTTTTGTTTCTCAAGGCAAGAGCAGCACTAACAAGGTTAAGTCTGGCAGCATTAATTCTGGTGGTTATGGAACTTCTTTTAGCAGCATGAGAAAAGAAAGAGATGCTCCAGCAGGCTTTGCTGATGAAGTAATTTACTCACTTCTTGCTAAGGAACCAGAAGATCAAGACTTCATCAGTGAGGATCTGGAACAGATCAATGATGTTGAAGTTGAAGAAATGGATATCAAATGGCAAATTGCCATGATTGCTTTCAGGGTTAAGAAGTTTTACAAGCAGACTATGAGGAACCTTAAGCTTGATGGGAAGTCACCAGTGGGATACAATAGGAGGACTATTGAGTGCTACAATTGTCACAAGCATGGTCACTTTGCCAGAGATTGCAAGAAAAAGGTGACTACTGATTGGGAAAAGAAGAAGGGTTCTGACTCTCAAGATGATGATAAGATGGGGAAGAATCAGACGAGCTTGATGACATTGGAAGCTGGAGTTGTGAATTGGGATGAACACACACCTGAGGATGAAGAGCCAAACCATGCACTTATGGCTATTGGTTCCAGTAATGAGGTATCTTTGTGCTCAAAATTATGCATTGATTCATATAATCATGTTAAAGCTTTGTGTGATGAACAATTAACACAAATAGGTGATCAGGAAGCAAAAATTCTTGCTTATACTAAAGCTGTTAAAACTTTAGAAGCACAAATAGTGAACTGTCAAAACAAACAAGCTTCCTTAAAAGAAAAACTCACCTTTCAAGCTAATGAGATATATGAAAAAGATGAAAAACTTAAAAGATATAGAAGAGCAGGCTTGAAAGCTGTTAAGGAAAGAGATGAATTGCAAAAGAAAGTAGATAAATGGACCCATTCTGCTAAGTGTCAGGATAAGATAATAGCATCTAGTATGAGCTCTATAAGTAAAATTGGCTTAGGTTATGGGATACAGCCAGATAGTGAAGTTCTTAGCTATGAGGAAGAGATGGACAGATCTATGTTCAAATGTAGGAAAGAGGATTCTATTGGTAGGCTAGTGTACAATAGGTTCATTAAAACTGATAATTTTAAAGGGGTGCCACCTCCATTAAGTGGAGATTACAATCCTCTACAAAAGAAATACCTAGATGACTCCTTGTTTGTATATGGTAAAAAGGGTCCTATCTATCCTGAGACAGGCAACTCAGATGACAAATCTAGTGAATAATCCACTTGTCAAACCAATGACAGTGAAGGATCTACTAGAGATATCTCTGAGCAGTCTAATTTAGAATCAGAGAGTGCACCTAAAGATGTTTCTGAGTCAAGATCAGTCAAAAAGAGTGAACCAGTTGTGTTTACACCCAAACCTCATACAGATAAACCTAGTTTTGATACTCACATAAAATCTCCTAGGAAGTCTGTCAGAAATCAAGAGTCACCAAAACCTGATAGAATGAGAAGATAGTACAAGAGAAACCACAATTTTGGTCCTAAAAGATGCTTTATGTGTGGTAGTCTAAGTCATTTGATTAGGGACTGTGATTTTCATGAGGTTAGGATGAAAAGAGAGGCTGAACTTAGAAAAGATAAGAGTGTTAATGCTGGCCATATGAATGATAAACCAGTTTGGAATAATGCTAACATGATTAATCATACTAATAAGTTTGTGACTAGACCAGCTCAAATTAATTCTGGTATGCCTAATGTTAATTCTGGTTGGTCATCTGTTAGTTCTGGTAGGCCAAATTTTAATTCTGGTAGGCCAAATTTTAATTCTGGTAGACCAAATGTTAGTTCTGTTGGTCAAAATGTTAATTATGTGAGGCCAAGTGTTAATTCTGGGTGGTTTAATCATTCTGGACCCAGGCAACCAATAAATAGACCACAGGTGAACTCATATAATCAAAGAAACAATTTTTACAAACCTCATTCACCTGTGAGGAGTCCTTTTACTAATAATGCAGCACAAGCTTCAAGCTCAAGTGCTGTAAGGGAAATGGGGATTCTGCTGTTAAGACGCCAGCATGTTGGTCTTGGGATCCTTTTAAGAACACACTTACCTATGAATCCAAGAACAACAGTGGATCAAGATCATACAAGACCTATAAATTTGTTGATCCACAGGGCAGACCCAAGTCTTCAGAGGCTTGGGTCCTAAAGAGAAACTAATTTCTCTACTTTTGTGCAGGAACATCCACTGAAGAACATGGAAGACAAAGGAATATTTGATAGTGGGTGCTCTGGGCACATGACTGGTAACAAGAATCATCTGAAGGATTTTCTAGAATTCCAAGGAGGTTCTGTTACCTTTGGAGGAAGTAAAGGTCAGATAACTGGTAAAGGTAGAATTGTTGTAGGCAATTTAGAATTTGACAATGTATCTTTTGTAAAAGAACTAGGGCAGTTTAACCTTTTCTCAATATCACAAATTTGTGATAAGCAGCATAAGGTGTTTTTTAGTGAAACTGAATGTTTTGTATTGACTTCAGACTTTAAGATGCCTGATGAAAGTCAGATACTTCTTAAAGTTCCTAGACAACACAACATGTACAGTTTTGATATGAAAGCACCTGAAGTTGCAAAAGGTTCTGCTTGTTTGCTTGCAAAAGCTACTTTGGATGAATCTAAATTGTGGCATAAAAGGTTAGGTCATGTAAATTACAAGAATATGAACAAACTTGTGAAGGGTAATTTAGTTAGAGGTTTACCTTCCAAGGTTTTTAGGAATGACCATGCCTGTGTAGCTTGTAATAAGGGCAAACAGCATCGAGCTTCTTGTAAGGCTAACTTAGATAGGATTGTTACTAAGCCTTTGCATACCTTATACATGGATTTGTTTGGCCCTAAATCTGTTAGAAGCATCAACCATGCTTGTTATTGCCTTGTCATTACTGATGACTGCACCAGATATTGCTGGGTATTCTTTATGTCTACAAGATGAAACCTCTGATTTAATTCAAAGGTTCATTAGGCAAATAGAAAACCTACTAAATCACAAGGTTAAGATCATTAGGACTGACAATGGCACAAAATTTAAGAATAGGAGCATGATTGAGTTTTGTGGTGAAAAAGGAATTAAGCAACAATATAGCAATGCTAGAACTCCACAGCAAAATGGAGTTGCTGAGAGAATGAACAGGACCCTGATTGAGGCAGCTAGAACCATGCTAGCAGACTCATTCTTACCCACAACCTTTTGGGCTGAAGCAGTTGCAACTGCTTGCTATATATTCAATAGGGTTAGAGTGACCAAGCCTCAGAATAAAACACCTTATGAGCTTATTTTTGGCCATAAACCAGTTGTTAGCTATATAAGGCCTTTTGGGTGCCATGTGACCATTCTTGATACCTTAAGTGTGCTTGGAAAATTTGAAGGAAAATCTGATGAGGGGTTTCTAGTTGGGTATTCACTGAATAGTAAGGCCTTTAGGGTATACAATTTAGTGACCAAGAAAGTAGAGGAAAATCTTAATGTTAATTTTCTTGAGGAAAAACCCAATGTGAAGGGATTAGGTCATAGATGGATGTTTGATCTTGATTATTTAACTGATTCTATGAACTATATTCCTGTCTCCAAGGAGAATCAAGCTAACCCTGATGCAGGTTCCATAGAAGTGCCTAACAATGCAGGTACTCAAGATGCAAGCACTGCTGATCAAGGCAAAGAAATTGAGGAGCTTATTGTGATTCCTACCACAGAAGTCAACCATGTTGCTGCTAATGAAGGAACAAAGAAATCTTCTACAGAAAGGAAGGAGACTATGAACAAGCCTCAACCAAAAGAAAAAGAGGGTTCTCCTACAAATGTTTCAGAAGAAATCTTATCCTTCAGAGAAGAAATGAATGCTTTGGCTGACAAACATCTTGGGAAGAAGGCTACCAGCACTAATCTTGTTAATTCTAGTAGTGTTGTTATTAATTCTAGTGGAGAGAAGCCTACCAGCATTAACTCAGTAAAGTCTGGTAGAGATGCTGTTAATTCTGCTCAACCTGAGTCTACTACAAATGTTGATTTTGATGATTCTGAGATGTCTAAACTTGAGGTCTTTGATAAGCCAGATGAAGGCATTTTTTATGGGGCTTTTTATGATGAAGAAGGGGTAGTTACTGACTTTAACAACCTACCCACTGAAGTAGATGTAAGTCCAGCTCCAACTCTCAGAATTCACAAAGTTCATCCCAAAAGTCAGATAATTGGTGACCCTCAATCAGCTATTCAAACCAGAAGTAAAGTGAAAAAGATTCCTACATCTCATGCACTTATCAGTCTTATTAAGAAGCAGCAAAGGGTCAATCACAAGGACCAACAACTTTGCTTGTTTGCTTGTTTCCTTTCTCAAAAGGAACCCACCAAAGTCTCTAAATCACTTAAAGATGAGAGTTGGGTGGAAGCAATGCAAGAGGAGTTATTGTAATTCAAATTGCAAAAATTTTGGGTTCTTGTAGATCTACCAAGTGGAGCTAAGGTGATTGGCACAAAGTGGGTCTTCAGGAATAAAAGAGATGAAAAAGGAGTAGTTGTAAGGAATAAGGCACGATTAGTAGCACAAGGGTATAGACAAGAGGAGGGGATAGATTATGATAAGGTTTTTGCTCCGGTAGCCAGGATTGAGGCTATTAGGTTATTTTTAGCCTATGCATCATATATGGGGTTCATAGTCTATCAGATGGATGTAAAGAGTGCCTTTCTGTATGGCACTATAGAAGAAGAGGTATATGTTCATCAACCTCCTGGCTTTATTGATCCAGCAGCACCCATGAAAGTGTACAAAGTCATCAAAGCTTTATATGGTCTCCATCAAGCTCCCAGAGCTTGGTATGCAACTCTCTCTAACTTCCTTGAAGAGCATGGGTACAAAAGAGGTGTGATTGACAAGACCTTGTTCATCAAGAGTAACAAGAAGGATATCATCTTAGTCCAGGTTTAGGGTGGATGATATCATATTTGGTTCTACTAAAAGGTCTTGGTGTGAGGAGTTTGAAGCATTAATGAAGGGAAGGTTTCAGATGAGTTCTATGGGTGAACTCACATTTTTCTTAGGACTGCAAGTGAAACAACAAGCAGATGGACTCTTTATCTCTCAAGACAAGTATGTAGCAGAGATCATGGAGAAGTTTGCCTTTTCAAATGTGAAGACTGCAGTCACTCCTAATGGAGAACAAGGTGCCTTAACAAAGGATGAAGATGCTGCTGATGTAGATGTGCATCTTTACAGATCAATGATAGGTTCTCTAATGTATCTTACTGCTTCTAGACTTGACATTATGTATGCAGTCTGTGTTTGTTCACATTTTCAGTTAACCCCAAGACTTCACATCTTCATGCTGTGAAGAGGATCTTTAGATACCTAAAGGGCAAACCCAATTTGGGCCTTTGGTATCCTAGAGAGTCATCTTTTGACCTGGAAGCCTATTCAGATAGTGATTATGCAGGTGCAAGCCTTGATAGGAAATCCACAACTGGAGGTTGTCAATTCCTTGGAAGAAGATTAATCTCTTGGCAATGCAAGAAGCAGACCATTGTAGCTACATCAACAACTGAAGCTGAATATGTAGCAGCTGCCAATTGCTGTGGACAAGTCTTGTGGATTCAGAACCAAATGCTGGATTATGGTTTGAACTTTATGAACACTATAATTCACATAGATAATGAGAGCACTATCTGTATAGTTAAGAACCCTGTGTACCACTCTAAAACTAAACATATAGAAATCCGGCATCATTTCATTAGGGATTGCTATGAAAAGAAATTAATTAGAGTGGATAAAATACACACAGACTTCAATGTTGCAGACCTCTTAACTAAAGCTTTTGATGGCCCTAGGTTTAATTACTTAGTGGTTAGCATTGGTATGATAAACCCATAGCTAGACTTAAGGGGAGGTTAGTCTTAAGGGGAGGTTAAACTTAAGGGGAGGTCAAAATGTAAAGTTTGTATAATAACCAGTACTTAGGTTTTCTTTAATTCTGGAAGTATAAGAAGTTAATTCTTGTAGTTATCTTTAATTCTGATAATCTTAGGAGTTAATCCTTGTAGTAGATTTAATACTAGTTTTAAAAATTAAAAAAAAATATATATATAAAAAAAATTGCCATTTTTTGTAAAATCTTGAATTTGTGTGCCTTTCTTGTTTTTCTCTTGGTGTTGGGACTAACTTTTGCAGAACAATATGGATTGGTGATATGAAGCTTTGTTATTGCTTGCTCAGTATGTAAGTCTGATTCTTTAGTTAAGTCTGGTGAGTCGTTAAGTCTGGTTGACCAATTTTAAGTCTGGTAGTGTCAAAGGTATTAATTTCTAACCATTAGGTCTGGTCAGTCAAATATAAATTTTTTATCCTATTTAAATATGACCGTTGATATTTTTGGGGGAAAGAGGTATATATGGATAAGATTTAATTCATTTTTCATCTTTATCCATTATTTACTTCTGTGACAAATGGTAATTTTCACGTTGCTAATTAATATTAAATGAGTATTAATTATTTTTAAGCTAAGCATTTCTGTGCGCATTTGCATATATCTGAGTAATTTTAAGCATTTTCGGGAGCTATCCCAGCATACTGTAGCTTACAGTCACTGCAGAAAAGTTTATTTTTGTCAGTAAAGTTAAATTATCACATTTCTGATAGTTACTGACAAGTATTATAATTTACTGAGAGCTTTCTCGCATTTTTCGGAAAAACAACCGCACGCGCGTATCGAAAGCACAGTACACATGGTAAAGGTCAAATAAATATATTTTTGAGTCAGTAATGACATTTTATTATATTTCTGATGAAAACGTGGTTAAAAACTTTATTTTACGTTATCGGGTCCAAAAACGTCAAACCGGGAGTTTACGGTAACTTTTTAACTCAAACCGACACACAATACACCAAAGCGGGATAAAAACTAATTTACCCTCCCCTAAAATAGCCTTAACCGGCCATACATATACATAACATCACATGGGACACTTGTCCATACTTATCTAAATGAAATCCTAAATATACTACTAATGGTAATGTTCTTTTGAGATTTTCACAAGGCTATCCTTAATTCCTTCCCAAAATAAACATGATCTTCACCTTTTCTAGCTCATTTTGTACGCCAACATACACACACATTTATCATCTTTACAAAAATTTTCTCTACAAAAGATCAAGATCAAAGGTGTTTGCAAAGGATTTTGGGTAATTTGGAGTTGGATTTGGGTTAAACTAGCAAAGTTTTGGGTGTTCTTGCCTCCTCTATCACACGTTAACTTTCAACCCATTGTAAGGATTCTCAAAACTTTTCTAAATTTGTTAATCTCTTGTTCATTTGGTGCATAGTGATTTTTAAAAGTTTTAAATGTATATGTTTTGATAATATGATTTAAGCTATGGTTTGATCTAGAATTTATAGTGCTCGACATTTTTGGATGAATATGAGTTAATTAGTAGATTTCTTGCTTGTGTGGTAAATATTGTTGCATATGGTGCTAGTTTGAGGATACAAACACTAGTTACGGTTTTTACACTAATTTAAGCACCATATTAAATTTTTGAGCACATACACGGTTCGACTAGTGTTAAAAATATAAGATTATTGGGGTTTTGAAAAACATAAAATTTTGGCTCAAATGGTGAAATGGTGGAAAAATATAGTAAAGTGTTTAATTAGTTTGGCTTATTTGATAAGGTATAAGTCATTAAAAATAACTAGTACAAAAGTGAAAATAAGTTGAGATGCAATATATGGGTCGAATGAACAGTAGAAAAGTCAAAGTTTGACTTTTGATTAAGTATCTTAATTATTAGAGATTATTTGATAAGTATAAAGTGTATTTGGTAACTAAAAATAACTAACAAGTACCAAATAAATACAAATTGGACTAAATGGCTTTTTGGGCCAAAAAGCCCACGATTTTACTGTTGGGCCGAAGCCCATATGAAATTTTGAAAGTTTGACTTTTTGACCAAACGGATATATTGAACGAGTAAAATGATTTTTAGTAACGTGTCGATATATACGTTATAACTAAAAATTTGTTTTGGGTCAAAAATGGTAATTGGGCTTATTTTGATAGTTCGGCCCAATATACAAAGAAAAATGATAAATTTGATTTTTGGAATATTTTCCGACTCGCTGAAGTTAAAAATGTTTAACGAAACGATAAATATAACGATAACTATTTTTGGACTTGTTTTGAGACGCTTAGTCTCCGAAAGGGTAAAAATTGACATTTTTCCTAAAATGACATTGAAATTTACTTTTGTTGACTTTTTGAAGAATATTGACTTCGTGTCGAGATTTAGTGTTATTACTTAAAAGTTAAGATAACGAACAATATAACGACGAATATATATATTCACGACACTTAACATATATCACTAAAGTATTTTGCACTTATAACTAGTTAGCGAAGTATTTGAGTAAAGTTTGCAACACGTGAGATAAATGGAAACGCTGTATAAACGAACGGGTCATGCCCAAATTTTCTAAAAATCCAACACTTAGAATATTTTGAGAAAATCCACAATTTAAGTAAACTTTATGAAATTACTTAACAAACTTGTTTTCCTTATAATAAATGTTGCAATAAAAGTAATAAACGACGTTTCTAAATATAATAGTTTTTCACTAAGTACGTTATATTAACCACTCTTCAAAGCCATTTAATTAATCTCCATATATGAGAAATTAACTTAAGATATATATATATATATATATATATATATATATATATATATATATATATATATATATATATAATATAATATATATATATATATATATATTAACCACTCTTCAAAGCCATTTAATTATCTCCATATATGAGAAATTAACTTAAGATATATATATATATATATATATATATATATATATATATATATATATATATATATATATATATTATATATATATATATATATATATAAAGGTTTGAGCAAATATATATATATATACATATGACTCTTGCACATATAAATCGCGAATACTAGCACGGATGTTCCGTTACGTATTCCCACCATGCACTTTCACCATGAGCTACCCCCAAGAGTTACAATAATAAATCGTTTCGAAATACATTTTACCACACAGCAAGCAAGAAATACACGAGCACAGGTCAAACGTAAAACTTTTCAAATAAAATAAAGACACTTGAACCACGAACGTTTTGCTAAGACTTACCGTACTAATTTAGGGTGCTGATCGGCGCGGTTGCATTATTTTGATTGATTGCTGAATTGCTGTATTTGAAAGGTGAGTTTATAGCCCCATATTTTTATACAATTTTTGGTTTTATAAGCTTGGGGTGAGAAACATGCAAAACTGTTTTCATGGACCAGAATTGAAGTTGCTTTTAAGATCACACTAGTATGCAGAAACCTAAGTTTGTTGAATCCCATTTTGTGCCCACTATCATCTGCCGTTAATTCCTGATGGGAAGCCGGTTATTATAAATAGATCTATTGGGAGTGACGTCCCCGTTCGGTTGGCTCGGCATAGCCAAGGCGAACGTATACCATTCGGGTTTTTAGCCGGGTGTCTAGGGATTGACACTCGCGGGCACCCTTATTTATTTGCTAACGCTAGTCGTGCTGCATTGTCTTAGTTTCGGTAGGATGAGGCTTAGTGTTTGCGTTACGGATAGTGTGTATCTGCTGATTTTGTTTTATGATATTGCTATTGGTCCATGTGTGCTATTTATTTAAACCTATGAACTCACCAGCGTTAGCTGACTTTTAGCATGTTTTTTCTCAGGAAACTGAGGTGCGTTTAGCCGGGTGCAGTGCATGGCGTCGGTCACAATAAATGATGGAAATGTTTTTAATGCGTTTACTCTGACAACTGGACCTTTTGTTTAAATGGGCTCCATTTTCATCTGAAATGGTTTTTATGTATCGCTACATGACTTGACTTATGTAATATATTTTAAAACAGATTTTTAATCCGTTCACTATATCTTGTGTGATGATTATCAACCACGTAGCACCCCAAAGTGTATGCTTCCGCGAATATTGTGATTTTGGGGGTGTTACAGATTGGTATTCAGAGCCTAGGTTATAGAGAACGTGGTTTATAAAAACCTCAAACTATAACCGATTTTGTAAAACTTTCCATCATGACCGCCGGATGCCTGCCAGTTTAGCTTGCTATGATTTGAGCATTAGTTGCTTATTTGATTTGAGCATTGTTTGCCTTATTTGATTAAGTGTTTTTGGCATGCTATATGACTATATTATACTAAGCATATATGATATAAGTAATTTCTATATACTTATACGTGTCGCACTATATTTGTCACAGACCATGTCTCTCCCATTCGGCACACACTCCGAGGTGGATATTGATGGATTCACTTCTCAGACACAGCAGCCAGTTCCGTTCATGGATGACCCACTGATGGAGGTTATTCGTGTTGCTGCTCAGCCATCTATTCCAGTTCAGCCTGTACACACCACTCCATCCACCTCGCCGTACCTACACAGATCTACCACAGCACACCGTTCATCACCAGCTCAGTTGTACACCTTTGCTCAGCATGATTTCGATGCTCCACCTGTCAGACGTCGAGCATCATATAGGCGAGTTCATGGACGTTGTCTTCAGTTATCTTCAGTATTGACTTCATCTCGTAGTAGGACCCGTTATGGTTATATGGGTACTCCTGCTGATTCACCACCTTAGTCACCTATGTTATCTCCAGATGATTCCCCACCTAGTCAGAGACGTAGGAGATCAGTGGAGACTTATTCTGATGAGGATGAGGATCCAGTAGAGGATCCAGAGCAGGTTCAGGATGAGCCTACTGCTACTGTGATTGCACCTGCTGAGCACAATTCTATGGGTTTAGAGGATGATAGGGATAGGGATACTCCTATGGACATAGATCATGTTAGGGTGCCGAGGGATGGCAAGGGTATTATGGAGGATGTTCAAGGATTGTTTGAGGTTGGACAGAGCTCAAGAGATGCACAGATTCAGGGTTTGGATGATAGTCAGTGGTTAGACATTGCTTGTGATGTTGGCACGGGTGTACGTGCAGCTAGCCCAGAGTACACACCGTCATCTCCTTCTTTTATACCACCATCTCCGATGCCTACTCCACTCCCTTCACCAGTAGGTTCCCCACTTACAGAGCCTGAGCTTACTGAGATGGATCAGATCTGGATTCAGTTGACGAACCAGGCGAGCTTACTTGATGTTCATTCTGATCAGCTTGGGAGATTGGAGCAGTCTGAGCGTATTCAGACTGTGGAGAGGCGGATTGGGACTATTGATCAGGCAGCTTGTGTTTTGTTTGAGGAGTTGTATTCTGACCGTAGAGTGATGATTAGATTGAGGGCTAGATTGGATGCTTTAGAGAGGTTACATGGTAGAGAGCTTAGAGATTTGGACTTTAGGGCCATTGGTTTAGGTAGAGGACAACAGAGGATTCAGGGTATGTTGCGACGAGCTAGAGGAATCAATCGTACTCAGTGGCAGAGGATTGTGACCGCTGAGATTATCATTGGTTCAGTGATGAGGGAGAACCAGGAGCTTAGAGACCGTGTAGCCCAGCTAGAGACCACCATTGGAGGATTGACCCGAGCAGTTGAGGAGCTACGCATTGCTAGGACCGACCATTAGATGTAGTAGCAGTGATGATGTATTCCTAGATGTAGTAGTAGTGATGATGTATTCCTAGAATAGTAGTAGTAATGATGTATTCCTAGATTCGTAGTAGTGATGATGTATTCCTAGGACTAATAGTATCTCCGTAGTATCTTAGAACTATCTATTGACGAGCTTGTAATTTTGTGAACCTTCATCTTTCGATATATATAACAAGCTTAGTCTTTCTATCCGATTTATACTTTTCTTTCCTTCTTTCGTTGCTCCTCTGTGGTTGACTTTATTCTTGTATTTTGTTTTTGCTATTCACGTATCCGTATAACCTATTTTCCTTTAACCAAAGATCTCATTTATCGCCATCTTTTGTGATGCAGATAAATGGCACCAAAACGAAAGTCAACCAGAGCCACACGAGGACAACCCGCTAACACACCCATTCAGACAAGGTCAGTGAGGGGAAGGACTGTTGAACCCACCACCCCGTTCAGAGTCACACGAGGATGACCTGCTAACACACCGGTTCAAACAGCAGAGGAAGAGGCACCAACTAGGGCCGCAACTGCTACCCCAGCAATGAATCAAGCAACACTGGATCAACTTGTTGCTGACCGTGTGGCAGCCGCTCTCGCTGCTGTGACCAATTCGACCACCAACACCGGAACATCTAGACCAGTAACTAACAGCCGAGGTTGTACTTACGCTGAGTTCCGAAAAATCATGGTTGGAGGATTTGGAGGAACAAAAGGAGTCGTTGGTTTGACTAGATGGATTGAGAAGCTTGAGACCGTATTTCATATCAGTGGATGTCATGAGAATGACAGGGTTAAGTTTGCGTCATTCACTTTCATGGATTCCGCTTTGACCTGGTGGAACAACTACATGAAGTCTGCTAATTTGGAGTTTGCTTATGCAATGCTTTGGGAAGATTTTAAGGAACTGGTGATTTGGAAGTATTGCCCACGAAATGAGATTAAGAAGTTAGAAATTGAGTTTTGGAATTTGAAGGTGCAAAACAACAACATCGCTGCTTACAACCAGAGATTCCAGGAGTTGGCTTTGCTATGTCCAGAAATGGTTCGGACGGAAGCCAGATTGATTGAAAGGTATATCGGTGGTTTGCCGAAATCCATAAGAGGTGATGTGATTACCTCGAGAGCTGTAGATCTTCATGAGACCATGGAGACGGCAAACAAATTAATGGATCAGGAACTGGAGGATATTCCAGATAAGAGTACTGACCACAAAAGGAAGTGGGAAGATCACTCTAAGGGTAACAACAACAGCTCTCAAAACAAAAAGCAGAATGGAGGCAAGGTTTATGCAATTGGTTCAGGAGACAAGAAGGGTTATGACAAGAATACGCCTTTTTGTAACCGCTGTAAGTTACATCACAGGGGACAGTGCACTGTGAGGTGTAACAATTGCCAGAGGATAGGACACATAGCAAAGAACTGCAGATCAAGACCACTAGCCACAGCACAAGCAGCACCAGCCTACAATCGTAAGGCGGATGTCATCTGCTTCGGGTGTGGTGAAAAAGGTCATTATCAGAATGAGTGCAATAAGCCTCGAAACCAAGGAAACGGTGGTAGACCAGGGAACCAAGTGGCAATGATTAACAATGGGAATCAGGGAAATGAAGGAAGAGCTCATGGAAGAGTTTATGCTGTAGGCCGAAGAGAAGCACAGGACGACCCGAACGTGGTAACGGGTACGTTTCTCTTAAATAATCGTTATGCTTCAGTACTTTTCGATACGGGAGCAGATAGAAGTTTTGTATCAACCAATTTTAGTCCTTTACTTGACATAGCCCTGACCACCTTAGATAATGCCTTCGACGTAGAATTAGCAAACGGAAACCTAGAAAGAGTAGGTACCATCATCAGGGGTTGCACTCTAAACTTGTTGAATCGTCCTTTCAACATTGATCTGATGCCAGTGGAATTAGGTAGTTTTGACGTCATCATAGGAATGGATTGGTTATCGAAATATCATGCCGTCATCGTTTGTGATGAGAAAATTGTTAGAGTTCCCTATGGGAACGAAGTTCTGATTGTTGAAGGTGACCGTTCTGATCGTGCGCGTTCGTCAAGATTGGCAATCATCTCGTGTACGAAGATGCAGAAGTACATCGAGAAGGGATGTTATCTCTTTTTAGCTCATGTCACTGAAAAGAAAGAAAAGGAACCTGGAGAGAAAAAGTTGGAAGATGTGCCAATCGTAAGGGATTTTCCAGAGGTCTTTCCAGAAGACTTACCGGGACTTCCACCGGCCAGAAAAATCGAATTCCACATCGAATTAGTGCCAGGAGCCGCACCTGTAGCGCGAGCACCCTATCGTTTAGCACCTACGGAATTACAAGAATTGTCAGATCAATTAGCTGAATTATCTGGAAAAGGTTTCATTAGACCGAGTTCATCGCCTTGGGGAGCTCCTGCTTTGTTTGTTAAGAAGAAGGATGGATCCTTCAGGATGTGTATAGACTATCGGGAACTGAATAAGCTAACCATTAAGAATAGATACCCACTCCCGAGGATAGACGATTTGTTTGATCAGTTGCAGGGATCATCGGTTTATTCTAAGATAGACTTGAGATCAGGTTATCACCAACTTCGAGTCAAGGAAGAGGATATCCCAAAGACCGCATTCCGAACCCGATATGGCCATTATGAATTTCAAGTTATGCCATTCGGCTTGACAAATGCACCAGCAGTATTCATGGATCTCATGAATCGTGTGTGTAAGCTGTATTTGGACAAATTTGTGATAGTGTTCATTGACGATATCTTGATATATTCCAAGAATGAGCAAGAGCATGAGGAACATCTCAAGCTAATTCTGGAATTATTGAAAAAGGAAGAGTTATATGCTAAGTTTTCAAAGTGTGAATTTTTGATATCGACCGTGCAATTTCTTGGTCATGTGATCGATAAACAAGGAATTCACGTAGATCCTGCTAAGATTGAGGCCATTAAGGATTGGGCAACGCCCACAACGCCGACGGAAATCCGACAATTTTTAGGACTTGCCGGTTATTACAGAAGATTTATAGAGGGATTCTCTAAGATAGCTAAACCGTTGACGAAATTGACTCAAAAGAATGTGAAATACGACTGGGGAAATGATGAGGAAGAAGCTTTTCTACTCCTTAAGGAAAAATTGTGTAGTGCGCCTATTTTAGCTTTACCCGAGGGTAGCGAAGATTTTGTTGTGTATTGTGATGCATCACACAAAGGTTTGGGAGCCGTGTTGATGCAAAGAGAGAAGGTAATAGCATACGCTTCTCGACAGCTGAAAACCCATGAGAAAAACTACACAACCCACGACCTAGAATTAGGATCAGTCGTGTTTGCACTGAGAATTTGGAGACACTACCTTTATGGAACTAAGTGCGTAGTGTATACTGATCACAAGAGTCTACAACATATTTTGAACCAGAAGGAGCTGAACATGAGACAGCGCCGATGGTTGGAGTTGCTTAGCGACTATGATTGTGAAATCCGTTATCACCCAGGCAAGGCAAATGTTGTTGCCGACGCCCTTAGCAGAAAAGAACGGATCAAACCTCTTAGGGTTAGATCGTTAGGGATGACGATTAATTCGCCGCTTTCAGCAAAAATTCTTGAGGCTCAGGATGAAGCACTCAAAGATGAAAACCGACCTAGTGAAAAGATTCACAGAATGCCAGAACTTGAGAATGGATAAGTAAGAAGATCCGATGGGATTTTGCGTTATGGAGACAGGTATTGGATTCCATTGTATGGAGGAATTCGTGATTTTATTATGCACGAATCCCATAAGTCCAAGTACTCCATTCACCCAGGATCTGACAAGATGTATTTAGACCTGAAAAAGTTGTATTGGTGGCCAAACATGAAGGCCGATATAGCAGAATATGTCAGCAAGTGCTTAACGTGCTCGAAGGTTAAGGCAGAACACCAAAGACCGTCCGGTCTGCTTGTTCAACCTGAGATTCCGGAATGGAAATGGGAGCGCATTACTATGGATTTTATAACAAAATTGCCTAGGACATCGAATGGTTATGACACGATTTGGGTAATCGTTGACCGTCTCACAAAATCAGAGCATTTTCTTCCTATAGCGGAGAAAATTGAAATGGATAAACTCGCGCGTTTATATGTTAAGGAAATTGTTGCAAGGCATGGTGTGCCTGTTTCTATTATCTCTGATCGAGACAGTCGATTTACGTCAAATTTTTGGAAGTCGCTTCAGGATGCATTGGGAACTAAACTCGATATGAGTATGACATATCATCCCCAAACGGATGGTCAGAGTGAAAGAACCATTCAGACATTAGAGGACATGTTAAGAGCATGTGTAATTGATTTCGGAAACGGCTGGGATAGGCATTTGCCTTTAGTTGAATTCTCCTATAACAACAGCTATCACACCAGCATAAAAGCTGCACCGTATTAAGCACTTTATGGACGTAAGTGTAGATCACTAATTTGTTGGGCAGAAGTTGGAGAAAGCCAACTTACCGGGCCAGAGCTAGTTCATGAGACTACTGAAAAGATTGTATAGATTAAGAACCGAATGCAGGTGATGAGGCGAAAAGTGTACCGCTTTTAAGGGGTCATTTAAGCCCGAAATCGTATTTATTTGATCAAATATTGCCCTAAATCGTTCCTTTTGTCATTTTAGGTACTTTTGAGGAGAAATCTGGAAAAGGAGGCATTTTGGACGTTTTTGGAGCATTAAAGTGGAGAAAACGGCAAAGTCTCAAGAATCGGCTAAAAGTTACTCTTGACGGCGTCACAATTAACATGGGACGGCGTCATGCCTTGGCAAGAAAAGTTGGATGTGAAATTTACTCATGACGGGCCAGTGAGTTAGCATGAGAATTCTGACGGCGTCACGCTTTAACTAAATCAAGGGCGTCACGGCTTAAATCATAAGGGGACGGCGTCACGTTCATGATCCGACGGCGTCAAGCCTTGATAGGCCAGAATGGATTTTTGAAGAGCTAAAGAGGGACGGCGTCAAGAAGGTCACCCGGGAACCCTAAAAGCGGCGAGGTGACGGCGTCACAATGCATAAGGTGACGCCGTCAGATCCAAAAATCTATATATAGTTTTCTAATTTTTTGTCATTAAGGGAGAGCTTAGTGTGTGGAATTTTGGGATAAAACCCTGAGACGATTTTAGCTACTTTTTCAGGGCTTTTTGCCTTGAGATCTTCCATGTTTCATTGAAAGATAAGTTATCAATCAATCATTCAATATGTCTATGTGTTGTTTGATTCTATCTTATGCTTGTCTTTTGTTTAACATGTTAGGCTAATTTTATCTTGTGTTTGCTTAGATCTAATGAAACCTAGCTATTGATTATTGGTTGTTAGTGTGTTGTTAGTTGTATTGGATGATTGTTTATCTATGTTAGGCTTAAGAAAACTGGCTAACTTCCTATTCGGTAACTTGCTTGAACGTCTTAAGAAACATGAACCAAACGCGTACTAAAGGTTTTTATGGTTGTATTTAATGCACAAGCGAATTCTAGTGATCCCATGTTAGGAGCTTCCTAGCCGGCTCGACATAGGAGTGAAGTAGGAGCTTGTAGAGTTGGGGAAGTAAGTACGCCACCCCACGAATGGTATTAAGGAATACACCCGTCATCCACGCGACTAATACACACTAATTAACCGGTAAAAGATAGTTAGGGAGTAAGGAAATCTAAGTAAACACATTTCTCTACACATAAGTTTCTCACCACATTTCATTTTTGTTATTTTATTTTATTTGCATTCGTAGTCATTTGGGTTAGTTGACTAGCAACTAATTCCGCCCACTCCTTCAAACCCGAGATTTTACTTGCTTTCATAAAATTATAAAAACATAAAAAGAATCTTCCTCAACCCTTAGACCTAATTAGAGTAGCCTTTCATACCTAACGAACACTATTCCCTGTGGAGAACGATCAATCCCCCGTACTTACCACTACACTATACTACATCGGTCAGGTACACTGCCTGGTGGGGTTGTAAGCCTCTTGAGATCCCTCGAGAGGTAAAACCTGTTGTAAGGTTACAAAACCACGCAATCAAGTTTTTGGCGCCGCTGCCGGGGAATAGTTATTGTTTAGGTTGAATTTTTATTTCTATTAGGTCTACTCGCTAGATTCCTTTCTAGTGAGATTTTTTATTTTCTTTTTCTAGGATTTTCTTTAGTCTATCTTTTTCTTTGTGTCTTTGTTCGTAAAAGAAATTTCCATTGACTCTCCCGTTCACCATTATGGAGTACGCGAATCCACCATACCACCAACCACAAAGGCCATTCTACCCTATTGACATCTCGAATTTCAAACAATATCGAGATGAACCCATATATGATGCATGGACTCGTTTTAGAAATTTACTCCGAAAATTCCCTCATCATAGTTTCGCTTTAGCATCCCTAACCCGAACCTTTTACTATCGTGTTGGCCAATATGACCAAATGCGCATTGAGGATTTTGCCAATGGGGACTTTAGGGAATTAAGTGCTGAAAAAGCATGGGATGCCATAGAAGATTGTGCCCAATATTATTATAGGGTAGACAACCCAACAAACGTTAGTACAAGTCAATTGAATATAAATTTCCTGGATCATGAAACAAGTTTGTTTGGGGATGAATACATTAGTGTTGAGATACCTAAGTGGTTGTCATGTAATGCCATAGTACAAAACGAACACATAGGTGACCTTGATGTGATGGAGGATTTAGCCGAACATGATCACATTAATCAAAAGGACCTAGGTTTTATGATCGATGACGATGAATCTCAAGAAACACATGATGAATCTTTTAGGCAATTTGAATATAGCAGTCAGAATATTGAGGATGATCCTTATGATTCGGATATAGAAGTTGAGATGCCTAGAGAAGCACTTGAGATACTAGGGAAAATGTTAGGGTTAGATTCTACTAAAACACATGATGAGGTAAGTAACATAAGCCCACCAAGTACCCCACAAGTCCTACCATCATTTGAGGCACACACACCGCCCGTGACTTACCCGGAAGAAGTTGAGGAGACTATAGGAACCCCAATAGAGGTAGAGCCCTTGGACCAAACACAACTAGAAGAAATAGGTTTGAATGCTTTTAGTGATCACAACCTTTCTTTTAGTCCTATGGAAGTTCCTAGTTTTGATGAGCCGGAGCCTCAACCAAAACCGTTACCTAATCTTCCATCCTTGGATGAAAATTTAGGAATTGAATTAGGTCCCGATCCACCCATCAAAACATATAGTCCGGGTAGTCTTAAGTTTAAGGTAGTGGACATTAAGCCTTGTAGTGAGGAAGACAATATAGGAGTGAAAAATGACCTTACATGTCTACATCACCCATTCATGATTGATCACAAGAAACATTATGGGTTTAAACCGGGTTTATTAGGTCAAGATGGATTCCCAACTAGGAGTCTCTCGAAGTTGATAGAAGATGATCCCTTTTTAGGAGGAAACTCAAAATCACCCATTGACCAAAGTGAACTAGGTAAGGTTATGATGAAAGGAGCACACCCCTTTGAGCATATAATTCATCCACCACTCTTTCCTCACGTGGCATACTCCTACCGAGCTGGTGTGTATCGCTACTATCACCCGCACTTAATCCTATGTGTAGGGAAAACCTCTCTTTTATCCATTAAATAAGGGTAGAGTCAGGCTCATGACTCGAACAAAAACAAGCGCTTCTTGGGAGGCAACCCAAGCGTTATTTGTTTTATTTGTTTTGTGTGTTTATTTATTTGTTTGTTTGATTTTATTTGTTTCCGTATGTATGTTTAAATTTTATTATTATTGATTCATGTTCAAAAGTAATTTGTGAAAATGCTTTATTTTGTTTTTAACTTCGTCTTAACTACATATAAAGGTATTTTGCAAAAGTTAAGTGTAAGGGAAATCTAAATCGGTTTATTAGAACACAAATTAACATGAATCGTAATAATAATAAATTAGCATACATATTAGTGTGTGTCTGAGTCAAATGCTTGTATCGAGTCATAATGATGTTTTGCAGGATTTCCAGGAAGTAAGGTAAAGGTTTTTCCAGAAATTTTCCGGAAACTAAAAATGAAAATTTTTGTCAGGTCATTTCTGACGGCGTCAGGGGTTATAACCTGACGGCGTCAGATTTAATTTCCAGAAATTTTTGAAAGTTTTGTTTTCATAAAAAGTTTTTATTAAATCTCCAACTTATAATCTCCAGGAATCTGCAAAATTATCATTCCACAAGCATTATATCCTTATATATAGATTTTATCCCGCCGATGTTATGCAGGTTTTCGTGTTTGTTTTCTCAGGTTAACAGGTTATTTTGGACAAGGAAATGTTTATGGAATCAAGCTTATGGCGATGCATTAGTCATGGAGCTTCAACATTCTCTTTGGAGGAAGATTTAACCGTGTGATTTCACTATCCAACGAGCGAATCAGGGGAGTATTTGATTTCATTCTTTTACTTTATGCTTTTACATCTTGTTATTTGAACATTGGGGACAATGTTCATCTTAAGTGTAAGGGGAGGGTAAAAGTACGATTTTAGAGAATACAATTGCGCTTGATTTTTGTTTGTTTGATGGTAGATGTGTAATAAAACTGAGAGAAATACTTGTTAAGGCAATTTTAGTGCCAAATTTAAAATTTTTTACAACATATAGGAGTGAAACTTTGATCTTAATGAGCGTCTCACGGATAGGAGTTATATGACTAGCACAAAAACCGTACCACTAAAAAAAATTTTCACCCCCAAATATGTGAGGTTCACCCCTAGAATTGGTAGGAAAAGCATTTATGCTATGATGTGTGTACCGGTAGCACTTAGATTCTAGAACTTGCGTTAGGACCATTCCAAGGCCACAAGTGAGACTACATTCGTGTAGTTAGATTTACTACATGATAAGAGGCATTAGGATTAACCCATTGTTTTACACCTGTGTTTTTGTTATAATTACGTTGGCTACATTGGTCAAGTAATTCTCCCACACCCTTTGCGTTGTACTCATTTTTAGTACACGATACCCCTAGTACACCCCTCAGAGCCTATCTTTTCATTTCGACCTTTAAGCATTTTACTTAAAGGAAGAATTTGTTACACCCCACTAAAATGTACACCCAAATCGCCTTAGCCTACCTTGTATGCACTCATCTTTAGTGCATTATTGTGTCAACATTTGTTTAAACCCAAGTTAATTATCTAATTGATTACATGGTTGCTAAGTCGAGTCATATCCTTGTACATATTGTTTTGGGATGATTGGGACTCATGGGTAAAGTACTAGTGTAATGGAGTAACGGGGAAGAACATCATTTATTACCCCCATATGTGCTAAATATTTTAAAAGTACTCCAAGTTTTTCAATTATCTTAATTCGAGTCATTAGAATAGTTTTTTGTAAAGTTATGTAAAAGTTCAAGTGTAAGGGGAATGCAACGCCCCTATGATGTATTATTTTGGATGGTAGGGCAAGAATGTATGTCAAAAAAAAAAAAAAAAAAAAAAAAAAAAAAAAAAAAAATCAAGAAAAACACAAAAAAATGAAAAAATGAAAAATAGAAAAAACATACGGACTACCATCCCGTTTCATTTTATGTTTGCTTTATATTTTTGTTATTTTGTTATTTCGTTTTTAGCTTAAGATCGAGTCGAGTCTTGGCTTAGCAACATTGTATAGTACATGTAATTGATCAAGATCTTTAACTAGCCACCAGTAAAATATCCCGTATCCAACAAAACCGTGTTTTCCTTTTCCCTACACCTAACGTTATAACCCATTTAAAAGCCCTCTTTGATAGTTTATCTTAGGTGCTTACGCCTAGTGGAGGAGGTTTTTGATCCTTTCCCAAGCCTATGGTAATCTATTTGCTATGACAGGTAGTGAGAGATATTTTCCGTTTTCATTTATGAGATTTATTTTGATGACACTTGAGAGATGTGAGTATCTAAACACTACTTGTGAGGTGCTAGTATGTAATCTCCGTGCTTATTATGATTGAAGTGGAACGATTATTTGTTGTAATTACTTTTATGTTAGCATTAAATGACCCCTAACTTGTATTTTGATTAGAATAAAAGCGCATTTGCTTGAGGACAAGCAAATCTCAAGTGTAAGGGTATTTGATGAGGCGAAAAGTGTACCGCTTTTAAGGGGTCATTTAAGCCCGAAATCGTATTTATTTGATCAAATATTGCCCTAAATCGTTCCTTTTGTCATTTTAGGTACTTTTGAGGAGAAATCTGGAAAAGGAGGCATTTTGGACGTTTTTGGAGCATTAAAGTGAAGAAAACGGCAAAGTCTCAAGAATCGGCTAAAAGTTACTCTTGACGGCGTCACAATTAACATGGGACGGCGTCATGCCTTGGCAAGAAAAGTTGGATGTGAAATTTACTCATGACGGGCCAGTGAGTTAGCATGAGAATTCTGACGGCGTCACGCTTTAACTAAATCAAGGGCGTCACGGCTTAAATCATAAGGGGACGGCGTCACGTTCATGATCCGACGGCGTCAAGCCTTGATAGGACAGAATGGATTTTTGAAGAGCTAAAGAGGGACGGCGTCAAGAAGGTCACCCGGGAACCCTAAAAGCGGCGAGGTGACGGCGTCACAATGCATAAGGTGACGCCGTCAGATCCAAAAATCTATATATAGTTTTCTAATTTTTTGTCATTAAGGGAGAGCTTAGTGTGTGGAATTTTGGGATAAAACCCTGAGACGATTTTAGCTACTTTTTCAGGGCTTTTTGCCTTGAGATCTTCCATGTTTCATTGAAAGATAAGTTATCAATCAATCATTCAATATGTCTATGTGTTGTTTGATTCTATCTTATGCTTGTCTTTTGTTTAACATGTTAGGCTAATTTTATCTTGTGTTTGCTTAGATCTAATGAAACCTAGCTATTGATTATTGGTTGTTAGTGTGTTGTTAGTTGTATTGGATGATTGTTTATCTATGTTAGGCTTAAGAAAACTGGCTAACTTCCTATTCGGTAACTTGCTTGAACGTCTTAAGAAACATGAACCAAACGCGTACTAAAGGTTTTTATGGTTGTATTTAATGCACAAGCGAATTCTAGTGATCCCATGTTAGGAGCTTCCTAGCCGGCTCGACATAGGAGTGAAGTAGGAGCTTGTAGAGTTGGGGAAGTAAGTACGCCACCCCACGAATGGTATTAAGGAATACACCCGTCATCCACGCGACTAATACACACTAATTAACCGGTAAAAGATAGTTAGGGAGTAAGGAAATCTAAGTAAACACATTTCTCTACACATAAGTTTCTCACCACATTTCATTTTTGTTATTTTATTTTATTTGCATTCGTAGTCATTTGGGTTAGTTGACTAGCAACTAATTCCGCCCACTCCTTCAAACCCAAGATTTTACTTGCTTTCATAAAATTATAAAAACATAAAAAGAATCTTCCTCAACCCTTAGACCTAATTAGAGTAGCCTTTCATACCTAACGAACACTATTCCCTGTGGAGAACGATCAATCCCCCGTACTTACCACTACACTATACTACATCGGTCAGGTACACTGCCTGGTGGGGTTGTAAGCCTCTTGAGATCCCTCGAGAGGTAAAACCTGTTGTAAGGTTACAAAACCACGCAATCAGCAGGCGGCTCATGACCGTCAGAAGAGCTATGCTGATAAGAGGAGAAAACCCCTTGAGTTTCAAGTGGGAGATAAAGTAATGTTGAAGGTCTCGCCATGGAAAGGCGTGATCAGATTTGGCAAGCGTGGAAAATTGAACCCTCGCTATATAGGACCTTTTGAAATCCTTGATAAGATCGGGCCGGTAGCCTACCGACTCGAACTGCCGTCTGAGCTCAGTGCTATGCATGACATTTTTCACGTCAGTAATTTGAAGAAGTGTTTATCCGATGAAAGCGCAGTTATTCCTTTGGATGAAATCCAGCTTGATGAGAGGTTAAATTTTATTGAAGAACCGATTGAAATCATGGACCGGGAAGTGAAACGACTAAAGCAGAGTCGTATCCCAATTGAGAAGGTCCGATGGAACTCTCGCAGAGGCCCCGAATACACCTGGGAGCGAGAGGACGAGATCAAGCGAAAATACCCTCATCTTTTTCCGAAAACCAAGAGTGGCGTCAATTGAAATCCAGGACGGATTTCCCGATTAGATGGGGAGACTGTGACAAATGGTAATTTTCACGTTGCTAATTAATATTATATGAGTATTAATTATTTTTAAGCTAAGCATTTCTGTGCGCATTTGCATGTTTCTGAGTAATTTTAAGCATTTTCGGGAGCTGTCCCAGCATACTGTAGCTTACAGTCACTGCAGAAAAGTTTATTTTTGTCAGTAAAGTTAAATTATCACATTTCTGATAGTTACTGACAAGTATTATAATTTACTGAGAGCTTTCTCGCATTTTTCTAAAAAACAACCGCACGCGCGTACCGACAGCACAGTACACATGGTAAAGGTCAAATAAATATATTTTTGAGTCAGTAATGACATTTTATTATATTTCTGATGAAAACGTGGTTAAAAACTTTATTTTACGTTATCGGGTCCAAAAACGTCAAACCGGGACTTTACAGTAACTTTTTAACTCAAACCGACACACAATACACCAAAGCGGGATAAAAACTAATTTACCCTCCCCTAAAATAGCCTTAACCGGCCATACATATACACAACATCACATGGGACACTTGTCCATACTTATCTAAATGAAATCCTAAATATACTACTAATAGTAATGTTCTTTTGAGATTTTCACAAGGCTATCCTTAATTCCTTCCCAAAATAAACATGATCTTCACCTTTTCTAGCTCATTTTGTACGCCAACATACACACACATTTATCATCTTTACAAAAATTTTCTCTACAAAAGATCAAGATCAAAGGTGTTTGCAAAGGATTTTGGGTAATTTGGAGTTGGATTTGGGTTAAACTAGCAAAGTTTTGGGTGTTCTTGCCTCCTCTATCACACGTTAACTTTCAACCCATTGTAAGGATTCTCAAAACTTTTCTAAATTTGTTAATCTCTTGTTCATTTGGTGCATAGTGATGTTTAAAAGTTTTAAATGTATATGTTTTGATAATATGATTTAAGCTATGGTTTGATCTAGAATTTATAGTGCTCGACATTTTTGGATGAATATGAGTTAATTAGTAGATTTCTTGCTTGTGTGGTAAATATTGTTGCATATGGTGCTAGTTTGAGGATACAAACACTAGTTACGGTTTTTACACTAATTTAAGCACCATATTAAATTTTTGAGCACATACATGGTTCGACTAGTGTTAAAAATATAAGATTATTGGGGTTTTGAAAAACATAAAATTTTGGCTCAAATGGTGAAATGGTGAAAAATATAGTAAAGTGTTTAATTAGTTTGGCTTATTTGATAAGGTATAAGTCATTAAAAATAACTAGTACAAAAGTGAAAATAAGTTGAGATGCAATATATGGGTCGAATGAACAGTAAAAAAGTCAAAGTTTGACTTTTGATTAAGTATCTTAATTATTAGAGATTATTTGATAAGTATAAAGTGTATTTAGTAACTAAAAATAACTAACAAGTACCAAATAAATACAAATTGGACTAAATGGCTTTTTGGGCCAAAAAGCCCATGATTTTACTGTTGGGCCGAAGCCCATATGAAATTTTGAAAGTTTGACTTTTTGACCAAACGGATATATTGAACGAGTAAAATGATTTTTAGTAACATGTCGATATATACGTTATAACTAAAAATGTGTTTTGGGTCAAAAATGGTAATTGGGCTTATTTTGATAGTTCGGCCCAATATACAAAGAAAAATGATAAATTTGATTTTTGGAATATTTTTCCGACTCGCCGAAGTTAAAAATGTTTAACGAAACGATAAATATAACGATAACTATTTTTGAACTTGTTTTGAGACGCTTAGTCTCCGAAAGGGTAAAAATTGACATTTTTCCTAAAATGACATTGAAATTGACTTTTGTTGACTTTTTGAAGAATATTGACTTCGTGTCGAGATTTAGTGTTATTACTTAAAAGTTAAGATAACGAACAATATAACGACGAATATATATATTCACGACACTTAACATATATCACTAAAGTATTTTGCACTTATAACTAGTTAGCGAAGTATTTGAGTAAAGTTTGCAACACGTGAGATAAATGGAAACGTTGTATAAACGAACGGGTCATGCCCAAATTTTCTAAAAATCCAACACTTAGAATATTTTGAGAAAATCCACAATTTAAGTAAACTTTATGAAATTACTTAACAAACTTGTTTTCCTTATAATAAATGTTGCAACAAAAGTAATAAACGACGTTTCTAAATATAATAGTTTTTCACTAACTACGTTATATTAACCACTCTTCAAAGCCATTTAATTAATCTCCATATATGAGAAATTAACTTAAGATATATATATATATATATATATATATATATATATATATATATATATAAAGGTATGAGCAAATATATATATATACATATGACACTTGCACATTTAAATCGCGAATACTAGCACGGATGTTCCGTTACGTATTCCCACCATGCACTTTCACCATGAGCTACCCCCAAGAGTTACAATAATAAATCGTTTCGAAATACATTTTACCACACAGCAAGCAAGAAATACACGAGCACAGGTCAAACGTAAAACTTTTCTAATAAAATAAAGACACTTGAACCACGAACGTTTTGCTAAGACTTACCGTACTAATTTAGGGTGCTGATCGGCGCGGTTGCATTATTTTGATTGATTGCTAAATTGCTGTATTTGAAAGGTGAGTTTATAGCCCCATATTTTTATACAATTTTTGGTTTTTTAAGCTTGGGGTGAGAAACATGCAAAACTGTTTTCATGGACCAGAATTGAAGTTGCTTTTAAGATCACACTAGTATGCAGAAACCTAAGTTTGCTGAATCCCATTTTGTGCCCACTATCATCTGCTGTTAATTCCTGATGGGAAGCCGGTTGTTATAAATAGATCTATTGGGAGTGACGTCCCCGTTAGGTTGGCTCGGCATAGCCAAGGCGAACGTATACCATTCGGGTTTTTAGCCGGGTGTCTAGGGATTAACACTCGCGGGCACCCTTATTTATTTGCTAACGCTAGTCGTGCTGCATTGTCTTAGTTTCGGTAGGATGAGGCTTAGTGTTTGCATTACGGATAGTGTGTATCTGCTGATTTTGTTTTATGATATTGCTATTGGTCCATGTGTGCTATTTATTTAAACCTATGAACTCACCAGCGTTAGCTGACTTTTAGCATGTTTTTTCTCAGGAAACTGAGGTGCGTTTAGCCGGGTGCAGTGCATGGCGTCGGTCACAATAAATGATGGAAATGTTTTTAATGCGTTTACTCTGACAACTGGACCTTTTGTTTAAATGGGCTCCATTTTCATCTGAAATGGTTTTTATGTATCGCTACATGACTTGACTTATGTAATATATTTTAAAACGGATTTTTAATCCGTTCACTATATCTTGTGTGATGATTATCAACCACGTAGCACCCCAAAGTGTATGCTTCCGCGAATATTGTGATTTTGGGGGTGTTACAACTTCTAACTTCTACAATCTTTATTCACGACCAAGATTTACTCTGTTTTTCTACTACCTGTAAAAACCCTAATTTAAATTCTCAACCAGCACTTAGTCATTCTCTCATCAATGGCTTCACTAAAGTTTGTGGACAAGCACAATCAAGTTGGTTTCTTGAAGAAACCAAACCAAAGTGACGGCTTTGAGCAGATAGTAGATTTCTTGAAAGGTTCTAACCTTCTGTACGCTTTAACTGCACATCCTACTATTTATGCATCTCTTGTTAAGCAATTTTGGGGGTCTGTGACCTATGAAACCCTAGCTGATGGTACACCACAGCTACGGGCAACAATTGACACCCATGACTTCACCATCACTGAAGCCTCCATTAGGAGTAGTCTCCAATTGGGTGATGCTTCAGGGGAATACATATTGTCTAATGATGACCTTTTTGAGGGTATGAGAACTATAGGATATCCCACTGATGGTACCTTTACTTTTTGGAAAAGCTATTTTACACCACAGTGGAGATTTTTACTTCATCATTTGCTCCATTGCCTAAGTCCCAAGAGTGGTGGATGGGATCAGTTTGGAAGCAACATTGCTTCTGCATTGGTCTGTCTTGCACTTGGACGACCTTTTAATTTTTCAAAATTGATTTTTGATGGCATGGTTGCAAATGTCAAAAATGCAAAACATAAGTTTTTGATGTACCCGAGATTTTTGAAAATGATTTTAAATTTTGAACCTGAAGATAAAATGCAGATTTATGTGATTGTGGCTTTTACTCCTAAAATCTTTGCAAACATGAAAAGGGGATTCAATGGGGCACATTGGCCACTTTTGCCTGCTATGCTTCCTGGTTCAACTAACATTGCAGGTACATCTAATGTTGAACAACCAACCAATGTGGAGCAAGCTCAGGAACAACCAAGATCACCAACACCACAACCAAGTTCATCACCATCCCAACCAAGGGTACCTACACCTACACCATCTTCACCACCACAGCAAACCTATATTCCAAGTCCTATTTAGGAGGAGGAATCCAACCCTATGACTGTGGAGGATCTTCTAACATTGGTGCCTGCTTTGGTTAAGAGAATAGAATTCTTGGAGAAGGCAAACAATGCTAAGAGTGAGGCTATTCTAACCTTGGTTAAGAGGGTTAAAAAGTTGGAAAAAGTCATGAAGGAGAAAGGAATTGCTTTTGATGATCAAGAAGGTGAGGATGAAAATTCTTCCAAACAGGGGAGGAATTTAGAGGAAGAACAAGTTGTTAAGACACCAGCTAAGGATAAGCCAACTGTTGAAGAAGATATAAGTCCTGAAACAAAGGAGGCAGCAGAAACACTAGCTCAATCTCTGAGTAAAATTCAACAACAAAGGAAGAAAAACATATATCCAAAAAGAAAGTTGATAATTGATGAAGAATCTGATGAAGAATTGGATAAGTCTGCTGAAGGTATTAATTCTGGTGAGATTAAGTCTGGTGAAGTTAATGCTGGTAAGGAAATTAAGTCTGGTGGTCAAGATAAGTCTGGTGAGGTTATTAGTTCTGCTCATGGAGATAAGTGTGGTAATAAGGAGCAGCCTAAAACTCAAAGGGAAGAAAAACAAATAATGATGGAAACTTCTAAGTCCAAGAAATCAAAGAGACAAGAAAGAGAAGAGCAAGCTTCTTTGGCTGAGATTGCAAGGATACAAGCAATGGAAAAGGCTGAGATAGAAAAGGAGGAAGAACAGAAAAGACAAGATGAAATGCTTGCAAGAATGATATCAGAAGAGGTTAATGATGATCCACTGATGCAAATGATTGAAAAAGATGATGAGTTGAGGGCAAAGTTTGAAGAAATTAAAGCTATTCCAGGTTTGACTGCTGAGGAGAGAGCCAAACAACTAGCAGAATTCATGAATGCTAGAAGGAATGAAGAAACTTTGGGGGATTTTATGTCTGTGATAAGACAAACTCAGAAGAAAACCAAAGTTCCCAAGAAGATGTCTAAATCAGAACAGATGCATGGAAGGAAGATGTATTGATGAGGCGAAAAGTGTACCGCTTTTAAGGGGTCATTTAAGCCCGAAATCGTATTTATTTGATCAAATATCGCCCTAAATCGTTCCTTTTGTCATTTTAGGTACTTTTGAGGAGAAATCTGGAAAAGGAGGCATTTTGGACGTTTTTGGAGCATCAAAGTGAAGAATACGACAAAGTCTCAAGAATCGGCTAAAAGTTACTCTTGACGGCGTCAGACTTAACTCTGGACGGCGTCATGCCTTGGCAAGAAAAGTGGGATGTGAAATTTACTCATGACGGGCCAGTGAGTTAGCATGTGAATTCTGACGGCGTCACGCTTTAACTAAATCAAGGGCGTCACGGCTTAATTCATAAGGGACGGCGTCACGTTCAAGAGGTGAGGGCGTCAAGCCTTGATAGGCCAGAACGGATTTTGGAGAATTAAAGAGGGACGGCGTCAAGATGGTCATCCGAGAACCCTAAAAGCGGCGAGGTGACGGCGTCACAATCCATAAGGTGACGCCGTCAGATGCAAAAGTCTATATATAGTTTTCTAATTTTTTGTCATTAAGGGAGAGCTTAGTGTGTGGAATTTTGGGATAAAACCCTAAGACGATTTTAGCTACTTTTTCAGGGCTTTTAGCCTTGAGATCTTCCATGTTTCATTGAAAGATAAGTTATCAATTAATCATTCAATATGTCTATGTGTTGTTTGATTCTATCTTATGCTTGTCTTTTGTTTAACATGTTAGGCTAATTTTATCTTGTGTTTGCTTAGATCTAATGAAACCTAGCTATTGATTATTGGTTGTTAGTGTGTTGTTAGTTGTATTGGATGATTGTTTATCTATGTTAGGCTTAAGAAAACTGGCTAACTTCCTATTCGGTAACTTGCTTGAACGTCTTAAGAAACATGAACCAAACGCGTACTAAAGGTTTTTATGGTTGTATTTAATGCACAAGCGAATTCTAGTGATCCCATGTTAGGAGCTTCCTAGCCGGCTCAACATAGGAGTGAAGTAGGAGCTTGTAGAGTTTGGGGAAGTAAGTACGCCACCCCATGAATGGTATTAAGGAATACACCCGTCATCCACGCAACTAATACACACTAATTAACCGGTAAAAGATAGTTAGGGAGTAAGGAAATCTAAGTAAACACATTTCTCTACACATAAGTTTCTCACCACTTTTCATTTTTGCTATTTTATTTTATTGCATTTGTAGTAATTTGGGTTAGTTGACTAGCAACTAATTCCGCCCACTCCTTCAAAACCGAGATTTTACTTGCTTTCATAAAAATTATAAAAACATAAAAAGAATCTTCCTCGATCCTTAGACCTAATTAGAGTAGCCTTTCATACCTAACGAACACTATTCCCTGTGGAGAACGATCAATCCCCCGTACTTACCACTACACTATACTACATCGGTCAGGTACACTGCCTGGTGGGGTTGTAAGCCTCTTGAGATCCCTCGAGAGGTAAAACCTGTTGTAAGGTTACAAAACCACGCATCAAGTTTTTGGCGCCGCTGCCAGGGAATAGTTATTGTTTAGGTTGAATTTTTATTTCTATTAGGTCTACTCACTAGATTCCTTTCTAGTGAGATTTTTTATTTTATTTTTCTAGGTTTTCTTTAGTCTATCTATTTTCTTCGTGTCTTTGTTCGTAACCATACCATCCGACATCATGGAAGATGGTAATATCCTTAACCCCCACAACCCACCACCACAACAACCACAACCACCTCCTAGAGCCCGTACTTTAGGAGAGTATTCCCGTCCTAGCCACCATGGCTATCGAAACACCATTGAGCTCACTCAAGGAGCCAATATCACACCCTTGCGATCCGACACCATCCGGTTGGTGCAAAGCGGATGCGCATTCCATGGACTTCGTTCTGAAGATCCTAATCAACATCTCAAGGACTTTCTTAAAATCGTTGATTCTATAGACCTTGATGTTGCCACTCGAGAGACGACCCGATTGCGTCTCTTCCAATTCTCTCTGCGGGACCAAGCTAGTCAGTGGCTAGAACGTCAACCCGCAGGATCCATCACCTCTTGGGATGATCTCACCACTCGTTTCCTGGCTCAGTTTTTCCCACCGGGAAGAACTACCAAGCTAAGGAATGATATCTTGATGTTCCAACAACGTCAAGGCGAAACTCTCTACGAGGCATGGACTCGATTCAAGGACTTACTCCGAAAAGTCCCTCACCATGGCATGGATCCTTGGCTACAAATCCAAATCTTCTATGATGGTGTCAATCATCAAACTAGAAGAGCCATAGATTACGCCGCCAATGGGAGATTGAGCAGGCTCAGTGTCGATAAGTGCTGGGAAGTCATTGAGGACTTAGCACAATACGAAGAGGAAGAATGGAATGACTCAACATTCTCGGAAGAAGGGATTTTAAATTGCATGAATGCAACCCAAGAACAGCTGTTCGAAAACATAAAAAAGCAGGTTGAAAGCTTAATGAAAGCTGAGACACCTACGGCTGATAAAAATCCCGATGAGTGCGTAAACACAATTGGTAAACATACGTTTCACCAATTCTCACGACAAGATGAGTTTGAAGGGATAATGCTAACTTTCGTGAACAACCAAGAGAGACGTATCAAGGAATTAGAAACTCACTTGAAAAACACCCAAGATATGTTCATGGAGCTAGCAGAAAAATTCATCTCGAGAATAAAAGAGAAAATTAGGGAAGAAGCCTCACACAAAAAGATCGAGAAGATCTTTGAACTCCCGGTCCCTAATGAACCATACAACGAATGGGATGATGAAACCCTCTTCCCCGAGCCTTCACTTTCAAAACCCTCTTATTTATTTGGATCCTCTCGCGAGAAAAACTCTCATGATCGCAGCATTTTCGTGGGGAGCATGGTTGTCACGCTCCCTAACTTTTATGAAGCTAGGAAACGGTCTTTTGGCTTTAAGCCAGGTGTGAGAAGAACTCAATTAAAACACACCATCATTCTGAAAACCCCCTGGGAAAGTTCCTCTCACTCCCTGAATACTCGCCTTGATGGAAATTGGGACCCGAATAAGACGTCAACCGACCCTTTTCAACATTTTACTACACCCCGTGACAGTAACAAAACATTTGACCCAGGAGGAACTTGTTAACGAGACTAGCTATCAGGATTATTGACCCTGACTAGCTGCTCTCTTAAAGTACGAGGGGCTCATTTGTAAACTGGCACAAAGTAGCAAAATACGCTAATCTGACGGCGTCAGAATCTGCGCGTGACGCCGTCACCCCGTCTGCACAGCAATAATAACTTTAATTCCATCACTTTCATCACAAACCCCACAAACCATATCCTCTCCAACCCCACCTCCGATTTTCCCAGGACAAATTCGCCAATTCCCGCCTCCAATCTTCACGTGGTAAGTAATTTTTACTCATTCTTTTCGCTTCAATTACTCATAGGATTTGTAAATTTCGAAAATCCCCAACTCGTGAAACCCTAGGATTGATTCATGCTTAGAACTCATAATGTGTTTTAATTAGTGTTATTTAACAAAGATTAAAGCATTTGATGATTGACAATCAATTGGGTCTATTCACTAATAGGGAGGCCACGAATTTGAACCATAACCTGTGATCCAATCACCCATTTTTCTGCAAAAAGTGGTGTGTGGTTATTGAGCCTAAAGTTTGAATATTGATTTTTCCCTCGTAATTATGGATTTGAACACTGATCAAATCTGACGGCGTCACCTATCAAAGAGTGACGGCGTCAGACCTGTCTGATGCGCCACCAAGTCTTTAATTCACATATTAACACTTGTATTCCTCCTGCTTTGTTCCAGATAATGAGTAAGCGTCAAAGACCCAGCCGAGGAAGTTCTTCCCGATCTCAACAAGAAAACTTTGGGGATACGGTCCTTAGTTGGGGTATCTTTGACAACGATGCTGCTACAAGCAAATACGCACAATTGCTACTACACAAGGTCGAGAATGGAGCAGTGGTTGACTGGGGCTTTCTGAGGAGAGTAGGTCTTGAGCAGACTTTTCTCCAAAGTTTTCAGACGGATGGGTTTACCGGCCCCCAGTGGGAAAGACTGTTTAAGATTCAGGAGCCGGTATATGAGGAGTTGGTACGGGAGTTCTTCGCCACCTTTCATTTTGACATGGCTGAGGCGAGGACCGATGTGGGCGGTACCACGATCTATTTCAGACTGGGGGGTGAGCTAAGGACGTGTTCTGTTGCTGAGTTTGGGTGGAGACTTGGGTTATACGATCAGCATGATACCATTCAGGCAGGGTTCATGCAGAGGTTGTTGCATGGGGAATCGATGAAGAATGATTTTAGGTGCTCCACGTTCTGGCAGACTATTGGGGATGGGGTTTATACCTCGACCACTGTGGCATCCCAAATCAGGGATCCTAGGGTTCGGTTGACTCATCGTTGCCTCACCTACAGTTTGACAGGGCGTCACAGCTCTCACCACCGTGTTACTGGTTCTGATCTCTTCTACCTGTACACCATCTACTCTAATGATGTTTACTGCAACATCCCGTTTTGGGTTGCTAGTTTTATGCATAGTGGAGTTGGGGAGAGGGAAGGTGACAGGATTTATGGTGGGATGTTTATCACCCGACTGGCCCAGTCTTATGGAGTCCTCAGGCCCGAGGTCATGAGGTATTTGAGTGGGGATGTATGCAGGACGGTGAAGGAGAGGTCCTTGAAGCAGATGGATGTGATTATGGAGATGCATGATGGGTCCTATATGTGGTATCATCCGGTCAGAGCTGAGGATGATGATGATGAGGATGATGAGGAGGAGGAGGAGCCCCAGCAGCAGCAGCATGAGGGATATGAGGCCGGTACAGCTGACTACTACCGGCATATGAGCAGGGGGGATTGGCAGGCTCACCAGGGGACCTGGATGGGCCAGGTTGATACGTGGAGGACCAGGGTGGACGACAGGTTCGACTGGATGTACGATCACACGGTTCGTCAGATGCAGCATCTTTCTACACGTGATCAGTTGGACCCGCATTTGCAGATTGACCCTTTCCCGGGTCGTGAGCAGGATTACCCTCCTTATGGGTACCACGGGCATCTTCCTCCTGGCTATGACTATCGCCAAGGACCCCCTCACCAGTGATGTTGTGATTTGATATGTTGATGTTTGAACAATTTGATATTTGGTTGTATGTGTTGAAACAATATTGTCTGTAATAATTTAGGGAAGGCATCTGTTTGCCTTAAAACATTTGTTACACTGGTTTTATTTATCGCATGCTAGCCTCATTTGCTTTATTTGTTTTACATACTTTGTGTGTTTATTTGTTTGTTTGTTTGATTTTATTTGTTTCCGTATGTATGTTTAATTTTTATTATTATTGATTCATGTTCAAAAGTAATTTGTGAAAATGCTTTATTTTGTTTTTAACTTCGTCTTAACTACATATAAAGGTATTTTGCAAAAGATAAGTGTAAGGGAAATCTAAATCGGTTTAGTAGAACACAAATTAACATGAATCATAATAATAATAAATTAACATACATATTTGTGTTTGTTTGAGTCAAATGCTTGTATCGAGTCATAGTGATGTTTTGCAGGATTTCCAGGAAGTAAGGTGAAGGTTTTTCCAGAAATTTTCCGGAAACTAAAAATGAAAATTTTTGTCAGGTCATTTCTGACGGCGTCAGGGGTTATAACCTGACGGCGTCAGATTTAATTTCCAGAAATTTTTGAAAGTTTTGTTTTCATAAAAAGTTTTTATTAAAATCTCCAACTTATAATCTCCAGGAATCTGCAAAATTATCATTCCACAAGCATTATATCCTTATATATAGATTTTATCCCGCCGATGTTATGCAGGTTTTCGTGTTTGTTTTCTCAGGCTTAACAGGTTATTTTGGACAAGGAGATGTTTATGGAATCAAGCTTATGGCGATGCATTAGTCATGGAGCTTCAACATTCTCTTTGGAGGAAGATTTAACCGTGTAATTTCATTATCCAACGAGCGAATCAGGGGAGTATTTGATTTCATTCTTTTACTTTATGCTTTTACATCTTGTTATTTGAACATTGGGGACAATGTTCATCTTAAGTGTAAGGGGAGGGTAAAAGTACGATTTTAGAGAATGCTATTACGCTTGATTTTTGTTTGTTTAATAGTAGATGTGTAATAAAACTGAGAGAAATACTTGTTAAGGTAATTTTAGTGCCAAATTTAAAATTTTTTACAACATATAGGAGTGAAACTTTGATCTTAATGAGCGTCTCACGGATAGGAGTTATTTGACTAGCACAAAAACCGTACCACTAAAAAATTTTCCACCCCCAAATATGTGAGGTTCGCCCCTAGAATTGGTAGGAAAAGCATTTATGCTATGATGTGTGTACCGGTAGCACTTAGATTCTAGAACTTGCGTTAGGACCATTCCAAGGCCACAAGTGAGACTACATTCGTGTAGTTAGATTTACTACATGATAAGAGGCATTAGGATAAACCCATTGTTTTACACCTGTGTTTTTGTTATAATTACTTTGGCTACATTGGTCAAGTAATTCTCCCACACCCTTTGCGTTGTACTCATTTTTAGTACACGATACCCCTAGTACACCCCTCAGAGCCTATCTTTTCGTTTCGACCTTTAAGCATTTTACTTAAAGGAAGAATTTGTTACACCCCACTTAAATGTACACCCAAATCGCCTTAGCCTACCTTGTATGCACTCATCTTTAGTGCATTATTGTTACAACATTTGTTTAAACCCAAGTTAATTATCTAGTTGATTACATGGTTGCTAAGTCGAGTCATATCCTTGTACATATTGTTTTGGGACGATTGGGACTCATGGGTAAAGTACTAGTGTAATGGAGTAATGGGGAAGAACATCATTTATTACCCCCATATGTGCTAAATATTTTAAAAGTACTCCAAGTTTTTCAATTATCTTAATTCGAGTCATTAGATTAGTATTTGTAAAGTTATGTAAAAATTCAAGTGTAAGGGGAATGCAATGCCCCTATGATGTATTATTTTGGATGGTAGGGCAAAAGTGTATGAAAAAAAAAAAAAAAAAAAAAAAAAAAAAAAAAAAAAAAAAAAAAAAATCGAAAAATCAAGAAAAATACAAAAAAAAAATGAGAAAAAGAAAAATAAAAAAAACATACGGACTACCATCCCGTTTCATTTTATGTTTATTTTTATGTTTTTGTTATTTTGTTATTTTGTTTCTAGCTTAAAATTGAGTCGAGTCTTGGCTTAGCAACATTGTATAGTACATGTAATTAATCAAGATCTTTAACTCGCCACCAGTAAAATATCATTTATCCAACAAAACCGTGTTTTCCTTTTCCCTACACCTAACGTTATAACCCATTTAAAAGCCCTCTTTGATAGTTTATCTTTGGTGCTTACGCCTAGTGGAGGAGGTTTTCGATCCTTTCCCAAGCCTATGGTAATCTATTTGCTATGACAGGTAGTGAGAGATATTTTCCGTTTTCATTTATGAGATTTATTTTGATGACACTTGAGAGATATGAGTATCTAAACACTACTTGTGAGGTGCTAGTATGTAATCTCCGTGCTTATTATGATTGAAGTGGAACGATTATTTGTTGTAATTACTTTTATGTTAGCATTAAATGACCCCTAACTTGTATTTTGATTAGAATAAAAGCGCATTTGCTTGAGGACAAGCAAATCTCAAGTGTAAGGGTATTTGATGAGGCGAAAAGTGTACCGCTTTTAAGGGGTCATTTAAGCCCGAAATCGTATTTATTTGATCAAATATCGCCCTAAATCGTTCCTTTTGTCATTTTAGGTACTTTTGAGGAGAAATCTGGAAAAGGAGGCATTTTGGACGTTTTTGGAGCATCAAAGTGAAGAATACGACAAAGTCTCAAGAATCGGCTAAAAGTTACTCTTGACGGCGTCAGACTTAACTCTGGACGGCGTCATGCCTTGGCAAGAAAAGTGGGATGTGAAATTTACTCATGACGGGCCAGTGAGTTAGCATGTGAATTCTGACGGCGTCACGCTTTAACTAAATCAAGGGCGTCACGGCTTAATTCATAAGGGGACGGCGTCACGTTCAAGAGGTGAGGGCGTCAAGCCTTGATAGGCCAGAACGGATTTTGGAGAATTAAAGAGGGACGGCGTCAAGATGGTCATCCGAGAACCCTAAAAGCGGCGAGGTGACGGCGTCACAATCCATAAGGTGACGCCGTCAGATGCAAAAGTCTATATATAGTTTTCTAATTTTTTGTCATTAAGGGAGAGCTTAGTGTGTGGAATTTTGGGATAAAACCCTAAGACGATTTTAGCTACTTTTTCAGGGCTTTTAGCCTTGAGATCTTCCATGTTTCATTGAAAGATAAGTTATCAATTAATCATTCAATATGTCTATGTGTTGTTTGATTCTATCTTATGCTTGTCTTTTGTTTAACATGTTAGGCTAATTTTATCTTGTGTTTGCTTAGATCTAATGAAACCTAGCTATTGATTATTGGTTGTTAGTGTGTTGTTAGTTGTATTGGATGATTGTTTATCTATGTTAGGCTTAAGAAAACTGGCTAACTTCCTATTCGGTAACTTGCTTGAACGTCTTAAGAAACATGAACCAAACGCGTACTAAAGGTTTTTATGGTTGTATTTAATGCACAAGCGAATTCTAGTGATCCCATGTTAGGAGCTTCCTAGCCGGCTCGACATAGGAGTGAAGTAGGAGCTTGTAGAGTTTGGGGAAGTAAGTACGCCACCCCACGAATGGTATTAAGGAATACACCCGTCATCCACGCAACTAATACACACTAATTAACCGGTAAAAGATAGTTAGGGAGTAAGGAAATCTAAGTAAACACATTTCTCTACACATAAGTTTCTCACCACTTTTCATTTTTGCTATTTTATTTTATTGCATTTGTAGTAATTTGGGTTAGTTGACTAGCAACTAATTCCGCCCACTCCTTCAAAACCGAGATTTTACTTGCTTTCATAAAAATTATAAAAACATAAAAAGAATCTTCCTCGATCCTTAGACCTAATTAGAGTAGCCTTTCATACCTAACGAACACTATTCCCTGTGGAGAACGATCAATCCCCCGTACTTACCACTACACTATACTACATCGGTCAGGTACACTGCCTGGTGGGGTTGTAAGCCTCTTGAGATCCCTCGAGAGGTAAAACCTGTTGTAAGGTTACAAAACCACGCATCATGTATCTAAAGAACATGCTGCACTCAACATGGGAAAAGATGAGAGGAAAATCATTTGAGGAAATTGAAGCTGAATATGTGAGTGCATATGAGAGAGATCATGGCTATAGGCCAGTGGATTATGAAGATTCTTTGAGAAGAAGTTTCAAGAGACAGAAAGTAGCAGAATCTGAGCCAACAATAGCAGCTGAGAAAGTGGATGAAAAGGTAACTGAAGTTGAAAAAGCATCTGAAGTTGAGAAAGCATCTAGTGAAATTGAAAAGGAGTCTAATGCTGAAAAAGTGTCTGATGTTGTGGAAGAAAAGAAAGAAGTCAAAAAGCTAGTCATAAAGTTTACAAGGAGGAAAAGTATAGCAAGAAAGAGTAAGTCCAAGAAGGTGATACATGAGGAGGAATCAGAAGAAGAACCTTCATCTGAGGGTTGTACTATGGGCACAATTCCTGAAATTTCTAAGGAACCAGTCAAAATTGTCAGATATCAAATCATCAGGACTGGACAAAGAGCTGCTTATCAGATCATAAGGGAAGACAATACTGATGTTGTATACCTTAATTTTCCAGCAATTCTGAATGATGTGAGTAGGGAAGATCTTCAAGAACTTTATAAGTTGGTAAACATCAAACATGGAGACAATACACCTGAAGAAGAGTTTAAGAGGGTGTTTTGGGGAGACTTAAAAGTGATGTTTGAGCCACCTTCAACAACAGATGATATTTGGAGATTGTCAGATCAGCAAGAAGTTGTGACTTGGAGATATTTTCATAGATGTAGAGTACATTGCTTATCTCTACAGATAGTTCATATTTACATGCTTGCAGAGGTGGAATATCCTTTATCACCAAGGGTCTGCAAGGCAATGTTGGAAAAGAAATTACATGCAGATGAGAAGGATGAAGTTTATGAGCAGTTGCTTGATTTGATTAAGGAAAAATCTTTAAAAGAATCATATTGGGGTGTTTAAGAGTGTTTGAAAGAATTTTCAAGTTGTTAAGTGAGATTAAAGGAACTTCTCACTTGGTGAAGGTGCATAGCACTAACACAACAAATGGTTATCAGTCCACCATGTTTAACCAACATAAGGACTGACTAATCCAGAGCAAACGGCTCAGGTAAAGATATTTCAAATTCGTTTATGGTTGGCAATTTACTAAAAATTGTATGGTATTCAACTCACCATATCTGAGATAGTGGAGAGTTGGCTAGCACACAAGGTATGGCTTGTGGTAAAGGCTGTGGAAAACCATACATGGTAATCAATTCACCAAGATGAGGTGCATTCCATCAAAAGAATTGGCTAGTCCAAAAGCAAGCGGCTTTTGGTAAAGACAAAACAAATCCGTTGATAGTTGATGGTTTACTAAAAATCATATGGTTATTAATGTACCATGGTCTTACACACCAAAACATTGGCTACTCCAATAGTGATGGCTATTGGTAAAGAGACATCAAATCCATTAATTTTCAATGATTCGCCTCTCACAGGAGTTTACACAACTGGATGTGATGAGAATAGTATGACACTTAAAAGAATTGATGTTCAAGTAGTCATGGTTGCTGTGAAGATCAGATGGATTGCATATCAGATGGTGAAAAGATTATTCAAGTCAAGTTGCTGCATAAAGATCAGATTTGAAGTTTTGAAGTGTTAGAGATAATTCCAAGAGTTCAAGATTAAATCCTCGGAAGCTTATTCAGAATAAACTTGAAGTTCATGAAGCATGAAGATCAAGTTAGGGGAGGATTGTTGGGAATTATCACAAGATAAGAGAAGACTTAATGGAAGAACATAATTAAGTCTGGTGGACTACGTAATTAAGTCTGTTAGTGTTATTAGTTAAGTCTTGTAATAGTTAAGTCTGGTTGTTCATTATTAAGTCTGGTAGAGTAAAGTTAAGTCTGTTTGACTTTAGTTGTTAAGTCTGGTCATGAAAGTTAGGAAAGTTTGTTAGATATAAGTTAGGAAATGATACGTAGTTATCTTTATAGAAAATACATATATCCTTCAACAAGTTTTGTATCTAGGGTTTCCTTAGTGTATAAAAGGAACCTTAGTCATTAGTTTTTGATAACGACGAAGATTGTAATCACTTAGATTAAAAGAATCAATATACGAAGTTAGTTATTGTTATTGTGTTCTTCATTGTTTGTTGTTAAGATTCCGCATTAACAATAAGCAAGGTGTTAGAGTTTCTTACTTAGATCGATTTGGTTAATACAAGTCGTCTAACAAGTAACAAGGCTACTTGGATCCATAATTCGTGTGGACCAACACTTAGGTAAAGCATTATAAAGCATAATTTTGGCTTCGTTATTTTTGGCAATCAACTTCTTTTGCTCATCATTGTGACGAGTAAGAGAAGCACCTTCATCCCGACCACCTGAAATATTATTACTTATGGGCTTGTAATCACCCTCTACAATTATATACCATAGATCTATGTCCTTTGACTTCACATATGTCTCAAAGCGGTTTTTCCAGTATATGAAACAATTTGGTTCAAATAGTGGTGGTCTTTGCATAGATTGCCCTTCTTTAAAGTTTTCAAAATCAATTGATCGTTTCAAGTTTTAAAATACAATATATTTGAAAATCTTGAGTAACGTAGCTCTGATGCCAATTGTGGAAAACTAGAAGGGGGGTTGAATAGTTTTTACCGTTTTAAAATTAATTCGCTTTGTGACTTAACGTGATTTCAAAGTAAATACTCACAAACAAACAATATAAGTAAAGTAAGTAAGGATAGGAACAATCAAACCACAACATGAAGATTTATAGTGGTTCGGCTACAAGGACTCTCTTCCTTGCCCTACTCCACTCCTCGAGCCTCTAACTCGAGAGTTTTTCTTCACTAAGAAACAAACTCCCTTCTCGGCGGAGAAAACCTTTATACACGTCGCTTACACTTTATCCGGTACTAAGCTAAACACCGGGTTCTTTACAAGGGTACAACCACTCCCGTTGGTTCTTTAACAAGGGTACAACCACTCTCGACACTCTTTGTGTTTTAAAGACTAAAACACTAACCAAACTCTACTGAATGAAAGGTACAACAATGATGTGTGAACACTAACAAATCACACAGTATCTAACTAATAATACTTGCAACAGTATGTATGTTGAAGCTTGTATGCTTGATCTTCTTTGCTACAAAAGTAAGATCAAAATGAAATGAATGAATGATATGGGTTAGTGATGTATAAATGAATGAATATATATTTTAAGCTATATGAGTGATAATGTGCCTGAATGATCAGCTTTGCTATTTATAGGCAAACTGATCAAACAGTTGGCGGATTTGGCGGATCCCTAAATTTGGATCCGCCCTTGTACTGGTTTGGATCCGCCGGGTACAGGACAGCTAAGATTTCAACAAATCTTTCCATGTCTTGCCATATCTTTCCATATCTTCTAAAGTCAACTTTGTTGCTTAAGAATCTTTCCAAAATATTTCAAATCTTCCAAAGATTTTCTAATGAGGTATGCCATGATGTCATGTGTTAATATTTCTATTTTAAGAAATAAAAGTAAAACATGTAAATGTGAAATGTATGTAATGTGTAAAATGTGTTTATAAAAGACTTGTTACTATAAATTCAAAAGACTTAATCTTATATTTATGCCTTGCTTAAAGATAGACTTTGTGATTGTCATTAACAAAATTAAGCAAAGATCGTAAAATATAAATAACGTTTTTAGGACGATATTTGTATTGACACAGTTCGTAAGGCAATATGAGGAAAGTTCCTTGTTTCAAAGAAAGTAGTGAGGTCAAAACTTTGATTCTGTAATCTGGTAGTAAAACGATTTGTAGTATGACTGTGAGATAGTCTGTGGAATACTTGCAAAAGTTCGAGTGTTTGTGGCAATACAATTTATTATTTCATGAAAAGATAATATGGTAGACAACTGGTTTATAATACGAGTTCAAATAGTTGAAAATTGATGACAAAATGGTTTGTTAAATGATAGTAAAAATAAGTAGTGCAACGGGCGGCAATTGGTACGTCTAATTGACATAGGACCACTGATAGTCAGGAGTCAAATAAGCTTACATCTCATAATAAAAGTTCACCAAATCCATACAATACGACGGGGTTCACAAAAGATACTACTGAAGTCTTACACAAATGTAACTTAAAAGAGTCTAAGCTTAGGTCTTGTTACATAGGGTTTTCATTCTTATGACATCACATTTGAATCTTGGTTTCCTTCCGCTCCCTCTTTTCCTTGATTGTTCACTTTTCCTTGGTCCTTTGGTTCCTGACACTTATCCCTGTAGTGCCCCTTCTTTCTACACCTAAAACAGGTTACCTCAGCCTTCCGATTGTTCCCTGGTATTTTCTGTGCTACTACAAAGGTTTTAGACCTACAACCTCTAGCCAGATATCCAACCTTCTGGCATTTGTGGCACTTCACGGTGCTAGGTCCGTTGTGGTGTAGTTTGCAGCGACTACACATTGGTAACTTCCCAGCATCAGCCTTCCTGTTACTAGGTCCAGCAGAACTTTGGCTTTCTAAAAGGTTGCAGAACCCCTTTGTTTCCTTGGTTGTTCTCCCGTTTCCTCTTTTTGTAAATGCTCTCATCTACTTGAAGTGCCCCTTGGTTCATCAAGTCGCAAGCCATGCGGATTCCTAACTCGTAGGCAGCAATAGTCTCTACTACCCGCTGGGCTATGAGTTGTTCCATGGCTGCGGAGTTTAGGTCTTGCCTCATAGGTGACATGGTTCTTCACAATGAGAAAAGAAGTGTGAGACATAGTAAGGATGTGTCCTAAGAGTAGATGGTTCAAGGAGATATGTTATAAGGAGGTAGGTTAGGATCGTGCTCACATAATTTGGTGGGTTCCTTTACGATAGTAATATAAGTGTTTCAAAAGAATAAGACGGTTGTCCAAACTTGGAGTCGAATAGAAAATGAATTCATGTGGTATGTAACGAGTATTCAACTCAAAGTGAAATAATGACGTTATGTAGGGACATGGTCTGTGACAAATATGGTGCGGCATGTGTAAGTATATAGAAAATACTTATATCATATATGTTAAGTAAAATACTCAAACATCATAGTATAGCACTTAATCATATAAGGCAAATAGCGATCAAATCATGGCAAACGAGGCGGGCAGGCATCTGGCGGTCATAAGGAAACGTTTTTCATAAAATGGTTATAGTTTAGGGTTTATATATACCTAGTTCTCTATAACCGAGGCTCTGATGCCAATCTGTAACACCCCCAAAATTTGGATTTGCGGAAGCATACATGTTTGGGTGCTACTAAATTGGTAATCACAACACAAAGATATAGAGAATGGATTTGAAGATCTGTTTTAAAATAGTTTACATTACCAAAGTTAAATGTCATACATCAAGTTCAGTTTATATAAAAATCAAGGCCGAATAACATGACTGTCCCAAATCAGAGTTTAACGCATGTGTAAAAACACTTGTGGTAATTATGACTGATGCCATGCCCTGCCTTCAACAAATACATTCTCAAACACCTGAGAAAACATGCTAAAAGTCAGCTAACGCTGGTGAGTTCATAGGTTTAAAGTAAATAAGCACATATGGACCATAGCAAATAATTCAGCAAACACACACTAACTGCATGCTAACACTAAGCTCATCCAACCAAAACTAGACAAACAATATGCCAAACGGCATAGCAAACAAGGGTGCCTGCGAGTGTTAATCCCCAGACACTCGGTAAAAATCTGACATGGTATACGTTCGCGTTGACCTGCCGGGCCAACCGAACAGGGGAGTCACCCCCAATAGATCTATTTATATCATACGCGCTTCCTGCAGGAATTAACGGTTGATGATAGTGGGCGCAATGGGATTCATACATACTTAGGTTATCCGCATACTAGTGTGAAAAAACAAAAGTTCCATTTTTGGTCCATGAAAACAGTTTTGCATGTTTCTCACCCCAAGGTTTATAAAAATAATTCGTATAAAAATGGGACTATAAACTCACTTTAATAATAGCAATCTGCTAGTCAACAATAACAATGTGCAACCGCTCCGACATGCGACCTAGATCAGTATGGTATGTCTTAGCGCAATACTCGTGTTTTAAACATTTTGACTCATTTGAAAGGTTTACGTGTGTCAAGTGCTCGTGTATTTCTTGTTTGTTGTGAGGTAAGGTACATTTCAAAAGTGGTTTATCGTACAAGACTCTTTGGTGATGGCTCATGGTGAAAGTGTACGGTGAAAATACGTGCGACGGAAACATCTGTGCTTAGTACTCGTCGTCGTAAAATACGTAAGTAATATATATATATATATTATCGTGTATATATATATATATATATATATATATATATATATATATATATATATATATATATATATATATATATATATATATATATATATATATATATATATTTAATAACTAAGTATTTAATCAATTAGGGCTTATAATTAATTAAATATGTATTGAAAAATTAATATAATAATGGCGATAGTGGGGTAATATTATATTATAAACATTATCATTATTTATAATATAATTGTAATTATAAAGAGAAATTATAATAAGTATTTAATTTTGAGAAATTAAATAAGTGTAAGTGTATAAATATATAAAATATATTTATAAGTCTTATATGGTCTAAAAATATCAATTTGGAAAAATTAATATTTTTAATAATAAAAATATTTCATTTTGTCTTTTAGTCGGTTTTTACCCAAAAATATTCTAAGTGTTAGAATTTTAGAAAAATCGGGCATGATCAATTCGTTTATTCAAACTATTCTATTTTTCCCAAGTGTTGCAATTTCCTCAAATAATCCCTTACGTTAACACTATTTGCGAAACTAGTCCAACATATATATATTTAACGTTATAACTATATATATCGTTACGTTTACTTCTTAATTATAAGTTTCGTTACAAAAGTCAACGTTTAGTCAAAATACTTCCAAAATTCAACAAAAGTCAACAAGTATAATATTTGGGCCGAAAAGTCCATTTATTAGCCTTATTAGGCTTAAAGTGTCCAAATGAGTTTTAAATCGTTATATAACGTTTTATTACGTAAAAATAATTATAGTGAGTTGAAAATTGTTCAAAACTCATTTTTGTCACCCGAAAGATATATTGGGCCGAAAAGTCCATAATGGGCCCAATAGTCCAAGTTTAGCCCAAAAACCATTTAACCTTTTTAAGTTACGATACATTTGGTCAAAAATTCAAATGTGGCCGGTTTTGGGTTTGGCTCGGCCCAACAGTGTAGAGACTCTATCCAAGCCCAAAAACAAAGTTTAGCCCAAATTCCTTTTTAATTAAATTAGTTACATAACGATATTTAAATTAACCAAATAAGCTCTTATAAGTAAGCAAATTAGTCAAAAAGTCAAACATGGTCAAATCTCAATGGGTTCGACCCATTTTGAACCGTACGACCCAAAACTCAAATAATATAAGCCAAACACAATAAGCTATAGCTTATTCAATAAGCTATTCAAAATAAGCTATTAAGCACTAATTTCACCATTTCACTACTAGAGCCAAAATTTTATGTTTTTCAAAATCCCAATTTTTATTTCCTTAAAAATGTAGCCGATTAGTGTATTTTTACACATAAGTGTATATTTCGTTCTAAACTCGCGTAATTAACACTAATCATATTTTTATCATCAAACTAGTACCACGAGTAACAAGATTTACCACACAAGCAAGAAATATCATAATTTATATATAAACTTCAAAAAAAGTCGAGCACTATATATATAAACACCAAACCTTAGCTTTTTCATTTTAGCAAAACATATACATTTAGCATTTGGTAACTTCTTTAGATATCAAAATAACATGATATGAACAAGATTAATAAGTTTTGAGGATCTTTACAATGTTTCTTGAAAAATTCGAGAGGTAGAAGACCAAAGAACAACCCAAAATGCACCAAATTTACCCAAGACACGTTCCGATTAACCCAAAACTCTTGAAAGTACAACCCGATTAGCTCAAACTTCAGTTGATTTTTGTAGATCTTGAATTCTTTGATGGTTCGACAAGTGAAAGGGTTTTGGAAGAGAGAAAATGATCTAGGTAACTTTGGAGGATAAGAATGTGTAGGTGAAGTATTATGTGTTATGTTTAGGGTATAAAAACAAAAGTATTACATGTCATAATCCACTAGTAAATCAATTAGGATAAAATTGGTTGTCTTCTTGTGGTGATATGGGCGGTAAACGACACAAGGGGAAGGGGGAAAATATTTTGCTCCTCGTTGGTGTATCGTGTGTTGGTTTAAGCCTAAATGTTACCGTAAAGTCCCGGTTTGACTTTTTGTACACGTATACGTAAAATAAAGTTTTTATCAACGTTTTCGTCAAAATAATAATAAAATATTATTATTTGCCCAAAAATGTGTTTATTTGACTGCTACCATATATACTGTAGTGTCGGTTCGCTTGTGGTGTTGCTTTTCAGTAAATACGAGAAAGCTTCTCGGTTAAATACGATACTTGTCAGTAACTATCAGAAATAGAATAATTTACTGACAAAAATAGACTTTTTCAGCAGTGACTGTAAGCTACAGTATGCGGGACAACTCCCAAAAAATGTTCAGAAATGCTGAGAAATTCACAGAAACATGCAGTTATGCATAGAAATGCTCGGTTTAAAAATAATAAACAAATATTTATTATTAACTTAAAGTGTGAAAATTACCATTTGTCACAATATATCACTTCAGATACTGCACAGGGTGCAAAAGACAACAAAACAACAGCCAGAATAACAACCGATATTTTAACATACCTGGCATGCTGCAGCCGCTTATTGGTGTGAAAACTGTCGCCCGCAACATACACAAAACCCCCATGGTAAGAATATCAATTGCAAGCTAAAAACATAAACACATATATAAAATCAGATCCTTAATAAGTTAAAAAAAAAAAAAAAAAAAAAAAAAAAAAAAAAAAAAAAAAAGCCTCTAAATACAATCAAGAAGGTATGTTGCCATGAAAAAACTTATTTTGAGCCCATTAGATCATTGAAGAAAAAGTAATTGGGTTTCTTTTTTTTAACTAACATTACTTATGAAATCAGCAGCACAGAATCAACATCAAGGACCACATACCAGACCTTACACCAAACTCGCTGTGTACAACGACCCACTAGCACATATAACGAAAAATAACTATCATTCTATTTTATCAACAACACTCATAAAACCAGTAGTTAAGACCACAACTCATACATTGCATATAAAACAACCACTTACAACCACATATGAGACTCTAAATGATATCAACATACATTCATTTTGCACGACCAAAAAACACGCAACCTCACTATCTTGCATTCTGCACAGTTCCAAATATTACATCCACGCCCAAACAATCGCCTAATTCCAAAACAAAATGATTTTAAACAGTACTATTTTTAATTAGTATAAGCACATTTGGCCAACGTTGTTAGATATTTTTTAACATAGAAATTGTGTTCGAGCTTAATCGAATCGACATTCAACAGAAAAGCTACACATTGCCTGGAACGATTATTAATAAGCAATCTAATACGAAGCAACATATAAAATCCCATTTTCCCACTATTTCATGTTCCATAACTCATATGACCACATATCAGATTCTAACAAACATTAGGAAGCACTTTTTTTGCACACCCAAAAAATAGCTCGTAAGACCTAAGAATTAAAAAAAAATGGATAAATGCAATTGTGTTGCACAACCAACAAAAAACGGAACATTCTAATCCAAACCTAAGCTTAAAAAATCAGCAGGTATGCCCACATATCAAGCAACAACATAAAATATACCAAGCTACCAAAATTTCGCGCTCCACAAATCATATGTCCACATAGCTGGCCAACGTTATTAGAATTTTATAACATAGAATTTGTGTTCAAGCTGAATCGAACCGACTTTCAACAGAAAGGCTACACATTGCCTGAAACGATTATTAATAAGCAGTCTAATACGAAGCAACATATAAAATCCCATACTCTGACTTTTTAATGTTTCGCAACTCGTATGACCACATATCAGATTCTAACAAACACTGGAAACCACTTTTTTTGCACAACCAAAAAATACCTCGTAAGACCTAAGAAGAAAAAAAATGGACAAACGCAATTGTTTTGCACAACCAACAAAAAACAGAACAGTCTAATCCAAACCTAAGCATACAAAATCAGCACGTATGACCACATATCAAGCAACAACATAAAATATACCAAGCTACTACAATTCCGCGCTCCATAACTCATATGTCCACATATAGAATTGAAAAGAATGAACCCATTCAAGTTCTAATAACGCAAATCAGGTGTAAAACATGCAATTAAGTCAGTTAAAAAGGGGAATTTGCATGTTGCTGCAGAAATGACATCTTGTTATAGTTATATGTTTTGACATTTATGAGATGATATTGTGTTTATGCAAGTCACGAATGATTATATGTTGATGTTAGTTCATAATAAGGGGATTAATGGGTAACCTTATATGGTTGTTTAACATCACTATAAGACATTAATTCATGAAGTGTTGAATTAGTCGTTAGTACCATCCGACTAACCAAACACCCCCTTATGTTCGTGTTATATTTAGGTGAAAGAGACTAGTCGGGGACTTTTTGGAATCATTAGCTGAATTAAGGTGAGTGACGTAGTTTAAGAGTAGATATGGGTCTTTATGTACCCATAAGATATATTATATACTTTGTAATATTCATGATCATATTATGATGAGTAATTAATTCTTAAACTCGTGTTACGGATTCATGTTATGCAAATTCACTTTTGTGTTCCTACATATGCCATACGTTAGTTATTTGAGACACGTTATGTGATATATTCTAATGATAATCCAAGTAACTAAATTCGGACCATGATGACCCATGCGGTCATATTATGTAAATTCATAATCATGTCAACCTTTGTGGTCGTATTATACAAGTCATAAGCTTTATATACATGTTCACCCTAAGTGGTCTAACTTCAGCCCGTGTTGAACCGCGTGGTCTTACTTGTTGGGTCCGCTTTGCACACGCTCATACAAATCATGAATGATAAGAACAACAGTTTAAGCAAGTGACAAAAACTGATGAACATCAACATAGAGATTGGGTTTGCTAGAGAACGACTCATACACGCTAATAACATCATTTGTAATTTTCAACTTTATAAATCTAATTAGAAATGAATCAAAGATTTACAAGGGATAGCCTACGGAAAACTATCCCGGTTGATGACATATAAAATCTCCAAAATCAAACAACAAGAGGCAGCTAGCATTGCTTTGTTGTTCCTAGGAGATAAGGATCCTAACTATAATACTTTGTACTATTTTCTAAGTTTCAATCTCTATTTAACTCGGTTACAACATTTTGTTTATATAGAAGGGGAAACAGTGGATGCACATGGATGCATAGTAACTTGTCAACTTGCAATACATAGACACGTGCCTAGTAAGCTAGTCTTGAGCTTACTTTCGGCTTACCCGATTTGACAACTTATAGGCTTACCCGATTTGACAACTTATAGTCCTAATGCTTTTTTCTCGTATATCAATAAGTACTTGAACTTATCTTTCCCAAGAAGTTTCCCACCCATACTTTCAGAGGTTGAGGTTGTTAAAACTGAATTAAGTCTTCAGAGTCAGAGAATCATTTGTCAGATCTCAATGACCCTGGTGTTGTTTGTAACTCCTTGTAAATCACTCTTTAACACCGCATCAGTTTGTGAAGTATTTTCTTCAGATGGTATTTGACGACCCTGAAGCTAGACAGGTTGTTGAGCTTTATACACCATTCACAGATTTCTTTTATCAGTTTGTAACACCTTCTAAATAATAATCAGGGAGACATGTTCTCTGATAACTATCAGAGAGTACTTCACTTCTGATAACTATCAGGTACATATGATAGTTATGAAGTGACATTCTCTCTTATCTTTATCAGAGACTTTTATGCGCACTGACTTTCAGAGGGTGTATTAGGCTATTTTATGTTTAAATACTTGTAAGAGACAATTTGGTCTATTTCAGACCCAACAATCTCCCCTTATTTAAATATACAAATAGACTAATTGTCAGTAGTAAGTAGCATAATGGCTTCTTCTTACATACTAAGTTTACAATAAGAAAAAAATAACAATTAGTTATCTTCTAAATCCTTATTGTTGTTGAACATGTCGTTGACTCTTAGGTCTTGAACTTCTTTTGTTAGAGATCCTGAGTCTTGTGGTTCAGCACTTTAATAATAGGCTATTCTAAGTAAATCAGAGACTGTTTGGTCAACATTTCTTAGCCAACAGTCTCCTACCATTAGAATATGGGAATAGACTAAATGAAATTGGTTTGTAACTGAGCATAACGGCTTCTACTTAAAAACTCATATACAAAAAAGTATTAAAGAAATCAAGAAGGCTTGATACTTTGTTGCTCTTGTCTTCAGTGAAGTTCCATAGGGGATAGTCCATCCACTGAGTATTCCAAGATGTTGTTTTGAGCATAGTCTAAAGACAATATCATCCTTCACCAGATGTTCACGCTGAATCATCTCTACTGCCTCATCTTTTAACTCCTAAAGCTTCTTTACTCATCTTGGTTAGTTCTGAAGGAAACCATTTTTCATACCTTTCAAGATCACTCTTCATGGCTTTTAAGTATTATACTCATTCATTCTTGAGACACTCTGAAACAGAAATTTCTGGATATTTTTCACGTCTTATATCCTTATTTCTGAACAATGTGTCTTGTAAGAATGTAAAGTCTAGAAGAGTATGGTAAAGAGAGCTGGGGTGGAGGCTACTGGTGCTTCTTTATTCTTACAAGATTATTGTGAGAAGACAAGATCTTGCAAAAATGCAGCACGATGATTTTCGGGAAGGATAGATTTTGGCGGGGTTGGCAGAGGATGGTTCTGGTTTTGTGTTATTAGCCGTCATTCAAGAATGGCTATATATTATTAGCAGTCAATCAAGAACGGATTTGGATTAAGAAAAACCCACCCGCTCTGATACCACTTGTTGGGTCCGCTTTACACACGCTCATGCAAACCATAAATGATAAGAACAACAGTTTAAGCAAGTGACAAAAACTTATGAACATCAACATAGAGATTGGGTTTGCTAGAGAATGACTCATACACGCTAATAACAAGATTTTTAATTTTCAACTTTATAAACCTTATTAGAAATGAATCAAAGATTTACAAGGGATAGCCTACGGAAAACTATCTCGGTTGATGACAGATAAACTCTCCAAAATCAAACAACAAGAGGAAGCTAGCTTTACTTTGTTGTTCCTAGGAGAGGAGGATCCTAACTATAATACTTTGTGCTATTTTCTATGTTTAAATCTCTGCTTAACTCAGTTACAACTTTTGGTTTATATTGAAGAGGAAATAGTGGACGCACATGGGTGCATAGTAACTTGTCAACTTGAAATAGATAGGCACGTGCCTAGTAAGCTAATCTTGAGCGTACTTCGGCTTACCCGATTTGACAACTTATAGTCCCAATGCTTTTTTCTTGTATATCGATAAGTACTTGAACTTATCTTTCCCAAGAAGTTTCCTGCCCATGCTTTCAGAGGTAGAGGTTGTTAAAACTGAATTAAGTCTTCAGAGTCAGAGAAACATTTTTCAGATCTTAGTGACCTTGGTGTGGTTTGTAGCTCCTTGTAAATCACTTCCTGACACCGCATCAGTTTATGAAGTGTTTTCTTCAGATGGTCTTTGACCTCCCTGAAGCTAGACAACTGTTTGAGCTTTATACAACACTCACAGATTTCTTTTATCAATGAGTAACACCTTCTGAATAATAATAAGGGACACAAGTTCTCTTATAACTATTAGAGAGTACTTCACTTCTGATAATTATCAGGTTCATATGATAGTTATGAAGTGACATTCTCTCTTATCTTTATCAGAGACTTTTATGCTCACTGACCTTCAGAGGGTGTACTATTTTTTGTGTAAATACTTGTCAGAGACAATTTGGGTCGATTTCAGACCCAACATTACTATTATGTTTCAAGTAGATATGAAGAATCATTACGTGCTTAAACGTCCTAAGTGGACGAAAAGTACATAAATGCCATTGATGTTCCGAAATGGAACTTAGACGTCCTATATGGATGACTAGCATGTTTATATAGATTGACGTTCTGAAACGGAAGTTAGATGTCCTAGGTGGATGATTAGTGCATATTTGCCACTTATGTTCCGAAATGAAACTTAGACATCCTATGTGGATGATTAGTGCATGTTTGGCACTTATGATCCAAAATGGAACTTAGACGTCCTATATGGATGATTAGGGCATATTTAGCACTTATGTTCCAAGAATGGAACCCAGAAAGCCCTTGTGGCCACTTAGTGCATATTTAGCACTTATGTTTCGAGAATTGAACTCAGATAGCCCTCGCGACCAGATAGTGCATAACTGGTATATATGTTTTGTAAATGAAACCTTACTTCCTACGGTAAGTACTCATGCAAGATGAAACTCATGATTATGACCTCCTGTGAGGAATATAATGATTATGATGACTTATGCGGTATATAAGTGCTTAACTAGCACTTCACGTCTAGGTTATGGTTATAGTATGCGAAGCATCGAATATGCATGATATTATTTCATTATTTCAGTTTATGCTACGTTCTCACTAAGCTTTATGCGTATGTTTCTTTGTTTCATGTTTTGATGTAGGTGAGTAAAGCAAGACCATATTTAAAGACATAGACTTAGCGGGTTAGCCAACGGTGGTGCTCGGATGGTAGAGCAACTCTCTAACCCTTCTTTGATACTACTTAACACCGTAGGATCTTAGGGGACATTTGGTAGGAAGAAATCATGCAGAATGGAATTACAACAGAGAATGGAATGATAGAGAAAGAGAATGAATATGAAAAATTAAAAATAATTCTATTGATTGGTGTAATCAGATAATCAATACAAAAAAATTGATTCTCCTGTTTGGTTATGTAATGAACTCGGTTAGAAATTTTACAAAATGTAATATCTATTATGTGGAAAACTAGAAGGGGGGTTGAATAGTTTTACCGGTTTTTAAGTTCTTTTAATTCTTTTAAAACTTCTTAAAAACTTTACTATTGGAAACCTTTGATTCGATTCTTATGTGCAATCAATCAACACCAATATGAACTACACACTAAACTAACTAATAATAAGTAATGAAAGTAAAGAGTAGAGATGGAAAGATCAAACCGGGACAAAGGATTTATAGGGGTTCGGCTACGAAGCTCTTCTTCGCCCTACTCCACTCTCCGAGTACCACACTCGAGAGTTTCAAGCACTATGTCAACAACCTCCCTTTAGGCGAAGAAAACCGTACACGTCGCTTATCCTATTTCCGACACTAAGCTAGATGTCGAGTGCTAATCTTAGCTAGCATCAATCTACCACGATCCACTTGATCCTTTACTACTTCACACAAGACTCGATCTACCCGATCTACCTATGATCCACTTGATCAATCACACAAGCCCAATGGCTTCAAGAGATCTCCAAGATCTCGACACGATCACAATGATCAACTCTCACTTCACACAACCTATCCTATCTACCTTTGATCAACTTGATCAATCATACTAGCCCAATGGCTTCAAGAGATAATCAATATCTCTTCTAAGATCACAATGATCTTCACTCACTCTCTCACAAAAGAAAAATGATCTTGATGTATGCTATGATACAACAAGTGTGTAACAAATGTTACAATACCCCTAACTAAAACTACAACTCTTGTATCTTCTTTGATACCTTGAGTTCTTCTCTTGCACTTGAAGAGGAATGACAACACTTTGTATCTACTTGGATACTTTGTGTTCTTCTCTTGCTATTGAAGAGGAATGAAGAGGATCACTTGATAGGATGATTGGATCACTCTTGAACAAAAGAAAACCTAACTAAATGATCAAAAAGAAAAGATGTGAAGAGAGTATCAAACTCAGAAAGTTTTGTGTGAAAAAGGATGCCCAAGAACTATGAACAGGGCTGGTATTTATAGGCAGAAAAAATCTGATCGTTATAAAGGGACGGCTCCACTAAATTTAGTGGAACCGTGGAGCCGTGTCAGACAAAGACGCTCCACTTTTTGTCTTTTCTAGTGAAAACTTATTTGGGGAAGTTTGGAGCTGATTTTGGGGGAGAAAATAGCTGTTATGTATTTTAAACTTATTTTTCCATTAAAACATTTATTAATTATTCAAAAATAATTTGTAAAGTATATTTTTGAAAGAAATGTTGTCACATAAAAATGTGATGTCTAAAACTCAAATTCACTTCTTTGATCATTAGTTAAGTTGTAAATTTGTTCTAGAGTGATTTGTGTAGAAACGGGATCTTCCGATTAAAAACTTGTTTACGTTAATTTTAACGTAACTTGATTTTACATTTTGTCATCCTCAAAACGTGAAGTAATCGAAAGATAGAAATAACGTTTTTAGAACATTATTTGCATCAACAATATAACACCCTCGTAATTATTATTTCAAAAACTATACGAAGACTTTTGTACATATAAAAAAAAAAAAAAAACGCAATTAAAGAAAAATTACGTAAAATACATGTGCCCAATTTTGTCAAATATCTAATTAGTAATTACTTTACTAACTTAGGATAATTGTCATTTAATATTTAATATATATAATAACACCTAATAAATACGCATTTAAACCCACACGTTTGTATTTTGAAACGCTTGGTCAAACATTCCGTCTTTATCGACAATTTATGATAAGGAAACGCCTCTATATCACTTTCCGTTTTCCTTTCTTTCGAACTATTAGTTTACACAATCATATAAAGATAGCTCTCCTTTATATCAGAAACTAATTCGCAAAAGAATACTATGAAACTAACCATTTGAGAGCCTAGAAAATATGAAGTATCTTTACTCGTGAAGCATTATTCCATGTTGGAGTTGTACTTCGGTTCTTATACTACTAAGTTACGGTTCGATTTCGGGTCGTGTTGCGGTCCGTGCGTTGGTTCAGTTCTAGTTTCGCTAGGAGTTCGTGATTCGTCATAGTTTTGGGTTACGTTTAGCTTTTCGGTTACATCGGGGTGTTGAGTTTCAGTGGTGCCTCATTGATTCTGGGTGCTCGTGTTCACACTTGTGTATGTTTATTTGTGTTCATTTTTGATCGTGCTCGTCTAGCCTAAAGGTATGTTTCGAACTGTTATCTCAATATATGTATCATACGCTACACATGATCTCTAAGACTAAGTAAATCTTGTTATATGGTAGCATGCAAAGCCACCATTAATAATGAATCGAGGCTCAATAGAATAAACATTAGGAAATAAAAATACAAACCTAATCTTTGGTTTCGTTAATGATTAAATTCGTATGGAATATAAGTTGCATGAAATAATGAAACGCATAATATATGTATAATGGACCTTTCTGTTTAAATACATATGAGCATATGATTGAATATATATATCGCATAAAATCATGAACCGGGTTTAAATATGAACGTCGACCTCGTACAAATTCTTTGATTTATATTGGATCGTAAAGGGTGTATTTGATCATGTCTCTGTTTTGCTTTTCGAATCGGTATTATACACGACTATATCTTGTCATTCAAGTTCTATTATGGCCTTTTGGATACATGGTTTAAACTGGATTTAAAACTCAAGGTGGAGCGTGCATGTGTATAGTATGAATAGGGGATGCATGTGTGTGATTTTATGAAACAATTTTGGCATTAACAGTGAGTGGGTACGTGGTCATGGGCTGTCAACATGTTAATACGTGCGGGTGTAATCGGATCAAAAAGGAATTGGGTCGAATATGGGTAAGGATAAAATAAGAGGAATGCGAGTCGTGTGTGTATGTATATGATAATAACTTAGTTGGTCGACGCGGTCTAAGAGTATGTCGAGAATACGTTAATAAATTATGAACGGCGGGGTCTAAAATTATCATCCTAATATAAAATTTTAGCGTAGACGTTAAAATAATATTCTTGACACTTTTAATATTTAATTTTGATAATTTATATTTTGACCCAAAACTTTACTAATTTGGCATAATTAACCCTAAACTATTAAAAATGTTAACCCTTAAATATTATTAATTTCCAATTATAACATCAAAGTAGCAAATTATTAATTTGGGAAACTTTCAAAAAAATGGAACGTTACAAAATATTGCAAGTTACTATTTTTGAAAAGCTGCTATAAAAGGAAAGCTACTAAAAATGGAAAGCCGACTAAAATAAGTAATCCGATTTAAAATAAGTTATTAATAAGGCGATCATAAATTCGTGTAGATTTGCTGGAGATGGAGTTGCTTCCGATCTTATGTTCTATTGTGTTTGCACTTGCGGTCTAAGGTACAGATATTCTGACCTTCTCTGTAAGGTTCCTATGATTCTTTTCCGATCTGTTAAATCTCTGATTTGATACCCTGTTACGATCCTTTGCTATGACACCTTTGCTTCGACCTTTGATCTCTGATTTTGGACCTATGATATGAAGACCTTTTTGATATGAGATGGAAATGTTTTAAGTAAAGTATTTTGAAAGGGTTTTTCAAGCATGATATATTGACTTTAAGAACAATATTTTTGAAGTTCGTTTTATGAAAACTATTTGAAAGACCATTTATGAAAACTATTTTGAAGGATTGTTTTAAATGAACCTTAAGAGAAAACCTTTTGAAAAATACTTTTGATATTGAACCTTTTGAAGATTTGACCATCTGATACTTTGACCCTTTTGGATATTGACCTGGGATATTTGATCTTCCGATATGAACCTTCTGATATGACCTTTCCGATGTGACACTCTGATTATGATATGGACCTATGACCTGGACCTTTGACTCCCAGTTTGATACCCGAGCCAAAATATGTTTCCTAGCCATGAAGGTAACATGGCCATGTCATTGATGCACCAGTGGCATGACTCTAGTGTACTCGAGTGATGTTGTACACCGTCCCCATTATGATATGATATGAGCTCACTATGATATGATTTGATATGACCAATATGATTTGTTTGGGGGGCGTATGGATGCATCCTAGATATGTTCTGATATGATATGTTTTGATATGATATGATATGGTGACTGGGGCTGGGTGCAATCCACTCCTTTCACAAAATATGGGAGCTAGCTACTCCACCTGAAGAATGAGGACACCCCTCATATTATCTGATTATCTGAGAGGTCTCCCCTCTATATGATTATGAAGATATGATATGATATGATATGTGATATGTTATGATATGGGCTCGTGGTGGATGACTGTCCTAAACCTTACTCTTTATTTCCTTTTCCTATTTCTCACTCATTATGATATGCCTGTTCATTTCCATTTGCTTTTGTTTTCGTTTATTATATATATCTGTTCACTGGGCTTTTTAAGCTCAGCCGCACGTTTTCTTTCCGTGTGCGGCAGGTTTTAGTTGGAAGCTGGGTATGAGTGAAGAGACCTTTGGACTTAGAAGACTTTGATAGTTTTTCGGAAGTAGAAGTTTTTAGAAGGATTTGCATTGACAGACATAGTATTTAGTTTTGTTTCTCAATTGTAACCTTGTAGTTCCAGTATATCATTTGTAACCTTTGAATTTCTATTGTATTATTTAAGTCGTATGTTATGCTTGCCTTTGATATGTCACCATTTGCGTGACACTTCTACCCTTGCCGGGTTGGGGTGTTACAAAGAATCTCTCCCTTTTTGATGATGACAAAACATAAACTCATTTTAGGTTAAAATTAATTTTAACAAGTTTTAATGAGTTTACTCCCATTTCTCCCCCTTTTTGTCGAAGCAAAAAGGTTGCTAAGCCTCCCCCTTGATGTATACTCTCCCTCGTTTGGAGGACACCAAGGAATCGAGCAATGATTTGTGCTACAAAACAAGGTTAGATAACACATATACAAAATCTAACATGTTGCACTTATGACAAATATCCAACCACAAAAAGAATGACTAAGTAGCCAACTTAAAAATAAGAATGAAACAACCATATGAAAGCCCATTCATAAAAAGAAAACAAATGTCATACATAAGTATGACTACATCATGGAAGCAAAACAAACAACAAAAAAGCACATAAACATCCTTAGTGATATGACACTTCAAGTGTTGGGTTTTGAGATGCTGCTGCTAAATGTTGGATAATACTGCTCTTGGATCTAAATGAAAAATACACCAAGTATGATTCTGCTGCTAGGCTAAATCATTCTACTGTTGGTGTATTTATTCTACTGCTGGAGTAATCGAGTAAATAAGCTAAGTGAATACTACTGCTAGGCTTCGAAGATTCTACTGCTAGAGATAGTATACTGCTGCTTATTGGATAATTATGTATAGTATGTTAGATAATTATGGAATAGATACGAATAGATATTATTCTTGAATAGAAATTCATTGTAACCGACTAGGACTCCTTAGTCTATAAAAGGAGGATCTAAACATCCTTAGTGATATGACACTTCAAGTGTTGGGTTTTGAGATGCTGCTGCTAAATGTTGGATAATACTGCTCTTGGATCTAAATGAAAAATACACCAAGTATGATTCTGCTGCTAGGCTAAATCATTCTACTGTTGGTGTATTTATTCTACTGCTGGAGTAATCGAGTAAATAAGCTAAGTGAATACTACTGCTAGGCTTCGAAGATTCTACTGCTAGAGATAGTATACTGCTGCTTATTGGATAATTATGTATAGTATGTTAGATAATTATGGAATAGATACGAATAGATATTATTCTTGAATAGAAATTCATTGTAACCGACTAGGACTCCTTAGTCTATAAAAGGAGGATCTAGGGTTAGGTTTAGCATATGTATTATTGATTAGTTGATTCACTTCAAGGTTTTTGTAACCCTGTTACTTTTGAGTAACCGTATTAATATATTGAGGTGATTGTTGAGAGAATTCATTGTGTGTTAATTCTTCTTAAGATTAAGTACTAGATTCCGCATAGTATTTAATAGTTTGTTCAAGAACAGTTTCTATACCTATTGTCTTGGATCTATATCTAAGATAATTAACAAGATCGTTAGCTCAACTGGGATCAACAAGTGGTATCAGAGCTTGTGATCTAGAAACTGCTACCAAGAAGAATTGTGTTATTACTCAGATCTGTTCATCATCTACATAAGCAATGGAATCCGAATCTACTCATATGGTGACTGCTTCAAAGGTACCCATGCTCAAGGTGGGTGAGTATGAGCTGTGGAAGATACATGAAAATGCTTGACTACTCCATGTGGGAAGTCATTCAGAATGGAGATACACTACCTGCTAAAGCTGCTAATGGGACTTTACTACCCATCAAAACTAATGAGGAGAAGGCTCAAAGGAGATTGGAAATAAAGACTCACAGTATGCTAATGATGGGAGTACCCAATGAATATCAACTGAGCTTCAATCACATTCAGACTGCTAAGGAATTGATGAAAGCTATTGAACTCAGATTTGGTGGGAATGAGGCCACCAAAAAGTCAAGGAAGAATCTGCTCAAGCATCAATTTGAAACATTTACTGCCTTAAGTTCAGAAAACATTGATGCTACTTATGATAGGCTCCAGAAGTTGGTAAGTCAACTACAACTTCTGAAGGTCTCAGTGTCCCAAGAAGACAACAAGGAAGATTTTGAGACATTGAGTTTGGATGACTTGTACAATAATCTGAAGGTGTATGAGTCTGAAGTCAAAGGATCATCCAGTTCATCTTCTAGTGCAAACAACCTAGCCTTTGTGTCCTCAAACAACAAAGGTTCTGGTAGCTCTCAAGAAAACTATTCTGCTGCTGGTCATGTGGTTTATGCTGTTGGTTCTGCTGCTAGTACAAATAGTGACAACATCAGTGATGCTGCTATTTGTGCATTCTTGGTTGATCTCACCACAAGTACAACTGTTACTGATCAGGATTTGGAACAGATAGATCCTGATGATCTTGAAGAGATTGACTTGAAGTGGCAGATAGCCATGCTTACAATGAGAGCTAGGAGATTTCTGAAGAAGACTAGAGGGGCACTCAAGTACAGACAAACCAATGTGGGGTTTGATAAGTCAAAGGTTGAGTGCTACAATTGTCAGAGAAAGGGGCATTTTGCTAGGGAGTGCAGAGCACCCAAGAAGAACAAAGAGAATGTAAGGAAGGCTCAAATTGAAGAGGTCAAGCCTACAACTGCTATGGTGTCTTGTGATGGCTTGGGAGAGTAGGCCTGGAGTGACCAAGCAGAGTAAGGACCAAATGCTGCTTTCATGGCTGAAGAAGGACAAAAGTGACAAAATTTTGCTTTGATGGCTTATGCTTCTTCATCCTCTGGTTCAGACTCTGAGGTATCTAATGAATCTGCTTGTTCATTTAAATCATGCTTAGATACTGTAGAGGAACACAAGTCTAGGAATGAGAGTTTAAGAATGGAAGTAGAAAAGTTAAAACTTGATAATTTAGGTTATGTATATGGCCTAAAATCAGTAGAAGAAAAACTTGACTTTCTTAGACAGAATGAAGTAGAGTATGTTGATAAGATTAATGGACTAGAATGTGAAATTATTAAGAAAAATTGTGAAATTAATGTTCTTAATAAAAGAGTAGAAGAAGCCGAAAAATCTAGAGATGTAGCTTTATCTGAGAAAGAAAAACATGTTGTTAGGGTAGATAAACAACAATTTGCATTAGACCTAGTCAATAAGTCAATTGAAAGTCAATTAATGAGAAGAGGGAGTGGCTTAGGATACAATGAAGTAGCTCCTCCTGTCAAAAGTGCCTTTGCACCTCCTAGGAAGGAATTGTCTTTCATTACTGATATAGATGCAAAACCTATAGGTGAAAACTGTAAATCAAATACAGAGACACCTAAGGTAGAGAAGAAGTTATCTGATACTCTGATCATTGAAGATTGGGTGTCAGAGAGTGAGGATGAAGAGACTAAGTCAACACCTAAGGCTAATAAGGAAGAAATTCCTAAAATTGTTGATAATAAAGTCACTCAGGTTAAAACAGTTGAATCTAAAGCTAAACATGTTGAGTTTGAAAAACCTATGTTAGTAAGTAGGATTTCTAGGAAAATGGCTGAATTTGATGAGAAACCTAGAGAAAATCCTATGAAACTTAATAACTTGCCTAGAGGAAACCAAAGAAATTGGAACAGCCTAATTTCACACAAGTTAGGTAGTGATTTTCAATTACTTAAGAAAGCTTGTTATAGTTGTGGTAGTTTTGAGCACTTAGAGGAAGATTGTTACTACTACCAAAAACCTGTTAGAACGTATGCTAAAAAACCTGTATGGAACCAACACACTAGGATGAACCATAAGAATTTTGCTAAAAAGACTCACCCTCATCCTAATAGAAACATGGTTCCTAGGGAAATTTTGCTGAGAAATGGTGCTACTAGGACAACTACTACTGTTGCACCAAAAAGGTCCACTCAAAAGAAAACAGAGGTTTCTACTGCTAAGGCAAAAGCAGTTTCTACTGCTGAGCCAAAAGTAGTAACAGACACTGTTGTGGGATATCACTTTTATACTGTTAAGGCCTCAGCTTGCTGGGTCTGGAAACCTAAAATCAAGGTTTTAGATCATGTTCTCAGATACAGCAGTGCATCAATGGACTTGAAGAAATTTGATTATGTTGATGCACAAGGCAGATCCAAGTCAGTAATGGCTTGGATCCCAAACAGAAACTAATTCTCTTACTTTATGTGCAGGGCAATCTACAAGATGAGCTAAAGGATAAATGCATTTTTGATAGTGGATGCTCTGGACATATGACTGGAGACCAAAGAAACCTTGAAGATTTTGAAGCAATGGATGGTGGCTATGTTGCTTTTGGTAATGACCCTAAAGGTGGAAAGATAGTTGGTAAAGGTACTATTAGAATAGAAAACCTGGATTTTGAAAAAGTGTATTTGGTAAATGGACTTAAGTTCAACCTTTTTAGTGTCTCACAAATGTGTGACAAAAAGAATTTTGTTCTTTTTACAGACACTGAATGTCTTGTCTTATCTCCTGATTTTAAGTTGCCTGATGATAAATCTGTACTACTTAGAGTCCCTAGAACAGACAGTATATACAGTGTGGACATAAAGAACATAATTCCTAAAAGAGATTTAACTTGCCTGTTTGCCAAGGCCACATTGATGAATCCAAACTTTGGCATAGAAGACTTGGCCATTTGAATTTCAAAACTATAAATAAATTGGTTAAGGGAAACCTTGTAAGAGGTTTACCGTCAAAAGTTTTTGAAAATCCTGAAACCTGGGTTGCTTGTCAGATGGGAAAGCAACACAGAGCTTCTTGTAAGTCCAAAGTGGTGAACTCTATTTCTGAGCCCTTATATATGTTGTGTATGGATCTTTTTGGGCCAACTTATGTGAAAAGTTTGAATAAGAAAATGTATTGCCTAGTTGTCACAGATGACTATAGTAGGTTTACTTGGGTTTTCTTCTTAGCAACTAAGGATGAGACTTCTGGCATTCTTAAGGCTTTCATAACAAGAGTAGAAAACCTAATTAATCACAAAGTTAAGATAATCAGATGTGACAATGGAACTAAATTTAAGAATAATGTGATGAATCAGTTCTGTGTTGAAAAAGGTATCTTAAGACAGTTTAGTGTGGCTAGAACTCCTCAACAAAATGGTGTTGCTAAGAGGAGGAATACGACATTAATTGAGGCTGCTAGGACAATGTTGTCTGAGTCAAAATTATCCACTACTTTTTGGGCTGAAGCAGTTAATACTGCTTGCTTTGTGCAAAATAGGAGTAAGGTAGTTAAGCCTCATAACAAGACCCCTTATGAATTAATGCATGGTAGGAAACCTATGATAGATTTCTTGAAACCATTTGGGTGTCCTGTTACTATCTTAAATACAATTGATAACCTAGGAAAATTTGATGAGAAGGCAGACCAAGGATTCTTTGTTGGATACTCCACAAATAGTAAAGCTTTTAGGGTATTCAATAAAAGAACTAAGCATGTGGAAGAAAACTTACATGTTAGGTTTAGTGAATCCACACCTAGTGTTGCTGGAAGTGGACCTGAATGGCTGTTTGACATTGATTCATTAACCAAAAGTATGAATTATGAGCCAGTTATTGCAGGTACAACTAACAAGTCTGTAGGTACACAAGCTAATTCCAATGTAGGTACACAAGCTCAGGAAAATGAATCTGCAAAGGAGTTTGTCTTGATAGAGAAGTGGAAGCTTAATCAAACTTTCAAGGCCAAAGAGAAGGAGGGCAAGAGTTCACAAGTTGATGTTGTTCATAAAGATGTAGAAGGTGGGGATGAACCTTCTAATGCTGAAAAGGTGGTTACTAAAGGACCACAAGTTGCTGATGATGTGCAGAACAAGACTAGCAGTAGTAACTCTGATTCTACTGCTAAGCCTTTTAATTCTACTGCTGCACCACAAGTTTCTACTGCTGATGAAGATGGAAGATCATTTGATGATGTTAACTATCCAAATGATCCTAATATGCCTGGATTAGTTAATGTCTATGCAGACACTGATGATGAAGTTGTGGAAGGGTTTGGTGCAGAGGCAGACTTAAACAATATGGAGAATGCAATTCCAGTCAGTCCTATTCCAACCACTAGAATACACAAGGATCATCCAAAGGAGCAAATTATTGGAGATGTTCACTCTGCTGTTCAAACAAGTCAAACAAAAGGTTTCAGAGATTTGTTTGATCAAGGGTTATTTGCTCAATCTCTTCATCAAAGAAAGAGCCACAAGGGTTTACAGAATTGTATGTTTGTTTGTTTCCTGTCACAAGTGGAACCCAAAAATGCCTACAAAGCTTTACAAGATGAAAGTTGGGTTGAAGCTATGCAAGAGGAGTTATTGCAGTTCAAGCTTCAAGAAGTCTGGACATTGGTTGATCTGCCTTTAGGGAAAAAGGCAATTGGTACTAAATGGGTGGTCAGATGCAAAAGAGATGAAAGAGGAAAAGTGATCAGAAACAAGGCAAGATTGGTGGCTCAAGGATACACTCAGGAAGAGGGCATTGATTATGATGAAGTATTTGCTCCGATAGCAAGAGTAGAGGCTATCAGACTATTCTTGGCATTTGCTTCATTTAAAAACTTCACTGTGTATCAGATGGATGTGAAGAGTGCTTTCTTTTATGGGAAAATTGATGAGAAAGTTTATGTGATGCAGCAACCTGGTTTTGAAGACCCTGATTATCCTGATAGGGTTTACAAGGTAGAGAAAGCACTGTATGGTTTACATCAAGCTCCTAGAGCTTGGTATGAGACCTTATCCAAGTTTTTGTTAAACAATGTTTTCAGCAGGGGAACCATTGACAAGACTCTGTTCATCAAGAAAGACAAAAAGGATATCTTATTAGTGCAAGTATATGATGATGATATCATTTTTGGGTCTACAAATAAGGTGTTGTGTGAGGAATTTGAGAAGCTCATGCATAGCAGATTTCAGATGAGTTCTATGGGGGAACTCACTTTCTTTCTAGGGCTTCAAGTTAAGCAGAAGGCAGATGGGATTTTTATAAGCCAAGAAAAGTATGTGGCTGATATTTTGAAGAAATTTGGCTTTTCTGATGTGAAACCAGCAAAGACAACCATGGAGACCAACAAACCTCTGATCAAGGATGAAGATGGGGAAGAAGTTGATGTACATCTCTATAGATCAATTATTGGTTCTTTAATGTATCTAACTGCTTCAAGGCCAGACATTATGTTTGCTGTGTGTGCTTGTGCCAGATTTCAAGTGACCCCTAAAGTTTCTCACTTGAATGCTGTGAAGAGGATTTTTAGGTACTTAAGGAGTCAACCTAGGTTGGGCCTTTGGTATCCTAAGGATTCACCTTTTGATCTGGTGTCATACTCAGATAGTGATTATGCTGGAGCAAGTTTAGACAGAAAGTCAACTTCTGGAGGCTGTCAATTTCTTGGACATAGGTTGATCTCTTGGCAATGCAAGAAAAAGACTGTGGTGGCTAATTCAACAATTGAAGCTGAGTATGTGGCTGCTTCTAGTTGTTGTGGACAAGTGCTCTGGATTCAGAATCAACTGCTGGGTTATGGCTACAACTTTATGAACACCAAAATTTACATTGATAATAACAGTACAATGTGTATTATTAAAAATCCTATTTTTCATTCAAAAACAAAACATATTGAGATAAGACATCACTTTATAAGAGATTTTTTTGAAAAGAAATTAATTCAAATTGTTAAAATCCATACTAACAATAATGTTGCAGATTTGCTCACAAAAGGTTTTGATGTGGGTAGATTTCAATTTTTAATTGCCAGTATTGGAATGATTAATCTTTGAAAATTTCTTATCTCTTTGTGTTTTTGTAATGTTTTGTAAGGATTTGTACTGTTATTAGTCAATAAAGTTGTTTCTACTGCTTGCTATAATGTCTGGTTGGTTCTGCTGTTAGTTATATTTAGCCTACTGCTAGTTGTTAATTCAACTGCAAAGTATAACTACGGATTGTGATTATTGTGGTATATGCTTTCTTGTGTTTTTGTGGTTTTGGACTAACCTTTTATAGGAAAAGTCAAAGGGGAAAGCTTATCTGATGAGAAAAAGATGTCTCAAAAGATCAGTAGACATTCTACTGCTAGTGAAAAAGTTTCTGCTGCTAAGCAAAACTTTCTGCTGCTCGCTTTGGAACTTTTGGGATTCTACTGCTTGGTTTTAAAGTTAAGGGTTGATTTTGTAAATTTGGAGCGAATAAAACCTAAATCGATCCGAAGGGCTTTAAAACCTAATTGGATCTCACAATTAACTTTGTGCGCCCAAAATTAACTTTATTTCAAACCCTCACACACTTTTTAACATCTTATTTGAAAAACCCCAAAATCAAAACCCTAATTTCACAATGGCGGCAAGAGATTTCTCCGATAACCACAATCAGGTTGCATTTCTTCAAAAGGTTCCAGAAGCTGAGGGTTTTGCTGAAGTTATTGACTTTCTTAATGCTACTCATCTAAGGTATGCATTAACAGCAAATCCCACTATATACATTTCCCACATGAAACAGTTCTGGTCTACTGTTAAGATCAAAACTCAAAATGGGGAAGAATATTTGAGAGCTGTGGTAGATGAACAAAGGATAGTTATCACTGAGTTATCTGTAAAAGAAGCACTTCATCTTTCAGATGATGAAGAAATAATTTGCCTTTCTGTTAGGAATATAAATATTCAGTTGAAGACTCGGTCACCCCGAGTACTTAGTAGCACATCATAGCTCGTAGGATCATTAGTAATATTATTTGTAGTTTAGTTAGTTTTTATTAGTATTGTGGAGTGGGTCGGGTCTTTACCCTCTGTCAGCTCACTCTACAGCCCGCTAGGGGCATAATATATTGTAAGTATAAATACCCCTTCCCACACAAGGGAAGGGTTGGACCTTTCAAGCTAATATTACACAAGTTTCTTTCTCTCACTAAAAGGCTCCCATTTCTCTCTCTAAAAACCTCTTCCATTCGATCCATACAAGACTCAAACTAGTGATTCATGCATTGTGAATACCCTACAATTGGTATCAGAGCCATGGTTAGGTCCATGAGAGTTGGTATTCACGAATTAGTGTAGTTCTTGAGGTTTTCTTGTTGGTTCGACTTGTAGTTTTAAGTTTTTTTTATTTTGTTTGTTTAGTAGCATAAATCTCATTTTGTACTTTGTTTAGTGATTAGAAGTTGTTTTTCTTTGTACTTTCTTGCTTAAGATTAGTATTAGAGTGGTATTTGGTGTTTGGATTCACAGATCCAAGAACCGTGTGGTGATTTTGGAGCAATTCGTGGGTTTTTTTTGTGGAAGTGTTCTTGAATGCGGTTTGTGTAGTTTGGACGTTCTTGGATGCGGTTTGTGTAGCATCGGGTACGCGGTTTGTCTTTATACTAGTTTAGGCAAAAGGACAAACGGCATTGATAGTGACAGGTTTGGAAGTTTGTGCCAACGCGGTTTGTCTCTTGGCACATACGCGGTTTGTATATCCGGTGTGAACTCGGTTTGTCTATTTGGCGAATACGCGGTTTGTGTCTTTGGTGTGAACTCGGTTTGTCTATTTGGCGCACACGCGGTTTGTGTCAACGCGGTTTGTATATCCGGTGTGAACTCGGTTTGTCTATTTGGCGCATACGCGGTTTGTGTCATACGCGGTTTGTATCTTTGGTGTGAACTCGGTTTGTATCTCCATTGTGAACTCGGTTTGTCTCTTGGCACATACGCGGTTTGTATCTCCATTGTGAACTCGGTTTGTCTCTTGGCGCATACGCGGTTTGTGTCTATGCTATCTGTCTAGGCGGTTTGTATCCAAAGTTGACTTTTTACGTCAAAACTTCAAACGGCCATAACTTTTGAACCGTAACTCCGTTTTCAGCGAAACACCTGTCAAAACGACCGTGAGACCGAGGAGAAGGACACGTTGAATTAATTTATTCATTCAACCCAAGTTTCGAGGCCTGAAAACGCTCCAGAATGAAGTTATTGAGGTTTTAAGTTTCCAGACCAAAATTCCACCGTAACAACTCGCATCAACCAAACCAAATCACCACTTAACAATAGTGCAACAATCCAACAGTCATCATAACACATATCAAGCATCATTCCACGGTTTATTCTTGATTTTGTAAAACCCCGCGAAAGAATCTATTTCTCGGTTTAAATCATAGAATTGTAAAATCCCGTGCACGTTAATATCATGTCAAATACTTCAGATTCTGCTATATCAGAGATACTCAGTTTGTACAACATGATAGACAAACAAAAGATTCCCAAAGATGTTCGACAGATAAACGTGTTTGACTATGTTGGTGCCAATAGAGACTTTGTGTGCCCGAATTCTCAAGAGAAAGAGCTTCATCAGCCACAGACAAACGTTGTTGAGTCAGATACTGTTAGGAACATCGTGCAACATGAGAAGCACAACGAAGCGTCGGCTGAACCTAATGGGGTATCTTCTGTCATTAATAATGATAATGTGTTGCATGAACAAAAGATTCCCGACAAAGTACAACAGACAAACGTTGTTAAGTCAGATATTGCTAATATGGGAAATAACAATGTTTTCCCATATGAACAATATGTGAATCACAACGAAGCGTCTGTTGTACCTAGTTGTGCATCTTCTGTTCTAAATGATGATTATGTGCTGCATAAGTACAAATTGCCTGTCCCTGATAATAACTTGATCACTAGACTAAACATCTATAAAGAACAAGTTGCTATGTATGAACAGCGTGCTAAGTTTGAGCTTAATGATCGTGAGCAGAAATTAGAAGGTCAAATGAGTACACTTATTAAAGAGTCTAGAGTGCGAGAAGAAACATTAAAAATAGAGTTAAGTTCTTTGAAAAGTCAGCTAGAACAGTCTGTCAAACAGAAACAGGAAGCACAAAAGTGTGTAACAACACTTAAGCAAGAATTCAAACAAAAAGAAACAACTCTTTTAAATGATTTCTCTAAACTCAAGACGTTAAAAAATAAGCTTGAAGATAAGTTGTACACACAAAATCAAACCATACAAACTGCTCAAATGATTCATAAGCACAGAAAGTTGAGTGATAAGCATAGTAAAATCATGATAGGTGAACCAAAGTCAACCATCCTTAGGGGTATGCAAGTACTTCAACCAGCCCTATATGATGGTAATGTGATGATTAAGCATATTCATGACCAACCTGAGCATATCTACACTGATGAAGAGGATGAGTTAAGTGATAAAACGAGGGAAAAAATGAATGAGAAAATGAGGGATCCCGAGTGCATAGCCAGACGAATAATAATCAAACCCCATGATTATTATGAGGAAAATCGTTTGACTGTGTTTGCTCCTCAAAAGAAGTTAACACCTGAACAGATATTTTGGAAACAAGATAGTGAAAAACTTAAGGAAGATAAACTTAAGGCCAACACCCCCCTCATTAGAAAAGTTGCGTCCATAACGGTGTATCCTCCCAATACACCTAGGAATCTGGTGCCCTTGTCTCTTCCCACTGAATGCAAAACCTTTATTAGCTTATATGTGCTTTGGCAACTATTTGCTGATTTTGATAAAACATGTAAGAAGAGAATCACACCAACCGGCATTACTGAGGGGGAAAGGTGTTTTGAACATGCAAAAAGGTGTTACTTAACTGAGGTCATGCCATTCTTTAAACTACTTAAAGAACATTTTGAAGGGTTGCAAACTGCCCTTAAAGTCGAAATAAAAGAAATGGAAGTAGTATTTAAAGACATGGAAAAAGAGGTGAATGAATATGCAATAGAGCTTAAGAGTCGAGAGATTGAAAGAAAAAACATACTCATTACTAACGACAACTTGATTGCTAGATGTATTGCACAAGATGTATTTTACACTGTTACTGATTCTGCATTGTCTGCTTGTCAATTTAATGAGTATGCTATTGCGTTGAATGTCACCCAGAATCGTGTTGTTGAGCTTGAGGGGGAGAATTTGAAATTGCTTGAAAAAATTCAAAATGATGACCATGATAACATGGTTAAACGTTTTTCAAAACTAGAAGTTGATTATCTGAATTTGCAACTCAAACATCAACACTTAGAAGAAAAATGCAAAATATCAAATGTCAAGACATCCTCGGATGCTCCTGAGTTTGATACATATTTTGAATTAAGCAAACGTGATGAAAAAATTCAAGCTCACACAAACACGATTCGACTGTTGAGGGCCCAAGTTGCCCAATTGAAATCCAACAAGTGTGAAGTGTATGGCACCAATAAACCTTCGTCTTCAGATTCTCAGAATTTTCAATATCAAAACACCATAAATAAGTTACATTATGAAAATGAGTGTTATCGAGAAGAAAATTCAAAGGTCAAACAACATTTCAAAGAGTTATATGATTCTATTAAAGTTACAAGAAGCAATCACAATGATCAAATAACCTCTTTGACAAATGAAATTGAGAATCTTAAGGCTCGGGTGAAAGGTAAAATGCCATGCACCACTTGTAATTGTGTTGCATCAAAGGTCTCTGCTTGTAAAATGTATGATGTTGATGTGGGGTCTATTCCATTTCCCATGAGAAACAACAGACCTGTCCATCAAATGTATCTCTGTCACCTTAGGGATGGACTTGATACTCTTCGTGAGGTTGTGGAAGAGGACAGAATAGGAAAACCACTCGATAAGGCAGTTGGTTATGCCTGCGTCCTCACAAAAAGGATCCAGGAACAGTTAGAATATGCCATTGGCACGGGCCCTAAGTCTCACAACCAAAGAGATAGAATAGTTGCATCATCATCCACTATTAAGAACAAGCATGTAACCGTTGAGGTATCCTTGGAAACTTCAGATCCCAACACATCAAAACATGTTCAGCAACTAGAAGTGAAAAAGACTAAGATTCCCATCAGTCCTTCTACAGGAGTTAATAGTGACACTAAAGCTAGCGAGTCAAAACCTAGGAGAAACATAAAGAATTCTAGGATTTCACCAGCTAAAAGTGTTCCTAAAAGGAAAGTAGAAGACCACATGAGAAACAACAAGTTAGATTTGAACAAAAGGAATCATAATTCGAATCCAAATTCACTTTGCAAAACATGTAATGAATGCATAATTTCGTGTAATCATGATAAATGTGTTAAGAAATTTCTGAAGTTGTCCAACAAACCCCCAGTTAGGAAAGTTTGGAGAGCTAGACAAATTAAGCAATCTTGGAAACCCACAGGAAAAATGTTTACCAATGTGGGCTTTCAGTGGAAGCCCACGGGCCGAACATTCACACTAGGGGAATATTGCCCTTTAACAAGGATTACAATTCCTAGAGTAGTGCCTGTTAAGGAATGGAAGCCTACTGGTAGAGTTATCCCTTTAGATACACAATGTCCCTTAACCAGGTCCATTGCATCTACTAGTGTTGCCCCTATTGTTAAAACCAAGGCACCTATGGTTTCAGCAGCCCCAAAGATTGTTTGCACTAACCAACTGGAACCCAACCTAAATTGGGGATCCGGCTCTCCAAATTCTCTTCTTTCGTCTGTTTTCAAATGCAGGTCGTACGAATCGTCCTTTGACATTTGGACACAGGCTGCTCACAACATATGAGGGGAATCATGATGTCTGTTCAAATCAGTTCAGGCCTCGTTCTTCAACGACAATGACGTCTGTACACATCAGTGCAGGCCTCGTTCTTTAAAGAAAAGAAATGTGTACGCTTGAGTGCACTTTATCTTCAAAAGAAGAGGAGTCTTCTTATTAATGGCCATTCTCATCAACAAGATTCATGCTCTTTCCGTGCTTATTCAGTCTTCAAGTGGATCAGCGCATATTGGAGTATATTGTTATTCACGTATTCAACCAAAAATTGCAGTTGACAGGCATATGCAATTTTTGAGGGGGAGAAAGGTGAATAAACTACTTGGTGATTGAGATTTGAGAAGTGGTCATACGACTCTCCATGTTTCTGACTATTCTCATCAAAAGGCTTCATACTTGCTCCATGCTTATTCAGATATCAAGTGGATCTACTTCCATCCGATTGGACGTTTATTCACTCAATCAAAAATGGCATCCTCATATGCAATCTTTGAGGGGGAGAAGTGTGAACAGTGGATCAACCTCATATGCACTTGTTCAATCAAAGATGGCATCCTCGTATGCAATCTTTGAGGGGGAGAAGTGTGAACAGTGGATCAACTTCATATCCACTTGTTCAATCAAAGATGGCATCCTCATATGCAATCTTTGAGGGGGAGAAGTGTGAACAAGTGATTCGATGTACACTTGGTTGTTGGTTCACTCACTTGTTAGGCATCAAATGGTGACTACGGAGTTGAACAGGTATTACATATTTGGGGTTGAAGTTGACTTTCTCAAAGGCGTGATCTTACTCTATCTTGAAGTCGGGGTTGGTTGGATGCATGACCTTCAATGATAACTTGCTAGTGCTTAAGATTTAAGTTGAAGACTTAGGTTATCTAGTTACCAGCAGTCGGGGTAACTATCACTTTAAGGAGTTACTCAGTGTCACACGCCGATGACGTTGTGGATAATCGTAAGAGGTGTTAATGTCTCATACCTTGGTTGGGTATTGAGTACTTAGAGATTTGCTTGGAGCACTAATTCTCTACACCGTTCTTCCAACATTAGTGCAAGCGTAAGTCACAAGAATGGGGAATTCTATCTTCAGGTTTAAAGTTGGTATATCGGGATTGCTCCATCAGTTATCACTTCGAATAGCCTACTTAAGGGTTGATAAAGATAGTCAGAGACGGTTTCGGCAGCGGTTAATTCTCACTTGATCTACTTGAGCCTAAGTTGTTCTTCTCACAAGATTTCAAGAATATGTTCGTAAAATGTGTTGCTGATTCTGAGGTATCAAAACCAGCGAGGGGGAAGGAGACATACATCTGAATGCACAATGAGTACACATGATGGGCTTTATACTTCTTCTCAATTGAAGATTATTCCGGGAAGACAAATGTCATAACCGTAGAGAAAATCAGTGTTCTAACTCATTCTTTCTGGTGTGTCATTCCAACTAAGTGTGGGAAGAGAATGCCAGTTTCTGATGATAAAAGAGGTACACAATTGTATGATGGTTCTTATGGTTAGTCGGTATCCTACTGAAGGAAATGTGTACATCCGGTACTCAGTAGCTATTATGGTACTGTCTTGGTGTTATCAAGTCGACTACATACGGGATAAATTGCTTACACTCGGGACTTAGCTGAATTTGGTGTAACAATTCTCATCTGCAATGTCCTGAAAGGAGATAAGGGGATTTTCAGGTCTTAATTGATCTTGATGATGCATTGTCGACTTCATTAATGGGATTGAGTGTGTACTTCGGGTTTTTGGGCTTCATATATCGAGACTGGCTGCATCTCTTCAACTACTTGGGGGAAAGTGGTCTCTGGATACTTTTGGTAGGCATTTCTTCAGTATTCAGCGGGAAGAAATGTGAGAAGAATTATTCAAATGTGAGATGATTCGTTGCTGATCTATTTGAGGATCCCCGAACGGAGAATCACGATGATTATTCTTAAAAGGGAGCAGCAATACTTAATGTGGTTTGCTACGGTTTTCGCTGTACGCGTACCTTATGTAAGCTTGAAAGAGAGCTTTGAATCTGCTCAGTATGAAGATTGTCAGTTTGGGGGGAAGCTATCAAAGCTGTACATTGGGAAGGCTCAAGTTCCGTCGATTGTTCAGGAGCCTCGAAAGCTTTGGTGGTGAAAGTTTAAGAGATGATTGACCACAGATTTCTACAACATACTGAACGTATCCTCATTTCGGTATTCATTTCATCATCGTCTTAAACTGAATAATATAGTTTGTACATATCTTAAAACATACTGTAAATAGAAAATTATAGAACCAGAAAATTGTATATAGAAAAATATTAAAACCAAGAAAAACCATAAAAAATCAGAAAAATAGAAAATACCAAAAATAGTTTCACCTAGGCATGTCTTCTGTTTATCGATAACATTTACGGACTTAGAAATGTCATTCAATAATGGCACGGGTCTTTAAATGAAGCTCGAGCAGAAGTTAAAATGGATTGTTAAAACATGTCTAAATGGCTTGCTATTACTTTAGATAGCAACCCGCGCTTCAGACTGGGGAAAGCACGTCGCCAAAAAGACGGCTGTTCCTCCAACTGGGTGATGTTCACCTGGGCATGGATTACTTTATATCCATGTTTCCTGATTTGATGTACGGTTCAGTGCATCATTTCGCGTATAAGAAGAGAAGTCTTCTTTGCACCATGAACTCTTTCAGTTCTATGATTCTTCAAGAGAGTTTTGGTGTTTCATAAGGTGGTAACTGGACTTAAATTTCACAAATACTTATCACTCAATTGAATGACTACAACTCTTTAAATAGAAAACGGGTCATTAATTGAGGGGGAGTTTATTTGTTCAAATTTTGACACCTTTTTAAACATTGTGCAACATCAGCAGTGACATTCTCTCTTGGTTTGAGGGGGAGCATTGTATGCTTCGTAATCAGAATATATTAAACTTGACCACATTTTCTCCCAAATTTTCTAAACATATTTAAATCAATTGGGATCACAAATCTCAAATGGTTTGAAATTTTTGATCGGGGGAGAGAATGTGATTTAAATATGAAATTCTGATAAAAATGTGATCTTTTGGAACTCAAGTGTAGGCTCTCCCATATGTGCTAAACCTTTTCGTATATCGATGCACATATTGAGGGGGAGCGAATGATTTATGATGGCAACTGTGGAAGAATACCAAAGACCGACCAATCTTATTTTAATGCATTGGAGTTATAAGGATGGTGAGGTTAGGTATTTGTTCCCATGATCCAGCCAGAACCGGAGGGATCTTCCCAGGGACAATCCTCTAATTAGAATAGAAGTCCTTAGGAATGATTAAAAAGGAGAAAAGTGAATAAGGGAAGAGTGCCGACTGAGATGGAGCTAGCACTGGAACAAACCCAACAAGGTGCTAGTTATGAAGTCTCGGTAAGCACTGAAGGGGTTGAAGAATGAAAAAGAAATGTAAAGATAAAGGGTGAAAAGAAAGAAGCCCTCCTTACATCTTAGGCAGAAACCGGGTCAATACATATGCTGTCAGAATCACTTAGTTGATTGCTGACATTGAAGACAAAGTATCATGGACCCAGTGATACGCTGCACAACCCTCCCTAGCCACTCAAGGTCCCTCAAAGGACTCTTGTTTCACTTGTCACGGAGATCAATACATTGCTATCGTCTCTCTCACTCCGAGTTAGATGATATTGAAAAGGTGGCAGTCCTCTCCAGCCTCCGATCACTAAATCAAAATGCACTATTGAGTCTAGAGCCAAGAGATCATCAATTAATCTCATTAGGACACATTTCCAATATGCTTGCTGTTTCATACACCGTGAAAAGCAAGAAAATATATATGAAGAGTCCTACGCATTATCCTTGTGGTATTGCCAGAACATCCGAGTGATACTTAAAGTAATCACAATGAAGATGGAAATCCTTCTAGAGCCAACATCAAACGAGCTCTTGGTGGGTGACATGTGAGATCCTTCATGGATCAAACCTGTGACAACTGGAATGAAACAATGGGGCGATTCACATTTGAATCAAACTTGTTCCAGGAAATGGATTGACGGATGCTTTTGGAAAACCCTTCAATGTGCTCATCAAATGAATTTCGAGCTCATTGATTGTGAAAATTTTCAAACAAAAGTATTTATGACAGAAATGTGATTTAATGTGTAAAACCCTCGTTGTGTTACATAAAAAATTGTTTATCTAGTAACACGCGAGTGATTTTTCTAATCAATTTCTCATCAATCAGTGGGTATTCAATTCACTGATTCACTCAACCGTGTTGTCTGCTTTGAGACGTTCCGGTATGAGAACATGCTTGTAAGACGAGTCCAATGTTAGTTCATTGAATGAGTCTTTACAACAAGCTGGAAATTCCTGTCAAGGAGAATTCTCTTTAAAGGGAATTCTACCTGATCACAGGTCGGTCCTCACGGATCCGAAGGTTAATCTAACCACACCGAACGAATGACAAAGCCATATTCGTTCTCCAACTTTATTGCTAACTGTTTTATTTCAGGTACATATAAAGATGGTGATGGTGGTTCCTGATTCCAGTATGTGACATGTCAATTCACACTCCATGCTCACACTTCCAACTCATTATTAAAGACATCATGATAGCTAAAAGACCTTCAACACAGCTTCCGCAACTCTGATGATAGCTATCATGATCCAGAAAAGTGTGAGCATGCGGGCCCAACGGTCACAACAAATCACTTGGAGGCATTACTACAATGGATGAGCTCAGAGATTTTCGGTGGCTGATGATCTCAAAGAAGGCTCCAAGATCACAACTTCTCATGATGACGAAGCCACAAGATGACTTGAAGATGCATGTTGGATGATAACTTCAAAGAATACTCAAAGATCATCCAAAACAAAGAACAGTCATCACAAGTTCACTGCTAAAGGCACAAAGATTCTAGACGTTGAAGAATCAAGGTCTACGAGCTATGAAGTCAAGATTCAAGGATGAAGTGCTAGAATTCAGAACATTACTTCCGGGGTGACCTCCCTTAGGGGGAGATTGTTAGGAATATAAATATTCAGTTGAAGACTCGGTCACCCCGAGTACTTAGTAGCACATCATAGCTCGTAGGATCATTAGTAATATTATTTGTAGTTTAGTTAGTATTATTAGTATTGTGGAGTGGGTCGGGTCTTTACCCTCTGTCAGCTCACTCTACAGCCCGCTAGGGGCATAATATATTGTAAGTATAAATACCCCTTCCCACACAAGGGAAGGGTTGGACCTTTCAAGCTAATATTACACAAGTTTCTTTCTCTCACTAAAAGGCTCCCATTTCTCTCTCTAAAAACCTCTTCCATTCGATCCATACAAGACTCAAACTAGTGATTCATGCATTGTGAATACCCTACACTTTCAAATTCTATCATTTTTCAAGAACTTGAAAATATGGGCTATGAGAAAAAGAATGAAAGTTTAAAATTTTACAAAGGACTTCTCTGCCCTCAATGGAAGTTTCTTCTTCACACCCTTCTCCATTGTCTAAGTCCTAAAACTACAGGGTGGAATGAGTTCAGCACAACCCAAGCATCTGCTTTGATTTGTCTGGCCACAGGACAACCCTTTAATTTTTCGGCTATGATCCTGGATGGGTTGAAAAAGAATATTTCTGGGAAAATTTATGTTTACCCAAGGTTTTTGCAATTAATTTTGAATAAACAATTATCAAAACCTAAGGTGCATAAAAATGTGCATAAATGTCCTAAGCTTAGAAATTATTTTCTTATTTGAAAAAGAATGGAACTGGTTTTTCTAGGACAATTACTCCATTGTTCCTACATATGTTGCACTTGGCTGCTACTCAGGGTGAAGGTGCTGAAATCACAACAGCTACCCATCACACACCCAACTCTGAACAATCATCTGAACTACATCAAAAGATCCAATCCCTTAGGACTTCACTAAATAAGAACACTGAGCTACCTCAAGCCAGTGTTAGGATGGATGCAAATGAGGCTGTCACAGGTGATGTAGGTGACATGATGGAAGAGGCTAACACTACTGCTTCTGGCTTAGTAGCTGGGCAGGAAAGTGTTAACATAACTAAAACCTCAACCATGGCAACATCTACTGTGGAAGGTTCTCATAAACCAGAAACAGACGATGGTAACCCCAGCCAAATGGCAAACAAGGGGGCTCAGGTGATCAAACCAGGTTTGATACTGAGTTTGGACCCATTGATTCACCTCTCAGGGAAGGTAACACATCCCGAAGTGATGAGGGTAGACCTGCAACAATTGAATTGATGGACTCTTATGTACACAATGATAATGCCTATGATTCACCTCTCGGACCAGGTCACACAGGTCGAAGTGATGAGGCTAGAAATGAAACTGATGAATTGTTGGCATCCCAGAATGTACAAAATGCCAAATCCAAGGATCCACCTCTCGGACCAGGTAACACAAGTCGAAGTGGTGAGGATAGTATGCAACTCATAAAAGAATTGACGAAAAAATGTACAATATTGTCAAATGAAGTTCTTGATCTCAAGAAGGAGTTGTTGTAGGTGAAAACTATTCAAGCTGCTGAAATCAAGAGGTTAAAGCAAAGGATTAGGAATTTAGAGGGTGTACAGAGATCAAGGACTTCTTAATTTAAAAGATCAAAGTCAAAGGTGGATGTTTCCAAATGAAGTTTGGGGGAGGATGCACCCAAACAGGGGAGGAATGCAGACAAGAATTCAGGGGAGGTCATCAAGGACTCAGGGGAGGTTGAAAAGCTTATTGATGAAGGTGTTACTGGTAACAAGGGAAATGATCAGGTTGATATGGATGTTGATAGTGGTGAAAATGAGGAGTTTGTGGTTAAGGATAAATCTGGTAATGAAGTGGTGCTTGAAAAAGGTAAAAAGGAGAAATTTCTAAGTTTGAACAAAGAGCAGCTGTCTAAACACACAGAAGTAATGGTGGAGTCAATCAAGAGTTTGGGAGATTCTACTGCTCAGGTTAAAGAGGCTGCTGTTGTTGAAGTTGTGAAAAAAGTAGCTAAAGGGGATTCTGCTGCTGGTGCAGGGCATTCTACTGCTAGTGTTAAAGAAGCTACTGCTGGGCCAAAGCAAGGTTCTACTGCTGGAGATAAGGAACCTACTGCTGAGTCAGATGATGATGTTAGCTTAGCTAAGATAATTTTACAACTAAAAGCTACAAAATCCTCAACACCAAAACAATCACAATCACCACAACCAGAGCAACCACAAAAACAACCAACACCTGAACCACAACATCAACCACAACCACAATCAAAACCTGAACAACAACCAAAAACACAACCTCAACCTTCAACAAAGCAAACAACTCCACCACCTACACTTCCAAGACCATCTGTTAAGGGTGTGTCAATTAGAGAACCCATCTCACACAAGAAGCCCACACAAACTCATTCATACTCTGGAAAAGGCAAAAGCAAGATGGTTGATGAGCCTGAACCTTATCCTTTTCATCTTCCCTTTGAGTACTGGCCTAAAGATATTGCTGAGAAGTATAATGAGGAAGTGGCAAAGAAAGTTCAAGCTGAACTTGATGCAGAGGATGAAGCAGAGCTTGAAAGGCAAAGACAACTTGCTGAGGTAGAAGCAAAGACTAAGGCTATGCTTGATGCTTGGGATGAGGAGAGAGTTAGGTGTAAGGCTGATATGGAGTTATTGAAGCAGGTTAAAGAGGAGATCCAGGATACTTTTACTGATGAAGGAATGAATAAATGGTTAAAGGAATTCACAGAAAAGGAAAAGAAGAAGCATCTTGCAGCTAGGAAGAAGAAAAAGGTACTCAGACCTCCAATGCTAGGAAGAAGAAAAAGGTACTCAGACCTCCAACTGTCAAGCAAATCAAAAAATTTCAGGAGCATTATGATGAAGCGAAAAGTGTACCGCTTTTAGGGGGTCATTTAAGCCCTAAATCGTATTTATTTGATCAAATATTGCCCTAAATCGTTCCTTTTGTCATTTTAGGTACTTTGGAGAAGAAATCTGGAAAAGGAAGCATTTTGGACGTTTTTGGAGCATAAAAGTGAAGAAAACGACAAAGTCTCCAAAGCTGCTGGAAAAGTACACTTGACGGCGTCAAGGATTGCTCCTGACGGCGCCAAGGCTTGGCAAAAGATGTGGATATGCAAAATACACGTGACGCGCCAGAGAGTTTTGCCATGGAAAATCTGACGGCGTCACCCTTTAAGGTGATCAAGGCCATCACGGTTTAAGCTAAGGAGAGACGGCGTCATGCCCTATTCTGACGGCGTCAACCCTTGATAGGCCAGAGCGGATTTTGGAGGATTAAAGAGGGACGGCGTCAGGAAGACCATCCGGGAACCCTAGCCACGGCGAGGTGACGGCGTCAAGATCTATAACGTGACGCCGTCAGATACTAAACTCTATATATAGTTTTGCAATTTTTATTCATTGTGTGCAACTTTGTGAGGAGAAACCCTAAGACGAATTTCTGCCATTTTTAAGGGTTTTATACCCTTGGATCTCCCATGTTTAATTGAAGATAAGTAATCACTTAATCAATCAATATGTCTATGTGTTGTTTGATTATATCTTGTTCTTGTCTTTTAATTAACATGCTAGGCTAGATTTATCTTGTGTTTGCTTAGATCTAATGAAACCTAACTATTGATTATTGGTTATTAGTGTGTTATTAATTGTATTGGGTGATTGTTTATCGATGTTAGGCTTAAGAAAACTGGCTAACCTCCTATACGGTAACTTGCTTGAACGTCTTAAGAAACATGAACCAATGCGTACTAAGGTTATTATGGTTGTATTTAATGCATGAGCGAATTCTAGTGATCCCATGTTAGGAGCTTCTTAGCCGGCTCGACATAGGAGTGAAGTAGGAGCTTGTAGAGTTGGGGAAGTACGTACGCCACCCCACGATTGGTATTAAGGAATACACCCGTCATCCACGCAATTAATACACACTAATCAACCGGTAAAAGATAGTTAGGGAATAAGGAAATCTAAGTAAACACATTTCTCCCCATATAAGTTACACGACCTTTTCATTTTCAGTTATTTTATTTTATTTGCATTTGTAGTTATTTGGGTTAGTTGACTAGCAACTAATTCCGCCCACTCTTTCAAACCCGAGATTTTACTTGCTTTCCATAAAATATAAAAATACAAAAAGAATCTTCCCTCACCCTTAGACCTATTAGAGTAGTTTTTCAATCCTAACGACACTATTCCCCTAGAGAACGATCAATCCCCCGGTACTTGCCACTTCACTATACTACATCGGTCAGGTACACTGCCTGGTGGGGATTGCAAGCCTCTTGAGATCCCTCAAGAGGTAAAACCTGTTGTAAGGTCGCAAAACCACGCATCAAGTTTTTGGCGCCGCTGCCGGGGAATAGTTATTGTTTAGGTTGAATTTTTATTTTATTAGGTCTACTCACTAGATTCCTTTCTAGTGAGATTTTTATTTATTTTTCTAGGATTTCTTTAGTCTATCTTTTTTCTTCGTTTCTTTGTTCGTAACCATTACCATCCGACATCATGGAAGGTGGTAATATCCTTAATCCCAACAACCCACCACCACGACAAAACCAAACTCGTAGAGCACACACTTTAGGAGGATATTCCCTAATTTTGGATGATAACCCCCCTAATCATAGAATCACTAGGAGCCGTAGCTCGATCAAAACTCTTGCCACACCCTATGCTGAACCCGAAAGGGAAATGCATAAATTAAGGCAACACCACCAAGCGGCCAAACCATCCACGATCAATTTTGATGATGCCCTCTCCGAGGAAGAATCCAATCCTCACTCTACACCTCCTAGCCCTCAATCCAATCACGATATGGAGGTTCCCGAAAACCCCATCCCTAAATCCCTCAAGGACTACTCTTCTCCCACCCCTCGCGGTTTTTCCAATGCTATTGTTTTTCCTAATGAACACACGGATGGGGTCTTGCGTGCAACCGACATTTGGCTTGCCCAAAGTGTATGCAAGTTTCACGGATTGAAAAGTGATGATCCAATCCAACACATCAAAGACTTCCTAAAAATAGTGGATACCCTCCATACGGACGGAGCCACTAGAGATACCTCCCGGCTACGATTATTTCCCTTCACCCTTTATGAGAAAGCCAAAGATTGGTATAACAAACTCCCCTCCGAGTCCATCTTCACATGGGAACAGCTTATCTCAAAATTCTATGAGAAATTCTTTCCCGTAGGAAGAACTTCAACGTTAAGGGAAAAAATCTTCCGCTTCCATGTTGGACCAGCTGAACCCATTCACGAATCCTGGAACAGATTCAAAGATCTAATTAGACAAGTCCCTCATCATGGCATTGAACTCTGGCTTCTTGTCCAGATCTTTTATGACAGTGTCCCTAAAAGCGACCAATTTGGCATTAATAATTCGGTTAAAGGAAAAATAGCCAACCTAAGCGCTGAGGAAGGATGGAATAGAATTGAGGAATTCGCAAATGATCAAGACGATACCTGGGATGAACCCGATTCGATCATGAGCATTTCCAAGATCATGAAAGAGCCTCCTTTTGCTAGCCGGTTGAGTAGATTGAATGATCAAGTATCTTATCTAGACAAGTCACAACCAACTAAACGGTTATCAAACCCATACTTGATCTGCGACCAATGTGGTGGCCCGCATGAAGTGGAGGAATGCGAGGATGATACCACCACCGAACAAGTATGCTTGTCAAGCCACGACATCTTCGATGATCCTTCGCTCTTAACTTTCTACCAAAACAATGATTTTACCCCTTGGGAAAATCTTGTGAGAGAAGAGGGAGGAGGAGACTATCCTGACTACAAGGTTAGGAGCACTTTTGAGGATGATCTTGGGCATTTCACGCTTGAAAAGAATCTGCAACTAAATGGTCTTGACAACCTCATCAATAGCCAACAAAATGACCTAAGGGCCAAATTCGCAGAACTCAACGCCACTCTCGACGGCCTTGACGAACCTCAAACAAATCAAAGAGATCCCTTACTCGCCATCACCACTCGTGCTGGAACAACTACTAAGGATCCACCTTACCCAGCTCAACAATCTGACGTCATGGAACCCGACACCCCTCATGAGGAGGAAGGTAATGTGAACGATGGAAATCCCGAGCAAACCCCTCCGGTAACTCCCTCTCCACCTACTCCAACCAAACAGCCCATTAAAGTCCCATACCCGTCCCGCCTCAAGAATCAAAAGGTCGAAAATGATAATAAAAGATTCTTGTCATATTTGAAGAATTCGGTCGTCACCATACCCCTTCTTGATGCATGTTACCATATGCCCAAATATAGTACATACTTCAAGAAGCTGCTAACCAACAGAAAAGGGCTCGAGGGTCTTGTAACCTTAGGAGAAGAATGTTCTGTGGTGACTCAACGAGGGCTGCCAAAGAAGGTGGACGATCCAGGTAGTTTCACCTTGCCCTGTTCAATAGGATCTCTTTCTGTCAAGAATGCTTTAGCCGACTTAGGAGCAAGTATCAATCTTATGCCGCATTCCATGTTCCTCAAGTTAGGGTATTCTGGATTGAAACCAACCCGTATGAACATCCAACTAGCCGATAGATCAGTCAAATACCCCTTAGGAATATGTGAGAATGTGCTGGTTAAGGTAGGGAAGTTCAAATTTCCAGTTGACTTCGTCATCTTAGAGATGGAAGAAGATGACCTAGTGCCCATCATTCTGGGGAGGCCATTCCTTGCAACTGCTCGCGCTGTTATTGATGTTCATGACGGCAAACTAACCTTACGAGTGGGGACCGATAGCTTAACCTTCGACATCAAGGACACAATGAATCTTTCTCTCGAAGCAGCTAATCGGCTGTATTTCATCGGAGAAATCAATGAACTATCCGACGAGATTGACAATTGTATAGATGAACAGGTGGAAGCTGGTTGGTTGCGAGATGAAGCTTTCTTACCCATCTTAGAGGAGGAGAAGACTATGGATGTGAACGCAGTCTCCTTCTATCCCAGACAAGAAATCGAACAGCTTGAGCTTCGTAAACCCGAGAACAAACTTAAACCTTCCATCATCGAGCCACCCACGTTAGAACTCAAGGAACTCCCAAACAACCTGGAATATGCTTTCCTCCAAGGAAAAGATCAACTTCCGGTAATCATAGGAGTTTTAAAAAAATATAAAGGAGTTATAGCATGGAGTGTAGCCGACATCAAGGGGATTGACTCAACCTTTTGTACGCATAAAATCCTCATGGAGGAGGATTATAAACCCACCGTGCAACCTCAAAGGCGAGTAAACCCCAACATAAAGGAAGTCGTAAAAAAGGAAGTCGTTAAGCTCCTAGATGCGGGACTAATTTACCCAATCTCAGACAGTCCATGGGTAAGTCCTGTACAGGTTGTACCAAAAAAGGGAGGAATGACGGTGGTTAAGAACGATAAGGATGAGTTAGTGCCTCAACGAACAGTAACTGGATGGCGTGTGTGCATCGATTATAGGAAGTTGAATGATGCAACCCGAAAGGATCATTTCCCTCTCCCATTTATCGACCAGATGTTGGAAAGGTTAGCGGGGCACGAGTACTACTGCTTCCTAGATGGGTTCTCAGGGTATTTCCAAATCCCTATCGCTCCTGAGGACCAATTAAAGACTACGTTTACATGCCCTTATGGCACATTCGCCTGCAAGCGAATGCCCTTTGGACTATGTAACGCCCCCGCCACTTTCCAGCGCTGCATGACAGCAATCTTCCATGAGTTAATGGAAGACAGCATGGAGGTCTTCATGGATGATTTTTCTGTCTTTGGAAACTCTTTTGATCGCTGTCTTGCTAACCTTGATAAAATGCTCAAACGTTGTGAGGAGACTAACTTGGTACTAAACTGGGAAAAGTGCCACTTTATGGTAAAAGAAGGGATTGTGCTAGGGCACAAAATTTCAGGAAGTGGAGTTGAAGTAGACCGGGCAAAAATTGAAGCTATATCCAAATTTCCCTATCCAACAACTGTCAAGGCAATCCGTAGCTTCTTGGGTCATGCTGGCTTCTATAGGAGATTCATTAAGGATTTCTCAAAGATAGCTAGACCAATGACTCAGTTGCTCGTGAAGGATGCCCCGTTCGACTTCTCTCAAGAGTGCAAGGATGCATTCGATCGATTGAAGCAGGAACTCACCCAAGCTCCAATTATGGTCACCCCTAACTGGGAGTTACCCTTTGAAATCATGTGCGATGCTAGCGATTATGCTGTTGGTGCAGTATTAGGCCAAAGGTTTAACAAACACTTTCAGCCAATATACTACGCTAGCAAAACCATGAATCCTGCTCAAGAAAACTACACTACCACTGAAAAGGAATTACTAGCCGTAGTATTTGCTTTTGATAAGTTTCGCCAGTATCTTGTCCTTTCTAAAACGGTTATTTTTACGGACCATTCAGCTATTCGGTATCTTTTTGCTAAACAGGATGCTAAACCGCGGTTACTTCGTTGGATCTTACTATTGCAAGAGTTCGATGTAGAGATTCGTGATAAGAAAGGAGCAGAGAATCTTGCGGCTGATCACCTCTCTCGTCTCGAAAACCCCAGCCTCGCTGAATCTGACAAGAGTGAGATTCGGGAGTCATTTCCTGAAGAGCAGCTCATGTCAATAAATGATTCTGAACCATGGTATGCGGATTATGCTAACTACCTGGCAAGTAGAGTCATTCCTGAGCATATGAGCAGGCATGAAAAAAAGAGGTTCTTCAATCAATTAAAGTACTACTTTTGGGATGAACCTTTCTTATTCCGAAGATGTCCGGATCAAGTAATCAGACGTTGTGTTTCGGAAAAGGAGGCTATCAGAATTATAAAAGAGTGTCATGCAGGTCCATCTGGAGGGCATCACGGAATGAATACTACTGCACGAAAGGTCTTCGACGCAGGATTCTATTGGCCTACAATATTTCGTGATGTGAAGGGAATGATACAGACTTGTGATGCGTGTCAAAGAGCGGGGAATATCTCTAGGAGGGATGAAGCCCCGCAGAATTATATACAAGTTTGCGAGGTTTTCGATGTTTGGGGAATTGATTTCATGGGACCTTTTCCATCTTCAGGAGGGAATGAATACATCTTAGTGGCCATTGATTATGTTTCGAAATGGGTGGAAGCACAAGCCCTTAGGACTAACGACGCTAGGGTAGTAATTCATTTCTTAAAAAAATTGTTCGCTAGGTTCGGAATTCCGAAAGCTCTTATTAGTGACAGGGGAACCCATTTTTGCAATTCGCAAATGGAGAAAGTTATGAAAAGATATGGAGTCTCTCACCGATTCTCCACCGCTTACCATCCTCAAACCAACGGTCAAGTCGAAAACACTAATAGAGCCATAAAGAGAATATTAGAGAAAACGGTCAATCAAAACAGAAAAGATTGGTTTTTTAAGCTCGATGAAGCTTTGTGGGCATTTCGAACCGCTTATAAGACACCAATCGGGACAACCCCGTTCCGTATGGTATATGGCAAGGCATGCCACCTTCCAGTAGAACTGGAACACAAGGCATATTGGGCACTTAAGGCTTGTAATTTGGATTATACGGTTGCGGGAACAAATAGATTCTTACAGCTCCAAGAGCTCGATGAATTGAGATTAGAGGCCTATGAATCTTCCATTACATACAAAGAAAGGGCAAAAAGATGGCATGACCAACGGATTAAGAGACCCAAGGAGTTTTCAGAAGGAGACAAGGTCTTATTATATAATTCTCGCTTAAGGCTATTTCCTGGGAAACTTAAATCCAGATGGTATGGACCTTTTACCGTAAGGAGCTCCTCTAAAACCGGAGCCGTTGTGTTGATTGACAACGAGGATAGAGAATTCACTGTGAATATTCAACGAGTCAAGCATTATCAAGAGAATGGTAATGAAATGATCAATGAGGAAGACATAACTTTCGATGAAGAAGTCACGTAATGTACGGGGACTTTGAGTCTAGCTACAAGACTCGTTAATAAAGAAAAGCGCTTCTTGGGAGGCAACCCAAGCTTTATTTGCTTTGTGTGTTTATTTATTTGTTTGTTTGATTTTATTTGCTTCCGTATGTGTGTTTAATTTTATTATTATTGATTCATGTTCAAAACTAAATTGTGAAAATGCTTTATCTTGTTTTTAACTTCGTCTTAACTACATATAAAGGTATTTTGCAAAAGTTAAGTGTAAGGGAAATCCAAATCGGTTTATTAGAACAAATGAACATGAATCATAACAATAATAAATTAACATACATATTAGTAATTGTTTGAGTCAAATGCTTGTATCGAGTCATAATGATGTTTTGCAGGATTTTCAGGAAGTAAGGTATAGGTTTTTCCAGAAATTTTCCGGAAACTTAACATGAGAATTCTGTCAGATCATTTCTGACGGCGTCAGGCATTACAACCTGACGGCGTCAGGTTTTAATTTTCTGAAATTTTTGAAAGTTTTGTTTTCATAAAAAGTTTTTATTAAATCTCTAATTTATAAACTCCAGGAATCTGCAAAATTATCATTCCACAAGCATTATATCCTTATATAGAATTTATCCTGCCGATGTTATGCAGGTTTTCGTGTTTGTTTTCTCAGGTTTAACAGGTTATTTTGGACAAGGAGATGTATGTGGAATCAAGCTTTTGGCGATGCTTTAGTCTTGGAACTTCTACATTCTCTTGGAAGAAGATCTAACCATGTTACCTCTTTATCCACCAAACGAATCAGGGGAGTATTTGATTTCATTCTTTTACCTTATTTACTTATACATCTTGTTATTTGAACATTGGGGACAATGTTCATCTTAAGTGTAAGGGGGGGGGTAAAGTACGGTACTTTAGAGAATGCTATTACGCTTTATTTTTGTTTGTTTAATGGTAGATGTGTAATAAAACTGAGATAAATACCTGTTAGGGCAATTTTAGTGCCAAATTTAAAATTTTTTACAACATATAGGAGTGAAACTTTGGTCTTAATGAGCGTCTCATGGATAGGAGTTATATGACTAGCACAAAAACCGTACCACTAAAAAAAAAATTTCCACCCCAAATATGTGAGGTTCGCCCCTAGAATTGGTAGGAAAAGCATTTATGCTATGATGTGTGTACCGGTAGCACTTAGATTCTAGAACTTGCGTTAGGACCATTCCGAGGCCACAAGTGAGACTACATTCGTGTAGTTAGATTTACTACATGATAAGAGGCATTAGGATTAACCCATTGTTTTACACCTGTGTTTTTGTTATAATTACATTGGCTACATTGGTCAAGTAATTCTCCCACACCCTTTGCGTTGTACCCATTTTTGGTACACGATACCCCTAGTACACCCCTCAGAGCCTATCTTTTCGTTTCGACCTTTAAGCATTTTACTTAAAGGAAGAATTTGTTTACACCCCACTTAAATGTACACCCAAATCGCCTTAGCCTACCTTGTGTGCACTCATCTTTAGTGCATTATTGTGACAACATTTGTTTAAACCCTTAGTTAATTATCTAGTTGATTACATGGTTGCTAAGTCGAGTCATATCCTTGTACATATTGTTTTGGGACGATTGGGACTCATGGGTAAAGTACTAGTGTAATGGAGTAATGGGGAAGAACAACATTATTACCCCCATATGTGCTAAATATTTTAAAAGTACTCCAAGTGTTTCGATTGTCTTAATTCGAGTCATTAGAATAGTTATTTGTAAATTTATGTAAAAGTTCAAGTGTAAGGGGAATGCAACGCCCCTATGATGTATTATTTTGGATGGTAGGGCAAGAGTGTATGAAAAAAAAAATCGAAAAAAATCAAGAAAAATACAAAAAAATGAGAAAAAGAAAAGTAGAAAAAAAACATACGGACTACCATCCCGTTTCATTTTATGTTTATTTTAAGTTTTTGTTATTTTGTTTTTAGCTTAAGTCGAGTCTAGTCTTGGCTTAGCAACGGCATATTGTACATGTAATTAATCAAGATCTTTAACTCGCCACCAGTAAAATATCCCTTATCCAACAAATCCGTGTTTATCATATCCCTACACCTAACGTTATAACCCGTTTAAAAGCCCTCTTTGATAGTTTATCTTAGGTGCTTACGCCTAGTGGAGAAGGTTTTTGATCCTTTCCCAAGCCTATGGTAATCTATTTGCTATGACAGGTAGTGAGAGATATTATCCGTTTTCATTTATGAGATATACTTTTATGACACCTAAGAGATGTGAGTATCTAAACACTACTTGTGAGGTGCTAGTTTGTAATCTCCGTGCTTATTATGATTAAAGTGGAACGACCATTTGTTGTAATTACTTTTATATTAGCATTAAATGACCCCTAACTTGTATTTTGATTAGAATAAAAGCGCATTTGCTTGAGCACAAGCAAATCTCAAGTGTAAGGGTATTTGATGTAGCGAAAAGTGTACCGCTTTTAGGGGGTCATTTAAGCCCTAAATCGTATTTATTTGATCAAATATTGCCCTAAATCGTTCCTTTTGTCATTTTAGGTACTTTGGAGAAGAAATCTGGAAAAGGAAGCATTTTGGACATTTTTGGAGCATAAAAGTGAAGAAAACGACAAAGTCTCCAAAGCTGCTGGAAAAGTACACTTGACGGCGTCAAGGATTGCTCCTGACGGCGTCAAGGCTTGGCAAAAGAGGTGGATATGCAAAATACACGTGACGCGCCAGAGAGTTTTGCCATGGAAAATCTGACGGCGTCACCCTTTAAGGTGATCAAGGCCATCACGGTTTAAGCTAAGGAGAGACGGCGTCAAGCCCTATTCTGACGGCGTCAACCCTTGATAGGCCAGAGCGGATTTTAGAGGATTAAAGAGGGACGGCGTCAGGAAGACCATCCGGGAACCCTAGCCACGGCGAGGTGACGGCGTCAAGATCTATAAAGTGACGCCGTCAGATACTAAACTCTATATATAGTTTTGCAATTTTTATTCATTGTGTGCAACTTTGTGAGGAGAAACCCTAAGACGAATTCCTGCCATTTTTAAGGGTTTTATACCCTTGGATCTCCCATGTTTAATTGAAGATAAGTAATCACTTAATCAATCAATATGTCTATGTGTTGTTTGATTATATCTTGTTCTTGTCTTTTAATTAACATGCTAGGCTAGATTTATCTTGTGTTTGCTTAGATCTAATGAAACCTAACTATTGATTATTGGTTATTAGTGTGTTATTAATTGTATTGGGTGATTGTTTATCGATGTTAGGCTTAAGAAAACTGGCTAACCTCCTATACGGTAACTTGCTTGAACGTCTTAAGAAACATGAACCAATGCGTACTAAGGTTATTATGGTTGTATTTAATGCATGAGCGAATTCTAGTGATCCCATGTTAGGAGCTTCTTAGCCGGCTCGACATAGGAGTGAAGTAGGAGCATGTAGAGTTGGGGAAGTACGTACGCCACCCCACGATTGGTATTAAGGAATACACCCGTCATCCACGCAATTAATACACACTAATCAACCGGTAAAAGATAGTTAGGGAATAAGGAAATCTAAGTAAACACATTTCTCCCCATATAAGTTACACGACCTTTTCATTTTCAGTTATTTTATTTTATTTGCATTTGTAGTTATTTGGGTTAGTTGACTAGCAACTAATTCCGCCCACTCTTTCAAACCCGAGATTTTACTTGCTTTCTATAAAATATAAAAATACAAAAAGAATCTTCCCTCACCCTTAGACCTATTAGAGTAGTTTTTCAATCCTAACGACACTATTCTCCTAGAGAACGATCAATCCCCCGGTACTTGCCACTTCACTATACTACATCGGTCAGGTACACTGCCTGGTGGGGATTGCAAGCCTCTTGAGATCCCTCAAGAGGTAAAACCTATTGTAAGGTCGCAAAACCACGCATCACATTACCTGAAGAATGTGAAGGGATGGAAGCTTGTGCAGTTAAAGGCATACACAGATGATGAAGTTCAGAAGAAGTATGAACTAGCTAAAAGAGAGTTTGAGAATTTTACACCAATGAGGTCTGAGGCTGTAGAAGAAATCATTAGAAAGAGGTTTAAAAAGATGGAGGAATATGAGATTGCAACAGAGGTTGAAAAAGAGAAGGTGGATGAAACAGTAAAGGTTGAGGAAAAGAAAGAAAGTTCCAATGTTGGGGTTAAAAGATCTGGTAGAGTGTTGAAGATGAAAGCAAGGAAAAAGAGAAAAGCTGATAGGTCAAAAGCAGTTGAGAAGATCAGTTCTGAGTCTGAGAGTGAAAGAAAAGAAAAAGCTGGTGATAGGGAGGAATCTAAAGATGATATGGAAAGAATGATGACTCTCACAGTTCTATCAAAACATAAAGAACCTGAGGTTACAAATGCAGTTCCTTTACAATCAAAACATCTAATTATCTCATATACTAGTGGAATCTTTGATGGGAGTGAAGCCTACTGGGAATTTAAAAGAGCAAATGGTTTGTATTATAGATTTACTAGCTTTCCACAAATGTTGTTTTATATGGATAGAGAGGATGTGGTTACCCTCTGGAAGCTATACAAGGGAAAATATGGTGATACAAGGCCAGAGGAGGTATATGAGAGAGTGATTTATTACTATTTGAAAATCATGTTTGAACCACATGATAGTGACCTTGAATGGAGAGCAATTAAACACAACACAGTTCAGAAATGGTATTTATATCAGTCCTGTGGTGTACATGAATTGAGTGTTCATGGGGTAACTATTTATATGTTAGTAGAAAAGGACTATCCTGGTCTGAATTTCGACAAAGAAATTGTTTCTCAAATGTTGAAGCCTGGAATGTTGCAGTTACAGAGAGGGTTCTTCACAGATGATAAAGCCTATCAACTTTTAAAGAAGTATGAAAGAGTGCTAAAACCTAAGTCTTCAAAACAGAACTGAATGTGTTTGGAAGCATCCTCCTGGTGTTTGTCTCTGCTTAAAGGAAACTTGATGATTTTGGAGTAAAATATCAAGTTTAGGGGAGGATTGTTGGGTTTTGAGATGCTGCTGCTAAAGGTTGGATAATACTGCTCTTGGATCTAAATGAAAAATACACCAAGTATGATTCTGCTGCTAGGCTAAATCATTCTACTGCTGGTGTATTTATTCTACTGCTGGAGTAATCGAGTAAATAAGCTAAGTGAATACTACTGTTAGGCTTCGAAGATTCTACTACTAGAGATAGTATACTGCTGCTTATTGGATAATTATGTATAGTATGTTAGATAATTATGGAATAGATACGAATAGATATTATTCTTGTATAGAAAGTCATTGTAACTGACTAGGACTCCTTAGTCTATAAAAGGAGGATCTAGGGTTAGGTTTAGCATACGTATTATTGATTAGTTGATTCACTTCAAGGTTTTTGTAACCCTGTTACTTTTGAGTAACCGTATTAATATATTGAGGTAATTGTTGAGAGAATTCATTGTGTGTTAATTCTTCTTAAGATTAAGTACTAGATTCCGCATAGTATTTAATAGTTTATTCAAGAACAGTTTCTATACCTATTGTCTTGGATCTATATCTAAGATAATTAACAAGATCGTTAGCTCAACCGGGATCAACATCAAGATTTGCTTCAAATGTCAAAAGGGTCCTAAGCTTTTATTGGATAAACTAAACATAACCATTTTTAGTTGTGTGGGCTATTGGGTGGTGGTGGAGGTAGAATGATGGGTCCTTATGGTGGTGTGAGAAGGTGCTCAAGGTAGGAGAATTGAAGGCGCAACTCATCTCTAAGGCACATGATGAGGTATTGGTTGTGGTGACAACAAGGACAACTTAGGGTATGTGGTTGTAGGGGATAAAGAATGGGATGACCCATTAGTGGTTGTGGTGATGGTGAGAGTGATGAGGATGATGTGTTAGTGCCAAGTTCAAAGGAAGTTGATGGTGATAAGGTAAGTGTCAAGGCTAATGATTGAATAGGACTTGGTTGAGACAAGGGTGTGGTGATTCTTGTGGTGGAGGTGGATGATGATGTTGGCCTTGTTGAGTTGGCCTTTGATGGAGCTAGGGGAGTAGAGATTGGGGAGGTTGATTTGGTTGAGGTTTGTGGTGTGTGGGCTTCTTTATCATCATCCAAAGTTAGATCAATGGGAATCATCTCATTGGAAGGTTTGGTTGAAGCTTGTGGTGTGTGGACATTCTTGATCCATTGATCAATAAGAATTGTCTCACAGGTTGGTTTGAGGTTAAGCCTTGGCTTTTTGGCTTTGTGTGAAGTGGTAGCAATGGTTGAAGACATGATAATAGTGAGGTGAATGTGAAGTGGTAAGGATGAGCAATGTATGATGTTAGCTTATATAGCCAAATCAAAACATGCAAGTTTGGATAGGATGGTGAATTTGGGGATTTGGGTGTATTGGAATCAAGTTGTGTTTGCAGATTTCCAAGAAAAAAGAGTCAAAAAGTGGAAGAGAATAGTTAAATTCGTCTTCCCAGGGCACAATACCACTAAAGTTACCACGGCACCACTAAATTTAGTGGAGCCGTGCCCTATTTAGTGGAGCTGTGGCCTACAGTTGACTCTTTTTCCAGTTCTGCAGGTTCTAGGCTGCCTAAATTGGGTAATTCTGGGTGGACTATTTTGCAGCAAATCCCAAAGCCTCAATCCAATAAAGAATAATCACACAAATTTCCTAACACTAGTCTAAACTAGCAACTAAAATTATCATGTGATCTTCTAAGTTTAGGCAACTATTAAGCATCCATTAAACCAAGCAAATTTTATCATCTAGTGCATGCAATGGAAATATAAAATAAAATGTATGAACTAGACAAAGCTCATAATAAAACATAAAGATTGATTAGCTAATTAAAGTAACCAATGTCAAGTAAAAATTGTTAAGACAATTTAAACTTGTTAATGTTAGATGGACATTGCCATGACCCCATTGATAATAGCTTAATAACACTTAAGTTAGTAATACTACTTAAGTTAGTCCTATTTAATCTCTTCTCTTCCCCAACTTCTTTATCTTGTTCCCGAGCCATTTGATTGCCTTGCCAATGGACTTGAACCCCCCGATTGTTTGCTCATGCATCGACACTTGTCGATTGTACATGGTTGTTTGCCTTCTCATCACCGAAGTTAAGTTGGTTTGTTTGAAGGGAAGGTCGGTTGTTTATGTGAATGATGACATGTCAAGGTTGCGAAAGAAGGTGTCGGGAGAGGGAGTACGAGGACGAGACGTTCCTTCTTCATTCACCTGATCATCATCCTCATCCATAGGTTGAGATGATGAACCATGACCGAAGGAGGAAGAAGATAGAGGGATATTGGAAGTGGATTTACGACCACGTTTGGACCCTTTGTCCTTAAGTTGTTTTGTGCGACGTTGTGGTCCACCAAGGGGTTTCATGACGGGATTGACTAGGACATAGTCGACATCATTAAGATGTAGGAAATTTTCCATAACCCACTTGAAGAGACGAGTAAGCAACATACCATATGGCGTGAGCTTATCGGAACGACTATGGATGTTGGCCATCATTTTGGCCATGTAGTATGCGAGGTTGTATGGCTCCTCGATACTAAGATAATAAAGCATGTGGGCGAGACTCGCCAACACGTGATCCTAGTTGCCCGCAAGGCTCAAAACGTTCTCACGTAGAAGAAGTTCCCAACTTCTGAGGTCGGGAAGGAGTTCTTTGAGGTAGATGCGGTTGGGGTCAAGATGGACGATGGAACCATCACGGTTTTGATACGTGTTGGCGACTCGAGGAACTTGGATGTGGTGTTTTATGGCTTCAAGGTTGGGGATTTCGGTACGATAAGCACCTTAATTTTCAAGATTATAGAAGAGTGACTCTAGGGAATGGTGTTCAGTGTAAGCACACTGACCATACGAAGGAACACCGAGAATGTCACCAAGCTCGGAGATGGACAAGATGATGTTTTGGTTTTGGATCCAAAAATCAAGGAAAACATTACCTTCAAGATCATTGAAGGTGCGGACTTGACTATAAAATTCGAGGACAAAACGAGGACAAATTTGATCATTTATTTTGTATAAAAAATCAAAATCAATAGTAGGGAAGCAAGCTTGGATGTTATCCAAGAGAACGAAATGAGCATCGGCTACACGACCTTCGTGCATATATCGATCGTGGACTTTAGCAAGATAAGCTTTTTGCTCATTGGGGATGTTTGGATCGTCTAATAGACGGGGAATGTAAGGTTTGGTATCTTGATAATCCGTACGAGGCATTGTTACCTACAAAAACATAATTTTGTATATGTTAACTTGTTGCATTTTAATGATCACATTCTTAGTGTGTGTGTGCCTAAATGCAAATAATGTGGAGGTGCGGTAATCATGTAAGTTAAATTACCTATCATGCCTAAATGCAAATAATTTGGGAATCATGTAAGTTCTACATTGTCTAATCCTAGTCTTAATTGCATAAAAGTTCAACAAAAATTGAAAACCCCCAATTTGATTTTATGCATAAGAACAAACCCTAGACTCAAATTGAAAAGAAATTAAAGATAATTAACTTACAATTTGTGTTGTAGTGATTAGGATTGTTTGATTGCAATGCCTCGATCTTGATTAGCAAGAGTGTAATTGGATTTTGGTGATGGGTTCGGTTTTGACAGCATGTGTTAGTGGTTTTGTTTGTTTGAAATGAGTGTGCAGAGGGAAAATAGAAGAAAAACGGGCTTTCTCAGATATATGGTACCACGGTACCGCTAAACATTAGTGGTGCCGTGCCACTTTAGTGGAGCCGTGTGTCTGTGAGACCCATTTTTGCTCTGTTTCTACTCTTGACTGATTGATCTTACTTATTTAGTAAGACTTTTTGATGTGAGGAAAAGGTTTATACTTAATAAACTCTTTGACGAAAATGATTAGGCGAGATGACAAGGAATGACCTTAGTATTTCCAAGGAAATGCCTAAGTTGTCATTGGAGGAAAATGAGGATTGACTTTTAATATTTCCCGTGAAATAAGTAGAAGTCAAGAGTTGAGATTTAGAGAATGACTACAATATTTCCAATGAAATATTTAATTAGTCATGAGCGGAATTAGACGAATGACTCATAGAGTTATGGAGCAAGACGAGAAAAATGACTTCAATATTTCTAGTGAAATATTAAAAAGTCACCTGACGAGACGTACGGAATGACTTAATATTTTCAGTGAAATATTTAACAGTCATGAGACGAGACGTAAGAAGTGACTTGATATTTCCAGTGAAATATCTAAGATTCACGAGATAGGACGTAAGGGATGACTTTTATATTTCTAGTGAAATATTGAAATAGTCATGAGTGGGATGAGAAGGATGACTTAAAGAGTCATAAGATGAGACGTGAGAAATGACTCCAATATTTCCAATGAAACATTTAGAGAGTCATGAGATGAGATTTGAGAGATGACTTCAATATTTCAGAAGAAATATTCAAATAGTCATAAGAGGGGTGTGGAGAACGTATTGATTAGAATATCGACGATGTTGTCCTTTAAGGGAAGCTTTTCCAAGAAAAGATTTCTCTTTTGACATCATCGTGACGGAGGAGATGACGTACTTCGATAAGCTTCATACATGAGCAATCCACAGGGTTCTTGGTCAAGTCTATTTGCTCCACGGCTATCACTCTTCACAGGAGTGTTGTTGAGATGGACGTCTCATTTGATTAGAGCTTGTCTCATCCATAGTGTTTGTTGTCATGCCTTTTCGGCGCTTACGTATTCGGCTTCAGTCATGGAGATAGCAAGAGTGGTTTGTTTCTTAGAGAACCAAGAAGTTTGACAACAACCTATGAGGGTACAAACATCACTCTCTCTTTATCAAGCCACATTATCTCCCGCATTATCAGAGTTGGTATAGACAACAGTTTCTACACCAATCTCCTCGAGATATCATAATCTCAAGTGTGTAGTGCCATTAATGCATCGGAAGATACATCAAACGCTTTAAGTTAAGAAGTTTTGAGATCCTTCTTACAAGCGGGCACAGAGCCAGACACTAGACATGATGTCGGGCCTACTTACCGTTAGGTAAATTAAATTACCTATCATGCCCCTAACCTAGTACTATCCGCGCACTCACCTTCATCGTCTCTTATGAGATTCGTTTTTGCGGATATCGGAGTTAAAATAAATTAAGATTTTTCTTAGCTAAGTATCTTATACATATATAGTATACTTAGGTTTATGAGGATACTTTCTTCAAGTAGTATTATATACAGGCTATGGAAGAAACTTGATTCACTCATCATTGCTCATCTCAAACTTGTCACGCATGATCTTTAAGCGATCATTATACATTTCTGGACAAGTTGAGTTTGTCATAATAGTCTTTGACAAATGTTTGAGTCATGATGAAAAATGAATTTCGTTTCTTTGTTATAGTGCCTACTATGTTAGATTCTAATGACACTACATGCTTAGCATTTCTACCAACAAAGGGTGTTTTAAGAAAGCGTACCTGAGCCTGAGGTGTTGCCCTTAAAACTTTGAAGACTAGACTACCTTTGTTGAAAACTAGGCATATAACACACGACTTGACTTTTCATCACTAGATTAGTGTAATTACTAATCACACTTCATTAGTTGGACTTCCAGTTTATTTACAACCATATTTATCTAGCAAAACAGAAGCTCAAACGTTTGGTCCCTAATATCCCATGGGTCCAAAGTTGTTAGTGGCAAACATCCTACGCATTTGTTGCAATTGTTTAGGATGTGAGAATGGAGGACACATTTCCCATGGTGAGTAACCTTGTGATTGACTGTCATTCCAAGTTACGGGTAAGTTACTTGGATAACTTTGTCTTCTAAAGTTACCTCTCGGTAGAGGAGTTCTTAACCGAGGTTTGGGAGAGTTTGTTTTTCTAGGTGGAGGAGTCTTCGACCTAGTGTCGGGTTTTTCAAAATCAAACTCGACATCTGACAAGGTTTTGTAAATGCTTTTAACTTTCTTTTCACTAGCAATGGGTGTTTTGACACTATTAGCAACCTTGTGATTTGGTTTAGGATTTAAGTTATTTTTCAAAATTGACCCATATCTGACTTCAGCACCAGACGGTACCACGGTACCATTAAATTTAATGGTACCGTCCGTACCTTTAGTGGTGCCGTCACCTAAAGACTCAGATATTTCAGGCTTTACAAATTTTACTTGTTTAGTACTACTTGTAGAAGCTTGATTTGGGTCAAATCCTAAGCCCGCACGGTCATGTTCACTAAACCTAATGTTTTCAAGCATCTCATTAAGTGCCTTAGTTCCTTCTTCGAACTTAATGATTCTCAAAGCATTTTCTTTGAGTTTCTCATTTTCTACTTGAAGACTTATGCATGACCCACATCCTAAGTCTACTTCTTTATTTTTCTCAAGTCTTTTGACTTGATCCTTTAGTTCTAAAATTAGCACTTCAAGTTCTTGCAATATTAATTTTAGTGTTCTGTTTCTACCTAAAATTTTAGAACTAACCTCGCATAGTTTATTATATTCGTCATGCAATCTATTGTCATCTATTGATGAATTATCATCACTATAATAAGAAGAGTCGGAAAGTACCTCATTAGAAGCTTGAGCCATTAGGCATGTTTCATCGTTGGGCTTCTTCTCTTCTTCTTCACCGCTATCACCCCAAGAGCCTCCTATGAAAGCTCGTTGGTTGTTGGTTTTCAGTGGTTTAGGACATTCTCCTATGAGGTGATTAGGATCTCTGCATCTAAAGCATTTCCTATCACTTGTCCCTTTCCTATCATCTTGGTTCTTTTGGAATGACCTCTTTTCATCGCGAGGTTGTCTAGGAAATCTACCTTTCCTCCTAAAGAACTTTCTAAAGTTTCTAACGGCTAGTGCATACTCTTCATCTTCACTATCGGAACTCGAACATTCCTCATCACTAGACTCCTTCTTGGCTTTCAATGCTAGAGATCTAACTCTTTCGCTTTTGCCTTTGACTATATCGGAGTCCTTCTTATTATTATCTCGTGAACTTTCAAGTTTCCTATTAGTTCATCGAGTGACAATGTCACCAAGTCCTTTGACTCTTCAATGGCGGTGACCTTTGCTCTCCATTTAGGATGTAGAGCCCTAAGAAACTTCCTAACATAATTCTTGCTAGAGTAACCTTCATCAAGAGCTTTAAGACTAGTGATAATAGTATTAAATCTAGCAAAAGCATTATCTATTGACTCATCTTCCGAAATGGAAAATTGTTCATATTATTGAACAAGAAGATCTATCTTGTTCTCTTTGACTTGGTTATTACCTTGGTGAGTGACTAACAAAGTTTTCCAAATATCTTTTGCCGTATTACACATAAAAATTCTTTCAAATTCCTTTTTAGGCAAAGCATTGTAAATCATCATTTTAGCCTCATTATTTTTGGCTAGTTTTCTTTTAAGTTCATCACTTTGTTTATCATAAGGAACTATTTCATCCTTTCTAGTTTCCGGATTCTTTTGAAGAGGTTGAAAGTCACCCTCGGTAATAACATGCCAAAGATCAATGTCTTTTGATTTCACATACGTTTCGAATCTTGTTTTCCAATAGATAAAGCAATCGGTTTCAAAAAGTGGTGGTCTTTGCATAGATTGCCCTTCTAGATATTTGTCGGAATCCATTGATCGATTCAAGTTTTAAAATACAATTTACTTTAAAATCTTGACTAACCTGGCTCTGATACCAATTTTGGAAAACTAGAGGGGGGGTTGAATAGTTTTACCGGTTTTTAAGTTCTTTTAATTCTTTTAAGACTTCTTAAAAACTTTACTATTGGAAACCTTTGATTCGATTCTTATGTGCAATCAATCAACACCAATATGAACTACACACTAAACTAACTAATAATAAGTAATGAAAGTAAAGAGTAGAGATGGAAAGATCAAACCGGGACAAAGGATTTATAGTGGTTCGGCTACGAAGCACTTCTTCGCCCTACTCCACTCCCCGAGTACCACACTCGAGAGTTTCAAGCACTATGTCAACAACCTCCCTTTAGGCGAAGAAAACCGTACACGTCGCTTATCCTATTTCCGTTACTAAGCTAGATGTCGAGTGCTAATCTTAGCTAGCACCAATCTACCACGATCCACTTGATCCTTTACTACTTCACACAAGACTCGTTCTACCCGATCTACCTATGATCCACTTGATCAATCACACAAGCCCAATGGCTTCAAGAGATCTCCAAGATCTCGACACGATCACAATGATCAACTCTCACTTCACTCAACCTATCCTATCTACCTTTGATCAACTTGATCAATCACACTAGCCCAATGGCTTCAAGAGATAATCAATATCTCTTCTAAGATCACAATGATCTTCACTCACTCTCTCACAAAAGAAAAATGATCTTGATGTATGCTATGATACAACAAGTATGTAACAAATGTTACAAGACCCCTAACTAAAACTACAACTCTTGTATCTTCTTAGATACCTTGAGTTCTTCTCTTGCACTTGAAGAGGAATGACAACACTTTGTATCTACTTGGATACTTTGTGTTCTTCTTCGCTATTGAAGAGGAAGAAGAGGATCACTTGATAGGATGATTGGATCACTCTTGAACAAAAGAAAACCTAACTAAATGATCAAAAAGAAAAGATGTGAAAAGAGTATCAAACTCAGAAAGTTTTGTGTAAAAAAGGATGCCCAAGAACTGTGAACAGGGCTAGTATTTATAGGTAGAAAAAATCTGACCGTTATGAAGGGACGACTCCACTAAATCACCCACGGCTCCACTAAATTTAGTGGAACCGTGGAGCCGTGTCAGACAAAGACGCTCCACTTTTTGTCTTTTCTGGTGAAAACTTATTTGGGAAAGTTTGGAGCTGATTTTGAGGGGGAAAATAGCTGTTATGTATTTTAAACTTATTTTTCCATTAAAACATTTCTTAATTATTCAAAAATAATTTGTAAAGTATATTTTTGAAATTAAATGTTTTGTCACATAAAAATGTGATGTCTAAAACTCAAATTCACTTCTTTGATCATTAGTTAAGTTGTAAATTTGTTCTAGAGTGATTTGTGTAGAAACGGGATCTTCCGATTAAAAACTTGTTTACGTTAATTTTAACGCAACGTGATTTCACATTTTTTCATCCTCAAAACGTGAAGTTATCGAAAGATAGAAATAACGTTTTTAGAACATTATTTGCATCAACATATTACATTCATTGATCATTCAAAAAATGTTATATCAAGTTGTGTTTAATTCTACATTTTTTGTGATTTTATACATATAATGGCAATTCATCGTTATACACAACCTTGAATAGTTCGATATTTGTTTTAACAACACCTCAATTCAATCCAAACATACTATACCATACAACTGGAAAGCAATGCAAGAAGTACAATTGCAGCGGTATTTTATTAGCATATCAATTCGTTCCAAAACAGACTTACAAATTAGATTATACTTCTTAGGCTTAGCCACAACCCAAAACAAACATTATATACTGTTTACAAAAACATATGCAAGCAGTAACAAAATTAAATCTTGATCTATTTTTTAGGTTAAAATATTAATTGTTTTTAATAATTTTTTTTAGGTCAAATAAAAAATAAACACCGATGCTCAACAAGGTTACGAGGAAGATGAAGGGTAGCAAAAATGAAAGACAAGAAAAAGAGCAGCAGATGCATTGCTATTACTGAAACATAAATTGGCAGTGGCCTAGAGAGGAAATGGGGGCCAAGGTTTGTGATTTTTTTTTCTAATTTGTGATATCATGTGCAATGCACATGGCCTTTAAACTTTATACTACAAGTCCCCCGTGCTTTTTCTTATTTCAAGATCTCATTCCATCCTGGAATCATTTGTGGTCTAATGTGCCCATTCTCTCCCTTTCTTCACTTTTTTAAGAGAATAAATACTATGGAACGAGAATCGATTTAGCATTCTCCATTCCTATTCTACGGTGTCAACAAACAAGAGAAATACCCTTCATTCCCTTTCTGCGCTTTCCATTCCTTCGTACCAAACATCCCCTTATGGTGTCGTTTTATGTCAAAATGTAGTTTTGGAATGTTGAAAACTAAAACATATAAACGTATGTTTTGTAGAAAGGGGGTTTGGCATTATGCCACGTTTACCCATTTTGACCCGTTTAGACTTTATATGGGTCCAAATTTGTTGTACATATCAAGTTCAGTCTGTTGTGTTATGAAAATGCTTTGGTACTAAGTTTGTTCAGTTTTTAGTTTGCGGAAATTAGTTTTGCTCAAAAACTGCATAACTTGTTGTTGACATAAATAATGCCTAAAAACATTATCAATATTTATTCATATCTTTATGTTTTGATGATCACAAAATCTAAACTCATTAAAACATAAACTTATAAAATAAACAAGTACTTAGTTGTAAATATTCACTTCTACAACTAAAATCACTTAAGGTATGAATGAACTAATGCTTAATGCATTATATGATCAAAGGAACATTTTCTTAATAACTAGATTTTTTATAAAATGTCAAAAACATTTTATATATTTTAGAAAAACATTTTTGGTAATAAATAAAAAGGTTTAATTCATTATAAATTTATGAATTCAAATTTTTAACCAAAATCAGTAAAAATGTTCCAGAAAAACCTTCTCCACAAAAAGACAAAACTGGGCAACGGCTAGCATGGGCGGCCCCCTTAATTTTGCTAGGCGGCCCCCTTAAAATTAAGGGGACCGCCCCCCTATTTAAGGGGGTCGGCCACGCTCCTGTAGGTTCCAGCTGTCCAGTTTTTCTGCCTATAAATACCAGCCTTCCCCTGGATTTTTACTCACCCTTTTGCACTAAAACTTTCTGTTGTAAATCTCATTTCATATCTTCAAAAAACCTTTGATCATGTAATCTTAAGCATTGGTTTCCAAGTGATCCAAGCTTCCACCATCCAAGTGCAAAAGAAGAATACTTCTATCAATCAAGACTAGAAGTATTACAACTTAGTAGCATCTTGTTACTCAAGTTGTTTGTTTTGTATACTTTGTAAATCTTTCATTCATTTGTGTAAAGTGTGTATATATGTTGTAAACATAAGTGATTAGGCTAGAGTAGTGTGTAAGTAGTGAAGAAGGTGGATAAGTAGTTGTGGAGTAAAGAAGTAGAGTAGAAGCCATGAAGTCCTAGTCGTGAAGTCCTAGTGTTGAAGTCGTGAAGCCGTAGCATAGAGGTTGTGTAGCGGTCGTGTTGAAGCCATGAAGTCCTAGTCGTGAAGTCCTAGTGTTGAAGTCGTGAAGCCGTAGCATAGAGGTTGTGTAGCGGTCGTGTTGAAGCCGTGAAGTCCTAGTCGTGTAGTCCTAGTGTTGAAGTTGTGAAGCTGTAGCATAGAGGTTGTGTAGCGGTCGTGTTGAAGCCGTGAAGTCCTAGTCGTGAAGTCCTAGTGTTGAAGTCGTGAAGCCGTAGCATAGAGGTTGTGTAGCGGTCGTGTTGAATTCGTGAAGTCTTAGTCGTGAAGACATAGTGTTGAAGTCGTGAAGCCGCAGCATAGAGGTTGTATAGCGGTCGTGTTGAAGTCGTGAAGAAGTCGTGAAGCAGTCGTGAAGCTGTTGTGAAGTAGTCATGAATAAGTTGTGAAGAAGTTGTGTTGTGAAGTTGTGAGATTGGTTCTAGCTACGATTAGAACTCGACATTTAGCTTTGTGTCGTTAAACCCGTGTAAGCCAAAGTTGTGTATGGTTTTCTCCGCCATAAGGGAGCTTATTGAAGTTGTGAAGAAAACTCTCGAGCTTGGTGCTCGGGGAGTGGAGTAGGGCAAGGAAGGTGTCCTTGTAGCCGAACCACTATAAATCCCTCGTGTCTCGGTTAGATCTTTCCATCTCTTACTTACATCTTTATTTATATCGTCATTACTTTTATAACATATAGGCATATATAATTGTTAGTAATAATTAGAAGTTGACTTCACATATAGATCAAATTGAAACTCCATTCAAGAAACCAAAACTTTTACAATCAATTTAAAAGAATACATATATAACTAATAATAAGGTTCAAGTTTTATTTTTCATACAAACTTGAATCTAAGTGTTTTAAAAATAAACAAAGGTTTTCATAATAAAATTAAAAAGACATAAAACTATTCAACCCCCCCCCCCTTCTAGTTTTCCACAATTGGTATCAAGAGCCACGTCAATCAAGATCTTTAAAATATACTGTATTTTAAAACTTGAATCGATCTATGGAATTCGAAAAATATCTATAAGGGGAATCTTTGCTAAAACCACCACTATTTGAAAACTATACTTTTCTTGAATGGAAAAATAAATTTGAAACTTATGTGAAATCAATTGATCTAGATCTTTGGCATGTCATTTCGATTGGTGATTTTGAAAGTCAAACAAAAACATATTTTGAAAGTCAAACAAAAACGGATTTTGAGAGTCAAACAAAAACGGATTTTGAAAGTCAAATTGAGCATTTGAAAACAAAGAATAATATAAATAATAAAGCTAAAATAATTATTTATAAAACCTTGCCGAAAGTTGAATATGAAAGAATATTCTTCTGTAAAACGGCAAATGATATTTAAAAAAAAATCTCTTAAACTTTCATCAAGAAAAATGCCAAGCCAAAGATGAAGATTTTGATCTTGTACATGAATTAGTTATCTTAGAAAATTTAATAGATAAACATTTAGATAAAATAGATACATGTGCTACTAGTTCAAATGTTGTTGATGAAGGTGTTAACGACGAAGACTACATGAATCTACTCCAAAGTGAACTCAATCCAAAATCATGGAGTGACACAGACGAAGGAGTAGATCATCATCCGACTCACCTATCATTCACACGTCGATCATCATCTGAGACATTATGAAGAAAAGCTAGGACGTGAGGTAAGTTCTTTTTTTAAATTTCATAAGTAATTACTTCATGCATATAATCTTATTAATGCCTTAGGATACGCTTAGTCTGATAGGTTACTTTGCCTTTACACTTTAGTTATATTCGTTCTGTGGCTTAATGAACTAGAAACCCTTTAGTTTGCTCCCCTAAGTATTAGTAAACCAAGCAATCTTCATATTTGGTACTCTTCGATAGGTAAATTTAGGAACTTAATTTCTTCTAAAAAGAGAATGACTACTGGAGAATCTATTGACTAGAAACTCAATTTGACCTAACGGTTGAATTGCTTCTATGTGAGAAGTTGGGTGTGTGTAACCCGTAAAAACGGTTGTGTTTAGCCTGAATTGAGCGCCACTAGTAATAGTCTCATACTCATTCTCCAACTTGAATACATTATTCTTCCTAAATATACCTAACGATAGTTTACTGTTATGAATTTTGCTTTTCACTAGAGTTTTTCATTCCTAGATTTATGTCATCTTGCATATATAAAATTTCTAGATGTTTACTTGCTTCTATGTGATTTGACTGCATGCCTTCGTAATTATTTGTTTAGTTGTTGAATGCATTGTCATTATAATAGCTTTTGTTTTTCTCTAACTACTCTGACATGATGTATTTTTGTATTTAGTCATAATATATGCTTAAATGCCATAGGATATGTAGAAAGAGGTAGCATGTGACAATAGACTTAACCAATACCCTTGAGCATGAGATCTTTTATAAACCACTATTTTTAAACCTATAATTAATGGGACTTATTTTAAATTTTCAAAAACTTCACATTTTGGAAAAATGATTTTTCAAAGATTATGACACATTTCTATTTTACATGTTTCACCATCCTACCTTTCTTCCAAACTTGTGTCCATAATTACGTGTTTATCAAAACCAAAGATTGGAAAAATATGTTTTCTTTCCTCATAAAAACATTTTGAAATAAAACCAAAACTTTTTCATTAAAATATTTTTCACATCCACATAAAAACCCACTTTCAAACATTGTTGAATAATGCCAAAAACATTTCTTAAAATTATGCATGGTGATCTCATATCTGTCATCTATATTTATGTATGTGACATTTATAAGTGAACTAAATTTGAAAATAACCATAATTTATTCACTAAGACCTCACTTGGTACAAGTCTAGAAGTCCATGCTATCACAACTCTACATTCCCATGCACATAGATATTCATTAGGATTATTTAACTAGCTTATTAATCTTCCTAAATATGATACTATGAATTACTTGGTGCTATGTAGTGTTTTCTTGTCTAACATATATATGTTACATGCTAAATGAGTTGTTTGCATGCTAGATAATAATGTCTAATGTATATGCTTAGCATACATAAGTTATTAAATCCTAAATTGCCTCAAAAGAAGTTGGACTTGCTTGAAACTAAACCCAAAAACACAACCCTTTCAACAATTTTCTGCCAAAAACCCATTTCCAGTAACCTGGAAATCAGCAGATGGCGGCCCCCTTAATTCATTAGGCGGCCCCCTTAATATTTAAGGGGACCGGCCCCTTAATTAAGGGGACCGGCTATCTGATGGTCGAAGGTGCTGCTCCCTTTTTCTATTTTTTTTAGCCCATTTTATCTTATACTTCCCAAAATTCACAAACACATTTTGTCACAAACCACCCTCCAAAATTTACCTTCCACAATCACATCATCACTACACTATAAATACCCATTTGGAGGAGGAAGCTTGACATTTTCCATAACCCAACAAATGATGTTGTTCAAACTCAACCAACACCTAAACCTCATCCTAATGAACCCTTTCACACACATAACCAATCATCCATATGTCCGCCTTCATTCACTCATAATTACCCAAGTTCACAAATGTCTCCACCACCAAGAGTGTCACCACCACTTCCACCAAATAACAACCACTCTCCATTATCATCACCTTTCACTCAACACTTGAAGTTCATTGAAGAACTCAAGGAAGCCCATGAGCTTAATGCTCTCCTTGCTTTGCACCTTGCTCAAAGCAACTTAGACCCATCACCATCCATCTCACCATCATTACCATCATCACCACATCACTTGAGTCAAATTGAGAAACATGTCAACAATTGTCCTTGTTGCATCTTTCTCCAAAATCAAACCATCGCCTTAAATGAGCGTCTCACTTGGATTGAGTATCTTCTCACTAGATCTAATCCAACACCGCCACTTGAACAACATCAAAACCCTCATTCAACATGGTCAAGTCCAAGCTCTCCACCTCCAATTCCTCCATCAACACTCTCTCCAACATCCATACACCCAAACTTACAACTCCATTAATCCAACATTTTTACCCCCTCTTTACCATCATCCATCCAAAATAATTCAAGTTTTTCATGTCTCAAGCAAGTCAAATGGATCTCTTAGGCAATTTAAAATTTTCTACTTATTGTATGCTATAAGCAAAATATGTGTTGTATCAATAATTATGTTTTTAACATAATTATTTTCAACTAATGAATGCTTTATTTCTTGTCTTTAATATATGATTGTTATGCTTATTGCTTGTATACTTGATATCATGATATATATACATGCTTGATGATTAATAACATGCTTATTCCATAATATGTTTTAAATGTATGCATGCGTATTTAACATGTTTATGCCACTATTTAATCATTCTTGATGTACATGATTCAAATGGAGCTTGCTACAAAAACACCCTAAAAATGACCCTTTTCTGAAAAAATTTCAAATTTGGTCGCCTGGGAAAACACCAGATGGGCGGCCCCCTTAATTCCCTAGGCGGTCCCCTTAATTTTAAGGGGGCCGCCTACATTAAGGGACCGGCCATCTGGGCAGTAAAATTTACTGTTTTCTTTTGCATCTTGTGACCCCTTTTATCTAGCCCCAGCTACCATTTCTCTTAAAGGACGAACTGGTATTGGAATTTTACCACAAAACCTCCAAACCTTACCTAAATCAACCATCACCTCCATCAAACACCCATTTTCATTCACCATGCTATCACCAAAATCATCTCTAAGACACCAAAACTCCATCACCACCACCTTAATGTTCATCCCCAAGTGCACCAAATGCACCATCAAAAACACCTACTCAAGAACCTCCATTCACCCAACTTGTCATTTCCATATCACCAATAACACCTCTTGATGCTCATTTCTCATCATCACCAATACCACCACCATGCTTTCCCATCCCTTGGGCTTTACTTGAAGCCCATGGAGACAATTGCCTTTGTTGCATCCACAACCGAACCATCATCTTTGGTCTTAGAGATGAGATACACTACATGTTTTCATCCCTTGAACACATGCTTAACAACCAACCTCCACCACAACCTCCACCATTTTCACCCACTACACCACCACCACCTTCATTCTCACCAAATTAAGCATATGCAATGCTTAATCAAAAATAATTTTTCAAAACATTTTGTGTGCAAGCCCCATGGAAGATCATGTACTCCTAGAATGATTATGTAGATTGCATTACTTACTAGCTAATGTAGGATTGAATATAATCTTGGATGGTTGTGTATTGATACACAACATTTTTAATGAATGTCTTTATATGCATGCTTATTTTTGCTATATATATGGTTGTGCTTCTAATATTTTTCTTGCAAGTATTCCATATATCGATTCCTTGATGCCCTCAAACGAGGGGGAGCACACATCAAGGGGGAGTTCTCGTTCCGACAAATTTTGTCTCTAAAACTTGTCGGCTCAACCTTTTTGATGCTACAAAAAGGGGGAGAAGTGAATATAAACTCACTAAATACTTGTCCAAAAATAACTTTTTGGATTTAATGAGTTTAGGTTTTGTAATCATCAAAAAGGGGGAGATTGTTGACATAAATAATGCCTAAAAATATTATCAATATTTATTCATATCTCTATGTTTTGATGGTCACAAAATCTAAACTCATTAAAACATAAACTTATAAAATAAACAAGTACTTAGTTGTAAATATTCACTTCTACAACTAAAATCACTTAAGGTATGAATGAACTAATGCTTAATGCATTATATGATCAAAGGAACATTTTCTTAATAACTAGATTTTTTATAAAATGTCAAAAACATTTTATATATTTTAGAAAAACATTTTTGGTAATAAATAAAAAGGTTTAATTCATTATAAATTTATGAATTCAAATTTTTAACCAAAATCAGTAAAAATGTTTCAGAAAAACCTTCCCCACAAAAAGACAAAACTGGGCAACGGCTAGCATGGGCGGCCCCCTTAATTTTGCTAGGCGGCCCCCTTAAAATTAAGGGGACCGCCCCCCTATTTAAGGGGGCTGGCCACGCTCCTGTAGGTTCCAGCTGTCCAGTTTTTCTGCCTATAAATACCAGCCTTTCCCTGGATTTTTACTCACCCTTTTGCACTAAAACTTTCTGTTGTAAATCTCATTTCATATCTTCAAAAAACCTTTGATCATGTAATCTTAAGCATTGGTTTCCAAGTGATCCAAGCTTCCACCATCCAAGTGCAAAAGAAGAATACTTCTATCAATCAAGACTAGAAGTATTACAACTTAGTAGCATCTTGTTACTCAAGTTGTTTGTTTTGTATACTTTGTAAATCTTTCATTCATTTGTGTAAAGTGTGTATATATGTTGTAAACATAAGTGATTAGGCTAGAGTAGTGTGTAAGTAGTGAAGAAGGTGGATAAGTAGTTGTGGAGTAAAGAAGTAGAGTAGAAGCCATGAAGTCCTAGTCGTGAAGTCCTAGTGTTGAAGTCGTGAAGCCGTAGCATAGAGGTTGTGTAGCGGTCGTGTTGAAGCCATGAAGTCCTAGTCGTGAAGTCCTAGTGTTGAAGTCGTGAAGCCGTAGCATAGAGGTTGTGTAGCGGTCGTGTTGAAGCCGTGAAGTCCTAGTCGTGTAGTCCTAGTGTTGAAGTTGTGAAGCCGTAGCATAGAGGTTGTGTAGCGGTCGTGTTGAAGCCGTGAAGTCCTAGTCGTGAAGTCCTAGTGTTGAAGTCGTGAAGCCGTAGCATAGAGGTTGTGTAGCGGTCGTGTTGAAGTCGTGAAGACATAGTGTTGAAGTCGTGAAGCCGCAGCATAGAGGTTGTGTAGCGGTCGTGTTGAAGTCGTGAAGAAGTCGTGAAGCAGTCGTGAAGCCGTTGTGAAGTAGTCGTGAATAAGTTGTAAAGAAGTTGTGTTGTGAAGTTGTGAGATTGGTTCTAGCTACGATTAGAACTCGACATTTAGCTTTGTGTCGTTAAACCCGTGTAAGCCAAAGTTGTGTACGGTTTTCTCCGCCATAAGGGAGCTTATTGAAGTTGTGAAGAAAACTCTCGAGCTTGGTGCTCGGGGAGTGGAGTAGGGCAAGGAAGGTGTCCTTGTAGCCGAACCACTATAAATCCCTCGTGTCTCGGTTAGATCTTTCCATCTCTTACTTACATCTTTATTTATATCGTCATTACTTTTATAACATATAGGCATATATAATTGTTAGTAATAATTAGAAGTTGACTTCACATATAGATCAAATTGAAACTCCATTCAAGAAACCAAAACTTTTACAATCAATTTAAAAGAATACATATATAACTAATAATAAGGTTCAAGTTTTATTTTTCATACAAACTTGAATCTAAGTGTTTTAAAAATAAACAAAGGTTTTCATAATAAAATTAAAAAGACATAAAACTATTCAACCCCCCCCCCCTTCCAGTTTTCCACACTTGTGCATACTATTATGCACCAGTAAGTCGATACGGCGTATTCTCAAATGGGGATACGGAGTATCGACCCGGTTGTAAAAAAAATCTAGTAGAGGCGTTACAATCTTGCTCCGGGAGTAGCCGAATACTAGTAAAAGTTAGTAGATGCTCGGGTTTTGCCGATATTGATCTGGAAGTAAACGAATACTAGCTATGTTAGTAGATGCTCGGGTTTAGCCGATATTGATCCGGAAGTAGAAGAATAGTAGCTATGCTAGTATATGCTCCGGCTTGCCGATATTGCTCTAGAATTAGCCCGATAATAATCATGTTGTATGAGCACTAGTTTTGCCAGTTATAACCATGTTATTGTAGTAACAAGTTATTAGTTATGCAAGTGTTAAGTTTAAGCTCCTTTTTACTCACTAAGTCATTGTGACTTACAGTTTTCAACTATGTTTTTCTGTAGGTAATTGAAGATGTCATGGGGCTTGATGATTGTAGATGAAGGTGCATTTAGAGGGAACGGTTACATTCATGGGTATAGGTGACAAGCGTCTCATACGCACACTGTAACGCCCCATTATAATTTAGTATCGATATTTTGATGTCTAAACATATTTTGTCAACTCATGGGTCGATTTGTATGTTTGAATAAGTTATGTAGTAATGGGTCAAAACGAGAGTGGTTGGGTTAATTCCCACCTTTTGAATATAAATGCTTACGCGCGTCGTTAAGGTCAAAGTTCAAGATCTACAAAAGGATTGAATGTGGAACAAATTGGGAGAAAGACCCCAATGAACACCTTCAGTCCGGTTTCTTGTATTTTCCTTACCCAATCCCATGCAAGATCAACCTATGGCAAGGAAATTACTCACTAGGCGGGTTGGAGTATTGAATTTTATCAATAAAAAATAACAAACAATGTCACAGAAGCGTGTGCTGAATGTAAGGTTTTTTCTTTTCTTTTTGGAACTTGTCTTGTAATTATATTAAAACAAGTTGGGTTTTGTAATTGTATTTGCCTTAATTATTCAATGTTAAAGAAAGTTTTGTTGATAACCATTGGGACCATCAACTACAATTAAAATCATTTTTGAAAATCAGTATCGCAACAAATAATATCGTAAATAAGTGGAATGTTAGCGGATACCATATTCCCTACCTATACGATATTTGGCTTAACTCGGATATATATAAACAAAGTCCATCAACTTTCTTTAGCACTAGCTGAAAAAACTAATGAATAGAAAAATATGTCTTCAAACTCTTCAACAAAACAGCCAATTCACCAAATGCGTCTAATGACAACGATCCAGATCCGTTCCTTAAACTCACAAAAAAACATCGTTTCGTTATTTTCACCATTTTTGAACAATCTCAAATAAAACGGAGGGTGCTTATGAAGGAAGTCAAACATCTATTATCGATCGAGGAAAAGGAAAAACTTGTTGTGATGTTTGTTAGAAAAGCCACGATTTAGTGTATTTTTGTTTTTTTATACATACAATTTTGTTGTTACATTGTTTTCTTCGATTAATAAAAAGTATTGAAAACTCTTTGTACTTTTGTTGTTTCTATTAACTAGTAATTCGATCCACATCTATTGATTATGTGCTATTAGTAATTCGACCCACATACCTTGTTGTTGGTAGATTTTAGTTTATGTCAATTAAAGAGCTCTATTTTAACTCATTCACGATTCATTCGTATGTAATAAGCAAACATATTCAGCCACATAATCCACACCGCCTGATTTGTCATATGTGTACGTCATGTAGATCGAATTCGCATTGGGTTTGTAATATAATCTTATTCATCGTTTATGCTTCAAAATGATATTCAAGATGAAAGAGTTAGATTTGGTAACTTATTGATAGCTGCATATAGAGGTGGCAATTTGTGCCCAAAATGAAAAAAATTGGCTAATTTTGGCTATTTTGTAAAATATTTGGGCACATTTGGCCCCATATTTTTTTTGAAATAGGCACATTTAGCCCATTGAAAAGTTAAATGGGCACAATGAGCACATATTTTCTCTCAATTAGAGAACATTATAATCGTTTTGGAAGAAAAACTTATATATATATAATATATTTAATTTTTTAAATATAAATGAGGTATTACATTTAAGGAATTTATTTCGTCATTTTCTGTCTTCTATAAAGCGATTTGTATAACATATGCCCGTTTAACTCGGGCCCGTTTAGCCCGTATCCGTTTAAGCCCGTGCCCATGCCCGCCCGGCCCGCCAGTTTTGACACCTCTAGCTGCAGAAGCTACAAACGTAGCTGCAGTTAGGCGTCATACATTAATCAAACAAAATATAGGTATTTAATATATTAAAGTATACAATAGTAGGAGTAATTTTGGCATTAAAAATAAATAAATAAATAAATTAAGTTTAGAAATATGTCACGAAGTTAAATAAGTTGGAAATAACTGTCATATCCAGTCACAATTTTGCAAATTTCCCCATCATTGTAGCTCAAAATAGAAATAACTACTACAGTATAATTTGAATTAGATTTCGATATTTTGACAAGAACAGAGTACATGGAGTGTGAATCGTCAATTGAAGTGGTCCACATGTACCTTTTATGGTCCCTTCTTTTAATATTACTTTATTTCTTTTTCTAATTTTTGTAGATTTTCTTTATGAAAAAGTGAAAATATGTTAGAATCACAAAAAGAGATGCAAATTGCAATATGCAATCAAGCTAGGGACATGAACAAGATTTTCAAAGAGAAGAACATACAATCCTAGGCCCTAGCCATACAAACAGAAATCAAACTAGCTTCTACATGGGCCACTCCACAGATGAAGTAAATGTTCGTTACTATGTAAAATTTGGGCCAACACTGTATGTTTTGGTCGTCCAAATATTTTAATGAGTATACATGTTTCTTTTAATTGTTTATGTTACATTGTTACGTATAAAAAGGGCATATAATTGTAAAATGAACACATTTCACCAATTTCCTTTCTTTCCATCGTCTTTTCGCTTAAGAAGTAGTTTCCTTCCTCTTCTCATCTCTTCTTTTCTCCTCTTTTCGCTTCTTTCACTTTCTTTTTGAAAATAACTCGAGAACATAGTGTAAGGAAACTAATCAAACATTACCATAAATATTCTACATCTTGAAGACATCAACACTCCAAGAGACTTTTTGACTAAGCTTAGCATTTCTAGCCTCAATTCTTCTACCAATACTTTCATAAGCATGTTGTCTTCAGGTCATGATACCCCTTCAAACTGTCTCCAGCAGTGTTTTCAAAATCAGACTGGACTAGCCGGTTCAAAGGGAAACCGGTTGATCCAGGAATTGTTTAAAAACCCGGTTTGATGTCTAGTTCGGTTTTAAAAACACTGGTTTCAAGTTCCAGTCACAAATCTAATAGTACTTTGCTTTCATTTTCTTTTTCAACGCTTTCTAAATCGTTTTTCGTAATCACCCTGGAAGAATAGGTGGTGGATGGAATTGTTAAATGATAGAATTCCCGGTAAGTATTATGTGTAGATTGGCGGGAACACCCTGACCCCGGGTACCTTTTTGCACAAGCCATTGTCCCACAAGGAATAGCTCCGGGCAACTCTCCTGGTCTAGTGGGACACCAACTGGAGTGAGCCGAGACTCTCGGACTCTTGAACTCTTATCCACAAAGTCTCTCCAGTGAGCCCATAGGTTTTGCAGAGGTGGTACCTATCTGGTAGCAAAGTGCCAGGGATGAGATTCGAACCCGAGTCTATCGACTCAAGAATAAAAGCCCCACTGGACCCCAGTGGTCCCGGTAAGTATTATCTTAAAGCTCGATAAACAGATAAGGAAGACTTTATTCAAACCACAGCGAAGCCTGGTATTATATTCCTCGTCAAAGGTAAGATGTGCTTTTTATAACGGCAAAATCAATGCCTGCACTACAGTTTTACAAGACTCAGAACCTCAACCTCTCTACAGAACACGTTAATATTTCTGGATACCATTAATACCAGTTGATAAAGATAAATTACAACTGAAAATTTCATCCTTGTAGGTCAAAAACCACTTTATCTGCAACCACAGAAGTTACACCCCGTTGGGGTGGTAAGAAGTAGCAGAACAATTGGCATAACATGATACAATGTCAAAACCACATCCATGGTAAATTTACAGACATGAAAAAAAAAAAAAAAAAAGGCAAGATGTTTTACAAATGCCACAACACCACCCGCCATATAGAAAAACCATCAGCAAACTACTTTCAAGGACTAAGAACAGATATTTTTGTCGACTACAAATAAATGAAATCAACAGACTTTACTGTCGGTACGTCCATGTCACATTAAATATACATAAACTAATGTTAATAAAGACCGCAAACTGCATAGCACTAACTGCGTGAACCACTTGAAACAGGTCGTCTCAAGATTCCACCCGTCACTAAGCTTGAGGTTCTTGACACAGATGGGCTTAGTTGTTCCTTTTTCGCACCCGAAATGCTATAAGACCGTCCTCTGACTCTAAGGCTTCCTGAAGATGGCAATCTTTTCTCCTTTGGAATACCAGAGTTAACCACCAATGAATCAGTGACTGGCTCTCTTTTGGTTCTTAAGAAACGTTCAAGATTTTGTTTGTACTTGTCTACACGAGTGTTTGTACTCGTATCTTGTTTATATTCTAATTCTGCGTCGGTGAAGTAGCCATTTTCTAGAATATCCTGCATTGCAAGATCATCATACTCCTCATCTGATTTAGTCGACTCCTCGTCAACTGACCCTTCCATCTGAATCAATAAACAAAAGAGAATACTTTAGTGACATCCATTCAAAAGGTGGCAATATGGGTGGGTCGAGCAGGTTGTGTGACAGGCCGAGGAGTGAAACGGGTCATTTTTATAACCGGTCAAAACAGGACCGGATAGGTTGGTTTTACCCACACACACTTTTTGTCCATTCATAAGAGGGTTGTATGCCTTACATTAGACATTGGGCTACTTTCAAGTTTTACCCGTTTGACATGCTCCCTTTTCTTTATTTGGCCCATTTAAGATAAATACAAATATCAACCCATTCTCTACATCCATCAGCAAGATTAGATGGAAAAACAAAAGAGACAGACACGTTAGATCTTAAAAATATGAACCATATGGTACCTCTTCATGCATATGTTCTTTGGCATCATCATCACTGAGATCCTCGTCGCTATCTACCTCACGGGTCTCATCCACCTCTTCATCACTGCCATTCACAGACTGCTCTTCTTTCAACTGAAGAGCAGAAATTATGACATTAGAAATCAAGATATGGCTTTTTTTCCTATAAAATAACAAACATTGATGCATATTAGATATACCTCTTTAGCATGTCCTTCAGAGACCTTGGGTGAACTACAACATGAAGAATAATATTTACTACCATTATCAGTAAGCTCTCCTCTCAAGTCATCAACACTACTAGTATGACTAGTGCAACCGAGGTCCGTCGGCCAAGCACTGATCCCAAAGTTACCAAATTGTAGGTTAACTGATTCAGACCTACCAATTTGCAATGGTCCATTCATTGGTATTCCTAACCCGTCTTCGGCAGACCATGCCTTTGCAACTGATCCATCATTATTAAGAAGAGCCATCAAATGACGCGAAGAACCTTGCCTTTGAATCAACTGTAACATCCCTTTAGACCCAAGTGAATTAGCTTCACGTTGATTTCTGTACTCTTCATCAATTACAAAAACTGTGTTAGTGGAAGAATCGTAAAGCTTCTCTCCAGCCTCACGTCTTCTCAAGCAGCTGAAAACTGTTGCGTGTATTGCAGCAACACTTTTATCAACATTTGTGTTGTTTATTTTAGGGACCAGATGTTTGTCTGCACGATTGCATAAATACTCTTGGATTGTTCTGATATTTCTGATATACTTTACATACTTATTCTTTGCGGGATCTAGAGTCATATACTTTGCACGCACCGCAAATCTTTCCATGTGTTTGTCTTCATTTGTGATGTATATCATGAATGGTATGATTGATGGATGTTTCTTCATTAACCCCATCTGCATATTAAAAAAAATGCATCAGGCCCCTGCATATCGTGAAACATATGAGATAAAAAAAATTTGCGTACCACAAAGTTAAGGCTCAAGTGAACACCCTCCACAACAACTGATTCTTTCCGTTCTTCCCATGCTGTAATAAGTCGGTCAAGACTATCAATAACCATCTCACTTTGTGCCTTAAAACCCTCGATGGCCATTTGTTTAGGACTAATCAAGTCAACTGTAGCCAAACTAGATCCTTCCTTAGGTGGTGATTCAGTTTTGGAAGGCTCGTATGCACCATTGACCTCTTTCTTGGCTTTTTTCTTGGCCTTCGCTTCAGAAACGGCCACTGGATCTAGATGTTCACCAGCATGGTAAGTAGAAGACCAGAGGAGGGGGTTTTGCTTTTCATCAACAAAGCTCCTCATCATATGCCGTATAGAATCTGTAGATATAACGGTTGTGATCCCTAACCTGCTTGCCTGCAGAATATTCAGTGGATTAAAGTTCAAATAACAAAATATTAACTACATGGAAATTTCATCAACATTCTGGTAGCATTCATTGATGTTCAACACACTAGATTGACATGGCAACCTTGTAGCATTAAAAAATCATCATAGTTTCAAAAAAAATCATGTACTGTAAGATTTTTAAGAAGTCCTATTAGTACACACGATAAACTCATAAAAATGATCATCATCGCTAGAGGTGGCAACTTCGACCCACATATGAAAGTAGGAGTGAGTCGATATGGGTTGTGTTCTATTTCAAATGGGTCAAATCAAGATCTTTAGCTAGAAAGAATATGGCCCGACGGGTTGAAAGTCCTCCAAAAGCCATTACTGATGCATATATGCGAATGCATACCCCTTTTATCATTTTATTCAAAGATTTAGATTATTTTAGTATTAGTATTGATTTTCCCTAATAATTAAGGAATTGTTTAATGTGAGATATAATTGTGTATCAACCAGCCCGCTCAGCCTGTTTCAACCCAGTTTTAAATATGGCCTATTTCAACTTGAACTAGTCTTGACCTGTTATCCAACCCGCCCATCAATCCACCTCTAATCATCCCTAAGCATGATGCTTGTTATAATATACAACACACGTACATTGATGCTAGCAACATATATCAAGCTGCAAGACAAATTTAGGAATCTGCAACTGTTAGATCCAGAAAAAGCATAAACGCTGAAGGACACAGAAGCTAACAGCAAAGATAAATGTTGATGAAGCAAGATGGATATACCAGCAAGGCCGACAATGTAGATTTGCCACATCCACTAGTACCACATAGTAACACAGTAACGGATTCCTTCCTCTCCCGAATTCTGAAAAAAATAGGCAGAAAGTATTCAACCTCTAACTGAACTACCCATCTTTCAGGACCAACAATAATCCCACACACATGCATAGTTTAAAACACGAACATGAATTAAAAAAAAAAATGTATTAACAGATTGGCAATTTAATATATACGATTAAAACCACCCAATAGAGTCTTATCCTCCAAAGCCTTTTATCTATATATTTAGTTGAGGATCCACAAAAAAAAAAAAAAAAAAAAAAAAAAAAAAAAAAAAAAAAAAAAAAAAAAAAAAGATAAAAGAAACATACACAGAATAAGAGCTAACTTTAGTAAGTCGTGATATTTTGGTAGACTATCTACATGTTACAAGCAACCACGACACTGCTACCATCAGTTAAAAAAAGAAAGTAAAAGCAAACAAGAACCAACACACGTCCATCACAACTAATCGGAAGGAAAAGATATCGACACTACATGAAACTATTATAGGAACCCGATCATACCTGCAGGCTAAAATGAAATCAGTCCTCTGATTGGGACCAACATATTTGTATTCAGACAAAGCATCACATACAACATCTATGAACCGCCTCCTTTTTATGACAATTGTTGTGCGTTTTTTGTATGATTCATAAGGTTTGCTCTTTTGTGTACCATCTTTCTCTGAAGCCACATCATCGCTTCCATTCAACTTATCTGACCTATCAGTGTCACCATTGTTCTCTTTCCCGGGATGAACTTTCAAGAAATCCTTTCCCCATTGAATTACGCCTATATCAACCAAACTGTCATCTAGGCATTTTTTTCTCAAGATTTCAAATACCCTTTGGCTTATCTGTAAAAAGAGAAGATTGCAATTAGTGCAAGCCTCTGAAATATAACTTATATTACCATCAACATATGAAAACAGGTCCACAGTCCCATAACTTAGGCGATAACAAACTTTCCCTAAAATATAATGATCCAGAGGAATTTTCACCCTTTAGAGGGTATTTGCCATTACGTTTTAACGACAATATCTGAGTATAGCATTTTCAAGTCTCAGATAATCAGTTAAGGCAACTATGACTATCTAACTATATATATTCAAATCAACTTCAGATAAAAGTCTCAGATAATCCGTTGTCTGATTATCACAGACTTCAAACAGCAGAAACACACATCCAAACACTATTTCATCCACCCTGTTAAAAGCTATTTGGGGTACTTAATGGCTTATTTAAATTAAATTCGCTATAAGCTTAACCAAACACCTATTGACAAGTGGTTAAGACCTTATTAAAGGCCAAAAAAAAGGATTTTTACAAAACCCTTTCAAGATACAAGTTTACCCCCCACCGGCTAAAATCTGATTGTGATTATCATTCCAGTACTAAAGATCAAGAAGAAAAAACCACCACCAATGTCGCCTATTAGTGTTCTCACAAGACGTCTCAGGTTCCAACATCACTAGGTACACATCTTGGGGGCAGCCAAGAAAAGGGTCGGAAACCTCAACTCTTACTAATTCGAAATCTTCAAAAAAAAAAGTCAAATCCTTTTCATTTTTTCATTTTTTTTTTTTTCTTTTTTTTTTTTTTTTATAAAAAGAAAAAAAGAAAAAACATTCCAAAAACCGTCATTTTCGATGAAGCAGTAACCTATCATAAAAGATCTAAAACTTAGTAATTCACAACATAAACAAGATGATGAATGAAATCAAAAAACCTTAAAAGCATGACGAGCTTTACATCCCATCAACTGCAAAGTACTTTGTAAAACCGGTCTCGTATATCGAAAACTCGACTCCTCTCCATTTCCTTTAATTTCTACATCATTATCTTCTTCTTCTTCTACTAATATGTACAATAACTTCCCTACCTCCGTCATCTACCTCTGTTCACAAATAATTTATATTAACACATTATACAAGAAATGAATCAAACAATGTGCTAAAAGATTCCTTACATG